>OZ038504.1:18001496-18036496 GCA_964036315.1 Acanthosepion esculentum
GTAGATTTGTAAATGGATTCTGATGAGAAACATTTTCTGACACAAGACATTGACCCAACTTTCCTTGCAGTAGCTGCAGCTATTGATTCAATGTAGCCATTCCACTTCAAGTCAGGGAAAAATGTGAGGCCAAGAAGGTACAGTTTGTTGGTCTCCTGGAGTCTAGCATTCTCTATGGTGGTTGCTTAATATAATTCAGGGTGTGTGTGTGTAGTGGGAGGAGGGTCTTAATTTTAGTTGGTAGAAGTTTGCTTCAAAATTAATAAACTCAAAAAAAGAAAAAAATATCCTTGTCTGTCGACCATATCTGGTTTCACAGCAGCCATAGATCTACAGAAAATAATTTGAACCATTTCATTATTTTTATGATTAATATCATCCATATTTAGCATATGATATTACTATATTATTAGGATTAAATATAGATTTAAATCTGACAGAATGATGAGATAAAAAAAGAACAAATAGGAAATGTTTATCAATCTAACATGTTTCACTTTTATTAAAGATTTATTACATACTGAGATATAGAGAAAAAGAAGAAAGAAATCCTGTACACAAAGTACCACCAGATGTTGAATGTTGGTTCTGTTGCCAAGGGAAACCTCCTGCCTCATCACAGCAAATCCGGAATAATCAAATGTGTAGGTCTCTCCTTGCCCCTGATTTGTTCTTCAACACCTTCAAAAACTGAAGTTGCCCTCCCTTATACAAAATTACATACATTAATGATTGCTTGACCCCACCCAAATCAAGTTTTGACCTTGGTGTCATATAGTACATCATTCTGAAATCTAACCACTTTCCATATAACAACAATTCAGTGATCTGAGTATCAAAGCCTCATGGGAAATTTTTGAGTCACACCAAAAAAAAAAAATCCAATTATAGACAGCAAAACAGATATGCCAACTTTTGTGAAAATATGGAAAGCCATAACGACAATTATTCATTTTTTAGCTCCACTTAGGATATCAGCTAAAATATTATGATAAAAAAGAAAAAAACATAAAAAATAACCTGAATAATTTATGGAAGAGTGGTAATTCTTCATCTCAGAATTTTAGATAACATGAGAAAGACTGGAAGGCACACTAGCCAAAATGTTATGGGTTTGAAAATTTTCAGAGAATATTGGTTAAAAATTTATTCTCTCATCTTTAATATTACACTTTTATTTCCTGTTATTTTTTTTTATTTTTTGAAAAATTGTATTTCTAGCTTTTTTTAAGTAACTGAAAATAATTGATTTTTCACTGATTACTATTGTGTCAAACTATTACTCAGAAGCAAACAATTGGTTTGAAGTCACGCAAAGAAAAAGAGCTTCTCTTGAAATCTTTGCAAAATGTCACTGGCAATTTCATTAGAAACATGAACAACAAAGGAAACTGTAACTCTATCATTAAATTAAAAGAAGTGAACACGTGAGTTTATTGATTGGTTGGGTCTCAGTTGTGTCCAATATAAGCAAGGTGATAAAACCACTAAGACGCAAAGGATTATTGAGTGTGAAAGAATCTGAGAATAAAAGATCATTAAGAAAAGAGAACAATAAAAGAACAGGGGTCAAGGTGACAGAAGATAACAATTAACAGTGAATTTAAATTTCTACAGATTAAAGTTAACTGGAAAGCAAGAAACTGAAAGAGAGTTCCACAAGCAAAAAATGTTAGAGAAGAAACTGTTAGCATAGAACTTGTGGTTACATCTAACCATTTCAACTGTAAAATGATGAAACCTAGCTGCCAATCTAGCACTGCATTTAAATTTGTAAAGTCGAGGTACCAAAGAGGAAAGTTTATCAGAACTATTGCCATGAAAATATTTATAGAAAAGGCACATGAAACAGATTTTTTTCTTGTGAAATAAATTTTTTTTTCTCATGATGCTGGTCCATTGGCAAAGTATATTAATGTAGAAATTTTCCAAACTGTTTTTATCAGCCCATAGTTGAAAAAATTTTTTATTAGTCAATAAATGCATATAAGCCCATAGATTAAAAAGCATTTATTTTTTCACAACAAATATTCATTTTTCAACATAATCTCTTTCCTTGTCAATGCACTTAATTCAGTGGTGAATATTTATCACATAGATAATACATTATACGGTGAAAATTTCAGATCAAAATTCGATTGTGACAGACAATGAACTTAATGATTCACACACACACACACACACACACACACACACACACACACACACACACACACACACATACACACACACACACACACACAAATAGATATAGATATAATCGACAGACCCTAAAACAAGTAAGAAAGATTGTTTTCATCAATCCCCCAAGTGAGGAGGACCTACATGTTTTGAGAATCAGCTTTTAAAAAACCTGATTTTTAAGCTGGAGTCAAACGATGACATCAGTAACAAAAATGCAACTACCTTAGCCACCAACCAGGCCTGTCAGACAGACACACACATACTTAAATTTATATATATGTTTGGGGGGGGGGAGTAATTCAAATTCTGACACCAAATATTATGTAGGATTCATTGCAAAATTCAAAATTCTGGTAGCCATATATCATTTGTCAAAATTTAATGCAATTCATGTTTGATTTTCATTTTTACCATTACAGATGACGTCAACTTTAACAGACTTAAATCTTAATTCCCACAATCTAAAAACACTGGAATTTGTTAAACACATCTTGCTCAACATACTGATCACTCACCATTCTTGATAACTACTGTAGTAACAGTCAAAAAACCTCAAATGTATAAAAAATAAACTTTACACTGTTTAATATTTTAAATCCTGATGTAAAATATCTCAGTTGGAAAGACAATATAAAAAGTTAAATAGACAGACTTTGTTGGTGTTATTCAAGAAAACTTGTTTGGCGATGTGTGTGTGTGTGTTAGACCGATCTTATCAGTGTTATTCAGTAAAACTTGTTTGGATATACATATATATGTACGCATAGAAGTTTACCTCCTATAGACAAGTGGCATAGTTCCAGCTATGCTGTATTAGTTCCCAGGGGTCATGGGAGAGTTTGACTGCATTGTATAAATCAAAAGAACACTTTTAATCTATTTATGTTACATCTTCCATGGATTGATAGAATGACGAGTAAATATTAACTATAAATAAAGCCATCTGGTCAAATTTAGTTGGATTAAATGATAGTTGAACTATTTGAGGTCAGACAACAAGATTTTCACTTGTCTACCTACAGAGAAATGACAAAAGTAAATAGATGCCTCTATTTCCAAACAGTCAAAATAAATTTAGAATATTATGAATTTAGCATTAAATATAGATTGAAATCTGACAGAATGATGAGATAAAAAAAAACAAATAGGAAATGTTTATCAATCTAACATGTTTCACTTTTATTAAAGATTCATTACATACTGAGATATAGAGAAAAAGAAGAAAGAAATCCTGTTATTTTTACCTTTGTGTTGTTTGATTTTCATTGGTCAGTCATGTATCACATCCATTTGACTCTTTTAAACCAGCGATAGTATAATTTGTGGTATATTGGTATTTAATTTGAGAACAATATTTTACAAGTTCACATTCTAGCCTGTTATTCCAATCCTCAATCCACCCTTTTTTCTTACTTTCAAAACCAGCTCCCAAAGCCTTGATTCTTCAGAAAATATATTCTTATCTCTGATAAGAATCAAGGCTTTGGGAGCCGGTTTTGAAAGTAAGAAAAAAGGGTGAATTGAGGATTGGAATAACAGGCTAGAATGTGAACTTGTAAAATATTGTTCTCAAATTAAACTCCAATAGGTATTCTTAATTCAAGGAGAGATGTTTCAAGAAATTAACAAATTCCAAGCCTACCTGAAAAACCGTAAATATTGCTTTGTATATGTATGTATGTGTATAAAAATTCCAGTTTTTTTATGTGGGCCTCAGATGATAATGTATACTTTTAATTATGTATTTATGTCTAGTAGATATTATATTTGTTTGTTTTTGCATATTGATTTAGAAACAGTTTTATGTAATGTTTGTTTTAGATAAACATACATTAGATTCTTTAAGAATGGATTCAAATAACAGGTGGTGATGTAATATAATGTTTTTGACATGTGTTCATAGTTGGTAATATTATTATTAAGCTCTCAAGGTACATTCTCCTTAAAGAATTATGTTCATTTTTAATTATGGTGGGATTATTAATATCAAAGTTATGGCCAGTTTTGTTCCTGCGTATTATGAGTTTGAATGGTGGTCTAAACATAAATCTCTTTCGTGCTTGTAAATATGGGTTTTTAGATCATGTGATGTCTCTCCTACATAAGCTTTTTCACATTGTAAGCAATTTATTTGATAAGTACCAGCATTTGAATTAGTGTTGAATTTTTTTTCTTCCTAATTATAATCTCTGATTGTCTTGGATGTGGTGGTAAAGATCCTAGTATTAGGGATAACTAATTTATTTTCAAGTTTAGTAGAAAGAGTATTACAGAATAGGATTGTGAATTTTGTGTTGTTTTTGTTAGAAGTGCTATTGATGGTATCTAGTTTTTAGATTTGTGTGGCTACACATACATATACACTGGACAACATCCAGAACAAAATAAATGGTAATGTTATGCATGAGAGATTCACTCATTAATCAGTAAGACTAATAACATTTCACTTCATCTTTGATGAAAAAGATGCTGGTTTTATTTGTGTAATAATTGGTATATATTGAGAGACGTCCCACCTAAAAATGGTTACATATTTTCTGAGTAATTATTTCTCACACCACCTAGAACTAGGGTTCTCAACCATTGGTGGTGATAGGGGGGTGTCTCCAATGGGAGAATTTCTGTGTTTCAGAGAGAATCTTTTACTTTTTCTTGATTAAAAAAACAAAAAATACACACGCATGAGTTTCTCATTGACTGTAATCTTCATCAGAATAAAATCGATTTAAATACCCTGACCTTTCACTGAACTTTTTGTTTATTGAATTACAATACCCTGGCATTCTATTGAACTTCTTGTTTATTGAAGCCTGCTTCAATTTTATTTAATGATTACTTATAAATAGAAACAAATTGCTGTACATGTATTCAAGTTTAAAAATTCATCAATATTTTCTATTACTATTAAACTTCTTGTAAAACTTCTCTATAAAAATAATCCATGTAAATGCATATGTACTAAGAGGGAAAAGAATGAAGATTTTCAATAGTATATGCATATTATTTGGAATGCAACTTTTGAGTGAGAAAATTTTGGAAAGTGGGGTATGACATCCTGACTTATGCTGAAAAGGGTGCATTGGACAAAAAAACTGTTGATAACCACTGTTCTAGAAGATTTGAATTGCAGGAAATTATGCAATATTTTATTATGCAAATTAAAATTTGGTGAGTTTGCCATCTACCAAATTTAATGATTTTTTTTATTCTTTAAGATATTGAATTTATCAGATCTGCTGTCTTCTCTTCTAGGATATCAGACATGTTTACGTAGAAAACTCAGAGCAAGTTTTCTTTTGTAAAAAGCTATCTTTAATATTTTCCTTATTTGAGAACTGAAACTCGCTCAGACATATTCAAGAGGATTTATACCAGGAAATTGACATGGACAGATTGACATAGCCAAAAGCTCATACTTTTTAGAATATCATTCATGACTATTTTCAGTTGTTTAGATATATATATATATATATATATATTATTTATTTAAAGACATTTTTTATGATATGTTTAACGTTCTTTTTATAGATACAAGTATTTAAGCAAATGCTCTGTTTTATAATAAACAGTATTAAATAACATTTACCGGCCTGAATGTCCGAGAAATTTTCATAGAAAATTTTCGTTCTCCGACAGGAATTGAATCTGTATCCTATACGGAACCGTCATTTCGCGTGACGTGCCTTAACCGTTCGGCCACAGAGAAGCGTCTGGTTAGCAAGGTCGATTTTACTATCTTTAAACTTAAATCTTCCATGAATCTCTTCTATTCATATCTACTCTAAATAAATGTCTTTAAATAAATTGTCGGACTTTGTCCAATTCAAAAATATATGACGTCATTTGTTTACATTTGATACGCTAGAGCAGATATGAATAGAAGAGATTCATGGAAGATTTAATTTTAAAGATAGTAAAATCGACCTTGCTAACCAGACGCTTCTCTGTGGCTGAACGGTTAAGGCATGTCACACGAAATGACAGTTCCATATAGGATACAGGTTCGATTCCTGTCGGAGAACGAAAATTTTCTATGAAAATTTCTCAGACATTCAGGCCGGTAAATGTTATTTAATACTGTTTATTATAAAACAGAGCATTTGCTTAAATACATGTATCTATAAAAAGAACGTTTTATATATATATATATATATATATATATATATATATATATATATATATATATATATATATATATATATATATATATATATATATATAAGGAGGGAGAGAGAGGGAGAGAGAGAGAGAGGGAGAGAGGGAGAGAGAGGGAGAGAGAGAGAGGGAGAGAGAGAGAGAGGGAGAGAGAGAGAGAGAGAGAGAGAGAGAGAGAGTTTCATCCTGCAAGAGAAACAAATATTTTTCTCCAAATAAACATTAGTGAGTTTGTATCATTAGAAACAAAGAAAAAAGTACTGAACTGTTATGTCGTATCAGTCCTCCTATATGGCAGTGAATGCTGGACAATCTCCTCAAAGATGAATAAGAGACTTGAAGTAACAGAAATATGATTCTACAGAAGGATGATGGGAATACCATGGATCGAACATGTGAGCAACAACAAAGTTCTAGACACACTGGAAACAAAACTTATGAATAACATCAAGAAAAGATAGTTGAAAATTCTGGAGCACATAATGAGGAATGAAGGCATGGAAAATTTTCTACTCACAAGATAGATTGAATGTAAGAGGGCCAGAGGAAAGCAATATGCACCTGACAAACTTGAGCAAATGGGTGGTGGAGAAGAGTTTGAGAGAGATGGCAAAAAGACAAAAGTTATTAAGAGCTACAAAGGACAAGAAATTTTGGAGAGTCTTGATCGCCAACACTCTGGAGGGACATGGCACATAGAAGAAGAGTAGTCAAACAATAAATATTTTTTCTGAATTGTTATCCCTACACAATTCAGAAGCTTCAAAAATCAATTTCCAAGTTGTTCTTTACAACTAAAAATCCATCATGGTAGCCTGTGGATGGTGGGATTAGGTGTTTCCTTACGGGAAATTAGTATATTAGATGAACATTTAGCATTACTGCCAGTTGAAATTTATAAAATCTTTTTTAAAAAAAAACAGTTTTTCTGGAAAATACGCTTTACAAGTCCACTGTTATCACTCTTCCTGCTACTGATAAGAGTTTCCTTCCTAACCTTTTGTTTAATGCAGTTTGGAAAGTTAATATTTTGATTGCTTCCACACCTGGGCCATAACTGCCCAATCCTCACTTTTCAGCCTCAATCAAAAAGTTCAAAAGTGTTTGTGATAAATTCAACCCCCTTGACAGAATGTTGCCAGCATCTTGCAGCTTTGCCATTATTTTCATGTTCAGACAAACTACATTCCTTGGTTCCACCAGTCCAGACGTTCAGAGCTAGGACCTGTCATGCCACATACGGTGAATTGACTCATCCACTTTGTATTCCATCAGGAAGGTTGTTTTAAAGGCATAAAGAGAAATGTCAAGAAGTGCAAATTATAAGGATATGGATGATAGAGAACTGTTAACTTGAAGAGGCTAAGATTATAGTAGTCAGGGAAGCATCCTCTTGGGAATCTGTTCCACAAAGTGATAGTTCTGTGGAAGATGAGTGGAACTTCCTCATTACCAATGGAATATGAAGGGAATAAGGATGAGTTGAGACAATGTACCTGGCATTGTGGGTGCTAGCTGTAAAGGTCTTAACTAGTAGAACTAAGGAATGTAGCTGATCTGAACAGTTGGCATGGAGATAGAGTAGCAATAAGGCTAGCAGCATTTTGCCTGTGGGAAAGGGCTTGAAGAGTGGAAAATAATTCATTGTTTTGAATTCTGTCATGGCTGGACAATGAAGATGAAATAGCTTTAGGGATGGCAGTGATACTCTATTTTTGGTCTAATCTGACTCTTGTAAAGATAGAACATGGCAGGAGGAGTCAGGTACTTTCTGGTGCAATATGAAGAACTGAACTGTTTTCCAGTATCTTTAGCAAAGGCACACATTTTCATTCTTTTATTGTCCTGTCTTCTTAATAACATTTTCTCCATTTTATAAGTTGTATGCTAATGATTTCTTCTCTAGCACTTTGTGCCTGTGAAACCTTCTTCTGTCTTCTTGCTTCTCAGTCAATTTTGATTTTCAAAAATTTAAATGCAATTTCAATCATTATCTTGTCTTCCTAATTCCTGTTCTTTTATTGTTCTCTCTTCTTCATAGTGTTTTTTCTTATATTTTCTCACACTCAGTAACCCCTTGCATCCTAGTGGCTTTATTGCCTTGCTTGGGATGAAATGATTAAAAAGAACACATGTCAAGTGATGCTGTTGCAATTTTAGTAGAAAGTCAATTGTTTTTTTTACAAGGTTGTGTACCAAATTGGATTGCCTTACAAGGCCAGTGAGCTCCAACTGTTCATAACTAAAGGGAGAATTGGATTCACGCCTTTCTCATGTTGATCAGTGCAAAATAAACATGAGCTGGAGTTTGAACCAGACACACCAATTCCATTCATTTTGCTGTTAACTATTTAGCTACCCATACCTCCAGTTCCCTCACTTTCAACATAATAATTTGATTAGACATAATTTGCTTTGTGGTTTGTTAAGACACCTTAACTGTTCTTCAAGGCCAGAATGCCACTGTTCTGTTGGTCGTAAACAAACCCCAATTAACAATGACTTCCATATTTACATTTTTATGCAAGAAACAATAATCTAATGCAAAAAAATGTGTCTCCATAATTAGGTGCTGAGAAAGATTAGCTTGTGTATATGCTTTAAAACATACATAACAAAAACTTTCTACCATATTGACTTTCAAATAATTTTATGAAAATTTGAGATGAAGCATTTTAATTTTTTTCAACTACATCTTTAGGAGAATTATTTTCATCATTGAGGTTTGTTTATGGTCAAATCATGATGAAAACACCAATTCTCATTCATTCACAAAAGTTAAGCAATGTCAAACTTGATCAGTACTTAGATGGGGGACAAAAAATCAACCAATCACTAGAGATTAAGCATTTTCATTATTTTGCATGTTTTTGGACTATTATCTTTTTTAACACAACATTCCAACTGATATATTTTTCAGTTTTCCTCAGAATTATGTTACAGCTGGTGGTCTTTAAAAGTCACTTAGTTCTTTTTCTTTCTTTTCTTCTTTTTTATCTTCTCCAATAGAACACTACTGTCTAAAAGAATCACAGGACTGGGTGATATGGCTTTATATCAATAGGAGAAAAACTGAGTTTGGTAGAGCAATCTATTCTTTTCAGGAATTGGGGTTTATTGATTCCTGTTTGGAAAAGTGTTAAAGACTCCATAGAGCCATAGCCCAAATTATTTTTAATGACATTGCACTTGATACATTTAATAATGATAGTAAAATTAATGATAATAAAATATAATTTATTGGTAATTATCATTAAACTGATCATGATTCTGTAGAGTATCTTTGGAAATTTAGGAAATCCCTTATACTTGGATAAAAATCAATTTTTTTTAAAGTATATTTTTAGACATTCAGATTTTTTGACTCTTGTTTCTTTAAATTTGTTTTTTTTTTTCACAATGTTTCTATCATGTGCCCTCCAGTCTTTCTCAAGTGAATGCTAAGAATCTGCAATATTATCAGTCCTGATCTGGCATCTCAGTTTCAATCACTTTTCCACCACAGTGATATAGCTTCCCTGTGTCTTTTCCATAAATATTTTTATGGTAATTTGTTTTGATGAGCTTTCATCTTTGGTTACCTTGACTTTAAGAATTTAAGTGCAGTACTAAATTAGCAGTTAGGTCTCATTATTTTACAGTTTAAATTGTTAGATGTAACTAGAACTTCTATGCTAACAGTTTCTTCTCACCTTTTGCTTTCTAGTCAACATTAATATTTAAACTTTTATATGCAATGTCAATCATTATCTTTTGTCATCTTAATTCCGTTTTTTTTTTATTGTTCTCTCTTCTTAATAATGTTTTTCTTTTTCTCCTATTCATTCACCCTCAGTAATATCCTTGCATCTTAGTAGCTTTATTGCCTTGCTTGGAGTGAAATCATAAAATAATGGCTTATTGAATCCTACTTTGTGGGTGCATATGCATTTCCCCTTCTACATATACCAGATCCAATTTGTGTGTCCCTGTGTTATACTTTTAGACTTAAAATCAATGTTATCAGTGACATGGATGCTACTTTTAAGAGTCTGAAATTTGCATAATCCAGCAAATATATTAATAGTTACCAATATTTAGAGAACTTAAAATGGTTACTTAGTTACTTATTTTAGTGCACCACGTGATGCAAACTTTAAACAGTGCATTATTTAAACAAATTAGCTATAAACAATCAACAATACCTTGTTATAGCCATTTATCTCTCATATTATTGTCAACTAAGACAGTTTTGCATTTACATAAGTAAAGAAGAAATCATTTTAAGTAACATGGTTAATGGAAATAAGTACTTTTGAGGCAATATTAATACAAACCAAGCCTATAAAATATATTAATTTGACACAATCTTGGGGTATAGGTATATCAGCATGGAGTAGCCCTACCAGATATTCCATAACTGTAGCCTTGTGCCAAACTAAGTTAAACTTAATGTAATGATGTGAATGTGTTGGTTAATGTGCAGGCTAATGAATGACACAAGACTTGAATTTTCTGTATTTATCTTTATACTTTCTTACATTTCAACACTTTGTCAATTACCTTCAGTCAGTCTGTGATGTGAACAATTCTGTGCTCTAAGCCAAAATTTGGTCCTTAGATTCTCCTGCACAATGTATCAGAAAGTGCCGAAATCTTCTCTAGGGTGGTTGCTCATATACTGTGTGTATTACAAATGAGTCCCAGATGCTGGTGTGAGATTATGTGCTTCTCCATTTGGTGACTGGGAGTAACCTCCATGTTTATACTGTACCTGGCTGCCTTGATAGTCTGGCGTGAAATTGAGTCCAGCATGATTCAGGCTGACACACATTATATTAGTAAATACTTGATGTGCTTTGGTGTAGGATAATGATTAGTGAACTACTCTAGTTGACCATTGCTACTGAGTAGAGAATATGATCCTCACTGGGTGTCTCATATTTGGCTTTGTGCAAACTAAACTTACGAAACATCTTGGGAGTTGATAATTACGTGAATACTACTTTTTTGAGAGTATAAAATATATACATAAATAAAAGCTTAACTTTTAGAAAAATATTCATTTGTGTCACTCTTTTTTAAAATACCATATCTCTTCAGGATGTACTCGATCACGTCTCTCCACAATTTCCTGTTCTTTATTATCTTTGAATTGTCAACCATTCACGAGAAAGCCGAGTAAAGTGTTTTCTGCAAAGTTTAAAATTCATAGTCTTCTTTCTCTTAGACTTGTTGCCACCCAAGGCTAGAGAGCCCTGTCTACCCTGCTATTCAACCCATGTCAATAATTACATTTTAGATACTATTTCTGAAGATAGACTACTTGAAAATTAACAGTCCACATTGCTCTTAAATATCATCAATTACATAATAGTACTTTTGAAAGTTTGAAATCAAAATTAACATAAAAATTATTAGTTTATATCACTTTTATAAATACTATTAGATATTTAGTTATAGAAAAAAAGTTAAATGTTATGGGGGGAAAAGTCATAAGATATGTACTTTTAATAGGATTGTGTTTGGAGTTACATTACTAATGAGTATGTCACAAAATTCATGGGCAACAGCCTAATGTTGTGTTTCTCAAACTTTTTAAGCAATGGTACACCTAGGAGCAAATGAAAATATCATGGGTATACATTTAAATATTATGAAATAAAACCATAGATTTATAAAAAATACAGACAAATATGAACTTACTTTATCTTAATGTTTCTATTCAACTATTTTTTCACTTTATTTAATACTTAAAAAAATGATCATTAAAAACAAAGTATTTAATATAACATAATTGAGGAATAGTGAAAAGAAATACTTAAAAGGAAAGTTTAATACTTATTCATTTATTCAGATACTAACACTGTACCATTACTACTTGCACACACACACACACACACACACACACACACACACACACACACACACACACACACACACACACACACACACACACACACATGTATGCTGTGGCAATATTTCACAGCACATTTAAGAGGATCATATGGTATACTAGTGTGCCATGGCAGTTGACAATCAGTGGCTTAGTAGATTAAAGCATTGCTTCATGAATTTGGTGACATAGAAATTGTGAGTTCAATTCCTGGGCTGGGCTGGGCTGGGCAGTATGTATTTGGGCTTGGGGTGAGTAATAATTGAGAAGTACTAAATAAGAACTAGATGAGATATCCCTAGGCATGGACTGTGGAATGAGAACAAGCTATCTCCATAGATTAAATAAAAGGGTTTAATTCAAAATTCCCTGTAGGTTAACCAGATCAACAAACACCTGATGAAGGCTGGAGGGCACAATGGCCGAAACATTGTAATAACAACAATGAAGATGACAAATATAAATAACTCCTCATCCCAGAAATTCGGATATAAATTATGGTAAAAAAATCATTCTGTAATGGAGTTGTGTAATCCAAACATGTCTCTTTTTAAATCTTAATAAGACACAAGTGTTTACTGATTGAAAGAAAATGAGAAAACACCAGTGAGGAGAAAGGACAATAAAAGAACAGGTGCAGGAATACAGAAGATGGCAATTGATGTTGCATTTAAATTTTTGAAGATCATAGGTGACAGAGAAGCAAGAAACCAGAAGAGAGTTCCACAGGTGAGAAATGTGAGAGAAAAAACTATTAGAATAGAACTTATGGTTACATTTAGCTATTTCAGCAGTAAAATAGTGAGACCTTGTTGCCAATCTATATAAATACTATTAGATATTAGATACAATCTATATTGTTGCCAATCTATATAAATACTATTAGATAGTTTGCTTAAATTCTTATAGTTGAATTACCAAGAGGTAACGCTCATTAGAACAATTACTGTGAAAATATTTCTAGAAAAGACGCATGAATTCCATGTCATGGCAATGGGAAAGTGACTGAAGTCAAGATGGCAGATCTGGACTTATAATATTATGAACCTTTATTTGGATTTTGTTGAGATCTGTCATAGGAGCAGCAAACCAGATGCAACAATATTCAACAGAAAATCAATTATTATTTTTGTTTAAGAAAATTTTCTATCTAAACATCATTTTTGTTAAAAAAATTAAACCACTTTCTCAAAATATGTAATTTTTCTTTTATTTTTGTTTAATTTCCAATTCTATACAACTTAAAGAAATATTATTGCTGAATTTTCTTCAATCTTCTAAGAACACAAAAAATTGATGATAATTTTTAGACAATTTCTTCTACTTCAAGGAGTCAAATTCCTGCAACAAATCTCCATTCGTACCTATAATTTACACAATTTAAAAAAAAGAAATCATTTACAATTTCAAACAGCAACTCTTAATTATTAGAAACCAACTTGTATTATTAATGAAAATTGTATTAGCTTAAATTTTTGAGAATTTTATTGACAAAGATATTTCTTTTCCATTGTTATTCTGCTTCTTTACTGACTGAATTTTTCTTTCTTTCTTTCAAACTGCTATTTTGTCAATGCCATAGATAAGTGATAACAGTTTGTGAACTAGAAAAGTTTAATTTCCTGAAAAATTGTTTTAAGAAAAAGATTTTTAAAATTTCAACTAACAGAAAAGTTAAATTTTAAGTTAGTGAAAATAGAATGTTTCCTGTTTGGAAACCAGCTACTTTTCCTATATCCGTTCATCTCTATGTATTTCTGCATCTATATTTGTCATTCTATAATCAAGATATTAACTTTCCACATTACCAAAAATAAAAGCTTGTAGAGGACCTTGTGGGTTTGAGTGTTGTTGAATTAGGGACATGTGCTGTTTATTCCTGCTAGACAGTCCAACTACAATAACAATGCAGACTCAAGTTGAGTCTAACTGAAGATGTAAAGAAAACAAACAAGACCGATATATATATGTCAACAAATATATGTATTAAACAACAAATTTACAAGTGACAAAGACATCAACATTTGTGTTTGGGTGTGAATGTAAAGAGTTTGTTCTTTGGTGAATGTTTGTACGTATATGTATGTGTGTTTCATGGCGATTTCCCACAAGTGGGCAAAACGCAGATTTTTGTGAGAGATCATGTGTCCGCTGAAATGCAAAGTAGAAAAGAGAACAAGACAAGAAGTCACCCAGTATTTATAGTGTAGGGAGAGTGACCCCTAGTGAACAATTAAGGAATTAAGGAGGAGCTAACTCCGACAAACTCTCATCAGTACTAGAAGGACCAATAACAGTTAGTGGACTTTAGAAGTTTAATTTTCTGATAAACTGTTTTAAGAAAAAGATTTTATAAATTTCAACCACTGGTAACACTGTTTAATGAATGAATGAAAATGCTGAATGTTTTCTGTATGAAAACAACTAACTTACCATTGACAAAAATCATCTTGAAATTGTT
Organism: Acanthosepion esculentum; assembly: GCA_964036315.1. NCBI lineage: Eukaryota > Metazoa > Mollusca > Cephalopoda > Sepiida > Sepiidae > Acanthosepion > Acanthosepion esculentum. The sequence continues at coordinate 18,016,172 of OZ038504.1, forward strand.
TGTGGTTAAATACCGGTTATTGCAAGAATGTTGCAACTTGAAGTTATTGAACATATGGCACAGAACCATATTGCAACTGAATGGCATAGATTCTATCTTAGTGAAAGATCAGGAGGAGGCATGGTGGAGAAATGGATAGCGGCTCGGATTGAGGAATCAGAGAGCCGAGTTCAAATTCCAGTCGAATCCATTGCATTCACTTACATGCTAATACCCTTGGGAAAGGTATGAATCCGTTATTCTCCCCCAGCTATGGGTAAATAGCAGGACAGACTGCATTCTATAGTCTTGGATGGCAACTGGTCTACCGCAGAAAGAAATTGCAACCTGCTGTGGGAAAAAATTTGCTTTATCAATTATGTATTGAAAGATACATGATCGCCTAAGCATGTATCATGCATGGCATATAACCGACTGATAGATCATCGGATTGTATGGTAACTTGTGACAGTAGAATCAGTAGAACGTCTAACACATTACGGTATAGATTAATGAGAATGAATTAAAGCATTATTAGGGTGTCTGGATAAGGATCCTCATGAATAGCTGTACACTTCTATAACCACTAAGCTATTTCATCAGTGAAGGAAAAGGAAAATTTTAAAAGTAAAACAATAAAATTTCTCAACCAGGTTTATTGCACCGTATACTTAAAAAGTACCAGTCCTGTACATGTCATGACACTGTCGTGTCCACTAAAATATCAAATACAATATTCATAAACCAATCACACTCAAGAAAACACTTAAAACACACCAATAAAATCATAGATTACAAATCAGAATGTTTGTTGTATTAGTCATCATTAATTTTAGGTAGATACCGACCAAATATCGTACGGACGTAGTAGAAGACATACCACTTGTCCTTTCAGCGCCAATTAGGAATAAATAAATAATTTAATTCTGGATCCGATTTTGTTCGGAAAAAGTGTATAAAAACATACGAAATCCGTTGCCAAATAGGATACACGCGGCCGTCACCAAAGTCCACACAACTCTCGCTGATGATCTTCATGACCTCATGTTAAAAGCGACATCGTTGACAAACTTCAGACTACGGCAACACCGCCAACAGTAAGAAACAATTCCCATCTCTCGTATCCGTTTTTATGAATCACGCACGCACATGTTGACTTTTTCATACAAACACACATATCACAACATTTTATTGTTTCTCACATACGTACACAAAGAGAATTTATATTTTATTTCAGAAATTTATCAACCCAAACAAAAGACATTACTTTCCAATCTATCAAATGGAATAACAAATCACAAATAGTACGTACGCTTCGTTGACAACAGTCACCCTGAATTTACCTGCATATAACCCTAACAACATTAAATCATGGTTTATACAAATGCAGGCCATATTCAATGCGAAGAAAATTGTTTTGCAAAGAGCCCGATACTGTTATTTAGTAGAAAAAACTTCCAGCAGAAGTTGTAGAAGAAGTGACGGACTTACTGGAAACAATGCCAGAAGAAAACCCCTACGATGCATTAAAAGCGGCCATAATTAAACAAACTGGAATTTCGAATGAGACAATGCTACGCGATTTGTTTACCCGAGTGGAACTAGGTAACATCTGCTACTATAAATTTGGTGCAGAGGCAAGATGCTGTTTGAAACCTTGTGCCTTTGTAGACCCGGCATCGGAAAACTTAAATTCCAGCCAGTAGAGACGACGACTGTTGCTGGACTCTCACAAAAGGGTCGTCTGTTCTATATCCTTGATAGAAATCACGGATATAATTTTTTAATAGACACCGGAGCCGAAGTGAGTGTTTTACCACCGGATCCAAAGCAAAATTTAAAACCAGGTCTCTACAAACATCAAGCTGCTAACGGTACGAAAATTGATACCTTTGACGAGAAAGCAGTAACCATCGACCTGGGTATGCGGCGAAATTTTCTGTGGGTTTTTACTCAAGTTAATGTTACCACACCAATATTAGGTGCAGACTTTCTAGCTAAATCTAATTTATCGGTTAACATGACTACTCATTCCTTAGTTGACAATCTGACAAAACTTTCTATGAGAGGAATTTGCTCCCGATACCAGTCAACTGGAATTAGTTCTGCCTTATCACAAGTTAGCGGTATTAAGGAATTAATACAAAAATATGCGGAAATCACTCAACCTTTTAAAAACACAGACACAATTAAGCACAATGCCAAACACTACATAAAAACAACAGGACAACCGGTACACTCTACACCGAAACAATTAAAACTGGACAAATATAAAATAGCCAAGGCAGAGTTCCAGCAAATGCTACAGTTGGGAATCATACGCCCTTCCAAGAGCGCATTGTCATCACCATTGCACATGGTCCAAAAATCCAACACGACAGCATGGCGTCATTTCCGCAGATTGAACGCCAAAACCATCTCTGACAGATACCCAATTCCGCATATACACTATTTTGCAATGGGTCTCCAAGGTGCACGCATTTTTTCGAAGTTAGACCTGGTAAAGGCATATTGCCAAGTACCAGTTGCCGAAGAGGATATCCACAAAACTTCTCTGACGACACCTTTCGGATTATACGAGTTCGTGCGAATGCCTTTTGGGTTACGTAATACCGCTCAAACCTTCCGGAGACTAATCGACGAGGTATTTAGAGGTTTACCTTTCGTATATGCCTACACAGACGATATTTCAATCGCCAACAAAAACTGAGAAGAACACACACTGCATTTGAAACAAACTTTCCAAAAACTTTCGCCTTTTGGACTCAAAATCAATGTCCACAAGTGTGTTTTTGGAGAACCAAAAATAAATTTCCTTGGACATGAAATTGACCACGAAGGTATTTCACCATTACCAGACAAATTATAAGCTATTACCAATTTTCCGCAACCAACGTCACTAAGACAATTGCGAAGATTTATAGGCCTTATCAATTATTACAGGAGATTTATATCCAATTGTTCAGCGGTACTGTCACCTTTGACTAACATACTAAAGAACAAGAACAAAAAGATTATGCTACAGGAAGACACTCTAGAAGCATTCAACAATGCCAAAACAGCTTTAGCTAACTTTACTAAGCTGAATTACATCAAGGATAGCGAGGAAATTAAGCTTACCCTCACAACAGATGCTTCATCAACAGCTGTAGGTGCGGTTTTACACCAAATCTTGGACTTCCAAGTCACACCTATATCTTTCTTCTCCGCTAAACTAAATAAGGCACAAACTAAATACAGCACATTTTCGAGAGAGCTATTAGCAATATATCTTTCCATTAAACATTTTCAGCACCGCCTGGAGGGCAGAGATTTCACCATATGCACAGCCCATAAACCATTAATATATACATTACACACACATACTGACAAATATAATCCTCTGAAAATCAGACACCTCGATTACATTTCCCAATTCTCTTCAGATATCAGATATGTGACAGGTCAAGAAAACATAGTGGCAGATACATTATCAATTGCTTCTTTAGATTCCAGTTCTTTGAACCTCGAATTAATCGCTAAAGAACAAACCACAGACACTACACTTCAAGAAGTACAACAAAGCACATCGCTAAAATTAGATGAACTACCTCTTCCATTCAGTGATACTAAATTTTATTGTGACATTTCACAAACTCAACTACGACCTTACATACCACCAAATTTGAGACAGCAAGTATTCCAATACTTCCATACATTGTCTCACCCAGGAAAACGTGCAACTGTGAAGTTAATTACTGAACGTTTTGTCTGGCCAAATATGTCAACTGACATAAGAAATTGGACAAAATCTTGTTTATCATGTCAGAAGAACAAGATAAATAAGCACACCAAATCATCCCCAGGCACATTCAGCACACCTGATGCAAGATTTACGAACATACACGTTGATACTGTAGGACCTTTACCTTGTTCTCAAGGATATACATATATCCTTACTATCATAGATAGGTTTACTCGCTGGCCTGCTGCAATAGCAATCAAAGATAACAACAATAGCTAAAACTATCCTTACTGAATGGATCGCAATATTTGGTGTACCTTCAGTAACCACAACAGACAGAGGAGTTCAGTTCCAGTCTACATTATTTAGAGAGTTCAATCACCTACTCGGAACTCGACACATAAAAACTACAGCCTATCATCCTTGTGCAAACGGGATGGTAAAACGTTTCCACAGACAGTTGAAGGCAGTTCTAGCAATGAAACAAAACAAAACTAATTGGCTAGAAAACTTACCACTGGTACTTTTATCAATCAGAAACATTGTAAAAGAGGATTTGGGTGGTACACCAGCTGAAATGGTTTTCGGCACATCACTGACTCTACCTGGTCAATACTGTGATGACAACACGAACATTTTACCAGCAACAACGTTTGTACAGGAATTAAAACATAGAATGCCATCATTAACGTTTACACCTACACGGAAAGCAAACAAAAATATATACCTACCAAATGACCTTTACACTTGCACATATATATTCATAAGAAATGACGATGTAAAAAAACCTTTATGTTCAAACTACTTAGGTCCATACCAAGTTATTAACAGAAATGACAAGTATTTCACCATCATGAAAGATGGAAAACATGACAATATTGCTATTGATCGGATTAAACCGGCTTATGTCGATAACCAATTCACACAGCAACAACAAAAATAAAAACACCAGGATCTAGAGTCAAATATCACACAAAAGACAAATGAACAAACATCCAACAAAACAAATGACACCTCACCAGAGACAATAACAGAGAAGAATATTACAAGATCTGGGAGACACGTGCATTGGCCAAAACATTACAAAACATACCTGAGATATTAAATTATTGTTTCCTACATATCATTAGAAATAAATTTCTAATGACCTGGAGGGGGCCTTTGTCGTGTCTACTAAAATATCAAATACAATATTTATAAACCAATCACACTCAAGAAAACACTTAAAACACACCAATAAAATCATAGATTACAAATCAGAATGTTTGTTGTATTAGTCATCATTAATTTTAGGTAGATACCGACCAAATATCGTACGGACGTAGTAGAAGACATACCACTTGTCCTTTCAGCGCCAATTAGGAATAAATAAATAATTTAATTCTGGATCCGATTTTGTTCGGAAAAAGTGTATAAAAACATACGAAATCCGTTGCCAAATAGGATACACGCGGCCGTCACCAAAGTCCACACAACTCTCGCTGATGATCTTCATGACCTCATGTTAAAAGCGAGATCGTTGACAAACTTCTGACCACGGCAACACCGCCAACAGTAAGAAACAATTCCCATCTCTCGTATCCGTTTTTATGAATCACGCACACACATGTTGACTTTTTCATACAAACACACATATCACAACATTTTATTGTTTCTCACATACATACACAAAGAGAATTTATATTTTATTTCAGAAATTTATCAACCCAAACAAAAGACATTACTTTCCAATCTATCACCAACTGCTTGTATTCTTGTCGCTATATTAAATTAATGTTTATTTGTTGAAACTACGTTGTCTTTTCTATTGAATTTTACTCCTTCAATGAAAATCGTGTGATTATTCTCTAGAGACGGTCAAATTACGAGCGACCCTGTAACGATATTTTGTTAATATATCGAATCCCAACACTCCAAATTTTAACATTCAACGGAAAACCGAGTAGAAGGATTCCTAAAACACCATTTCAAAGAACAACTTACTTTCAAATGAAGTGCCAAACAGAATAAGAAGCTGTATCTTGTGTTTCTCTTTTACTGCGATGTTATACTCGTTGTACTCAATCCCTGCCTTGTGGAAATGGATGCCCCACCCATAACCTCCTTCCACTTTACCCCAGTTTTGTCACAAAATGACTGAAGGCTTAGTCATGCTGTTTGTACTTAACCAAATACCCTCTCTTCTTGACAGATACACACGACTATTCACAAATTAAGTAGCAGCTACGTTGGCGAATACAAATTCTACCTTGTAATTCTACAAGAAATCAAGCTCACTACAAATAATTATAATGCGAATCAAGATGCAACCATTTTTCTCGTCCGGCTAGGAAAAAAAAGCTAAAAATCGGGTCTATTTTCACTTCAATATTTTTAGCCTTCAGAGAAAGATGGGGAAGGAATCAGCTAAAATGACATTCTGCAATACTACCGATTCAAAGCAGAAATATTTATTTACATCTAATTTGAAGATTTTATTACATTACAAAGATCGTGGTATTTTATTCTTAAGTTGAAGATCATATTGCATTACAATGTTGTATTTAATTCTAAATTTAAAGATTTTATCACATTATCATGATGCTAGTATTTAATTCCAAATCTGAGGATTTTATTTCATTATAAAGATCGTTGTATTTAATTCTAGCCAACAATAAAATGACTTCAGTAAGTTCACACACCCTCAAATCAACTTATTAAGTTTTACCTAGTGTGGCACATGGCCATATTAAGCACCCAATGAGGATCAAACTCAAGACACTAGAAAGTGATCAGAAATACTAGTTTGCTAATCATTGCTCTATGGCAGGCGCCCTTTTAGATATTTACTATGTTGGCACAAGGCCATAATAATGAAGGACCCAGTGAGGACCAAACTCACTATATGAATAAATAAATGGCAAGTGTCAAAAACTTGTTCAAAATGCCAAGAAAACAATTTCAAAAATCAAAATATTTTTGTCTGCAATAATTTTTTTACTTTTTCATCATTTCAACCAAGCAAGGTGATAATGCCACTAAGACACAAGGGAATGAAAGCGAATGAGCGACATGTATTTAAATCTCTTTGATCTGTACACCAATGCCACTATGGCTGTTACCAGTGAGATTAATTTCAGCCATAAAAAACACTAAGAATCTCCCTCGTCCATCTTCAGTTATTTGAAATGACACCCGATGTGCCATACTTTTTGCCAGTTCCAGAGGTGAGAAGTTCAAGAAAAGAAACTATTAGAATAGGATATATGGTTGCATCTCGCTAGTTCAACAGTAAAACAATGCCTCCTAGTTGCCAATCTAGTAGTACGCTTAAATTTATGTTGTCTTGTAAAAGTTGAACATTACATTAATTGGAAATTACCAAAATTCATGTCATCTCTGCATATATACATATCTGTTTGAGTCATGTTTCACATCATGTCACACATCCAGTAATGCATTACGGGGGTAGGGGAACCACATGTACTGAAGCCATAGCTACAGTGGTGTGTCTAGGACAATATAACCTGACGGAGACCATCCCTCTTCATGCTGAGACTTGTTTAGTGGAAGTTTTTTTTTCCCATTTGCTGACGGCTACTTCTCTCCAACCTCATAGTGTAAAGCTTGAGACGTTAGTAGTTAGCCTCCTATCCGTAATACTCATATATTAGATATCAGTCAGTATTCACAGACTTCAAAATAAATTTAAACCAGCAAAAATGTTTCATAGGGACTCTTTAAAACAGTATTACTTTTTTAAAATTAAAATTTGTATTGTGTGTGTGTGTGTGTGTGTGTGTGTGTGTGTGTGTGTGTGTGAATGTGTGTGCGTGCTTGCATCTATGTGTGAAATTTATACATCTTTGCATTTGTATGTCCTAAAAGTTTTAGTCCATTTTGGTAAAAATTAGTAGCCACTTAGTATTAGTTATTTAATGCAATTATAAAATTATGAATTTATTATCGGGACTAATAAGAATAATACTAAAAGTAAAATTCAGTTAAAAGTTTTTTAATTCTACCAAATGCTTACTATTTTTATGCAAGTTGCGATGGGTAAATTGTCGCCATTTTATATTTTTAATCTCATGCATGTGCCTTGTTTGTTTTTGATTTTGTCAACTGCACAGTATAGTAGGGTCAGTTGGGCACCATCTGTGAGAAAAAGAGCACCATGACAAAATTCACTCTGCCAGAAATTTGGAAACAGCATGCTGTACTGCTTGGCATTCATGATGGAAGCTCCAATATTTCAGAGTGTTTCAGGGTGTCAACATGAGAAAGAGTTGGATGTCTAATGGTGATTATAAAGGTATGGCAGCTCAGAAAACTCATTCTAATTGTTCTGATAACAAAAGGACTCTCAAATTTGTTGGTAAGGGCCGCAACACAGCAGCCTACATCAAGTGCCTTGAGGAGGTAGTACTGCCCTAAGTCAAGATGGTGGCTGCTGTAAGACCCTATGTCTGGTAACAGGAACCTGCACCATACCACACAAGCAGGAGTACCCAGTCATGGCTATCAGAAAATTTCTGTGACCACATCATTCCTTACATCTGGTCACATAACTCCCCAGACTGCAACCTCATTAATTATTATGTGTCAGGCACAGTTGTGTGAGAGACCAACAAAACTATTCGCAGCACCAAAGATGAACTGAAGCAAGGATTATGGCAGCATTCACCAAAACAAGGAGACTATCCAGAAGAGTAGCGGGAGATTCCAAAGTCATCTGGAGGCCATAGTTGAAGTCAATAGCTATTTTATTGAATAAATTTGTTCTTTAGTATTTCAAGATATTTTTGTGTAATTTTGGTAATTTTAAAATGAGATGTCAGTGTTATTTTCATCACATATATATATATATATATATATATATATATATATATATATATATATATATATATATATATATATATATATATATATATAAAAATATATATATATATATACACACACACACACAAGGGTGGGCTGAAAATGTCATAGGCTAGAACTGTGAAATCTTGCATGCATTAATTTCAATTCTTATTAATAAATTCAAATTTTGTCCATTTTCAAGAGAAGTTACTACTAGTTACATTTGAAGTCTACTTTGAACAGTCAGATATCAGTTTACCTGCAAATAAACAATGCAATTATTAGTAAGAAGAGTTGAAAATAAATCAGGTAAGATTTCATAGCTCTAGCATCACTCCTTCATAGTCAGCCTATGAACATTTCTGTCTACCCTAGTCTTATATATATATATATATATATATATATATATATATATATATATATGTATGTATATATATATGAAAAAATATAGTTTTAAGGTGTGCTATATTTATGGGATAAAGTGCTCAATATCAGAGATAGAGTGTATGTAATTATAAATATAAAAGTGAACATTGAAGTCAATACTCAGAGGCAACAGACTGTTTCATGCTAGACGCAATTGTGCCCTGGCGAATGTGTCCAGCATGAAACAGCCTGTCGCTTCTGAGTGTTGACTCAATGTTCACTTTTATATTTATATTTTATATATATATATATATATATATATATACTAGCTTAAAAGGCACCTTATCGGGCATCATTTAAGCTAGCTCCTGCAAAGGGCTCTTGATTGGTCCTTCATCACAATAGGTAGGGAGGAGTACATGCAATAGGGAACAATAACCTACAGAACTCAAAATTGTTCGCTGCATTTGAGTATTCCATTAATATCTAAGCTTACCTTTTAAAAGTTCAACGATAATTTTTCTGATGCCATTTAATTTAATGCCAATTTGATGTATGTAGGTCCTTACTTTCCATACTAACAATTATTTTTATTGAATGGGTAACTTTTGCCGGATTTCACAATTAATTTTGAATATTCCCAAATTTCTTTCCAAGTCTTATAAATTGTTAGCATACAAAAAACTTGTTGCAAAAAATCACATAAGAAATTGCTGAAAAGTCACAGTAATGAAAACTTAAGGATACAAAATTTCAGGATTGCAGCTCCAGATCTAACCTGGAATGTTTTTAATTTTCTCATGGAGTTGGCCTGATTCTAAAATGTCATGATATGTTGGGCTATGGCTTCTAGTAGTAAAGCTGAAAAAGAGTGACACAGTGACATTTGCATTTATTATATATATATATATATATATATATATATATATATATATATATATATATATATATAGTATATATATATAGTTTTAAGATATGCTATATTTATGGGCAAAAGTGGTCAATAAAGAATGTGAAAATATAAGTTGTGGACACGGATGTCAACATCGAGTGGCGAATGTCTGTATCATGCGTGAATGCAATCTTCAGGCTATGTGTGTTGGGTCGTATTCAACTATTTATGTATGCTGGTCAATGGATCCTTATGGGTAGCAAGATCAAGTATTTCTAGTTTATTGTGTTATCCTAATGCTTACTGGATAGGCAATTTGTTAACTTTTTAATTGATTACTTAGGCTATTTTGTATTCATTCATTAATTATTCATTGTTGATTATTATTATTAAATTTACTTAATTGTGGTTATGTGTGTAAAAGTTAAATGACCCTAAACAATGACTGCATTCTGGCTCATAATTATTTATACCCAATAACCTTTAGAATAATCTAAAATATAACCATTCCTGTCTATCCAATAACCATTAAGATAACAAAATAAACCGGAAATAACTGACTTTGCTACTCATAATGGCCAATTAACCAGCATATATAGTCAAGATACCACCTAACACACATAGTCTGAAGATTGCTTTCAAGCATGAAACAAAGTGTCACTACTCAGTGTCCACTCATATATATGAAGCGTGCTGAAAAATTCTTAGCTTAACCAAGTCGCCCTTCAAAAAGATTTTGATCAGATTTTAGGGAAAATGGATCAGGCTGAGAACTATTCCGCACTGCCTCATATATGTCTGTGTACATGAAGAAATATGTGTATGGCTGTATTTATACCTATGTATATATGTATGTGTGCTTGTGTTTATCTGTAATTCTGTATGTGTGTGTATATGTATATTTGTATATGTGTGTGTAAATACATTTGTATATGAGTGTTGTGATCTTTTGATATAAAAATGTAAAGATCTATACGTGTATTTGCATGTACATATGTATGTGTGTGCATGTGAACCTGTTTGTGTGCATTTGTGTGTGTGATCTCTACTTCCCAATCATATAAAAATGCATTCTTGAAATGCTTGGAAAAGATTATAATTCCATTTAAAGCACCAAAAGCATCTTGAAAGCATTTTATGTTTATACCTTTTAGATATTGCAGATTTTATAAGTACATGAATGTACAATCTTTTAAAAAGTGGGAAGATCGATGCTACACAGTCTTACCCCTATTCCAGTCAGTATATTGGTATACTTGTAAAATGTATAATCAAAGAAGTACAAAGAGGTGCTGAAAAGTTTTAGACCTGATCCACTTCTCAAAAGCAATATTTCAATATCTATGAAAATACTGATTCTGCCTACCTACAAAATCAGCATTCAAAATATTGGCGTTTACTGAAGTTTGAAATCAATTTACAGTCTAGTTCATAGGAGAATTTTAAAATGCAAAAGGAAGTAACTCTGAAAATTTGCAGGTAATCAATAATCAATAATAATCAGTAATAATCACAAGAGAACAGCAAAGATAGACTGTGTGGAGGGAGGGAAAGATGAGACAATCAGCAATATAATCAATGGATGTACCAAATTGACTCAGAAAAATACAAGATTAGGCATGAATGGATAGGGATGGTGTTCCACTAGGAATTGTGCAAGCAACTTCATTTTGACCATGCAGAACAATGGTGTATGCACAGATTAGCATCTGTCTGAGAGAAGGCAATACAATATTTTCTGGGGATTTGCGATTCAAGTGGACCCCTACTCCTACTTCAAAAAACAAAATCTAATATTAGTAAGCAAGAAAAAGAAGACATGCCATTTTGTGGATTTCACTATTCTGATAGACCATAGATTAGACCTTAAAGAAATTGAAAAGGTAGTTAAGAATCTGGACCTTGCCAAAAAACTGAGGAAGTTGTGGAACTTGAAGGTGACAGTTGTGTCAGTAATTATCAGGGTGTTGCAAACCATCCTGAAGAACCTAGAGGAACTAGAAATTAGGGAAAGATTTGGAACCATAGTGATAAATGTTGTTGAAAACAACGAGGATATTAAGAAGAGTACTAGAGTATTTAGGAAACTTATCATTTAATCCCCAGTTACTACTCATGTAAACTAGAAGTATGTGATTCATACTCAGATGATCTGAATCAGATTTAATGTCAATAAGCAACTTTTGTTTTAAAAGAAGTTGATTTGTGGTGACCTCCAATATGTCTGATTGAGGCTTACTTCCATTGTCTTCCTTGAGAGTTTAAATTTCTATATTTAGTAGATTCTGGCATCTCCAATTCATAACATGCATCTTGGGCTGTCACTCTTTAGAATGACTGTACATTCTGTCTTATAATTGATAGTCCTTTCTTCCCTCTTTCCTATAGAACTTTGCCCAGGAGTTCCTGCAGCTTTCTTTTTGTCTACCATCAACATGGTGTCATCTGTATATCTTCTGTTGTTAAGATTGTACTCATAGGTAATAAATCCTAGTAGGACATCAAGTTCAAGACACTGTAAAGGTTAAATAAATGGTCATCACAGCAGAATCCTGAAAACAAATGTTGAAATATCAATTACTTACATTGATTATTATTTTTATTATATTTTCTCATTGAGTGTTTATGTGATGTTATCATTGTAAAGACTAATAAAAATACGAGACTAAATCTCACATATTTGTTTAATCATTTCACTCCAAGCAAGGCAACAAAGCCACTAAAATGCAAGAGTTTACTGTTCATGAAGGAATATGAGAATAAAAACATTACTGAGGAGAGAGAACAATAAAAGAACAAGAATTAAGAAGACAATAGCTAATGATTGACATTGCATTTAAATTTTTGAAGATCAAAGATGACTGGAAAGCAAGAAGCCAAATAAGAGTTCCACAAGCAAGAATTGTGAGCGAAGAAACTGTTAGCATAGAACTTATGGTTGCATCTAGCCATTTCTACTGTAAAATGATGAGACTTTGCTACCAATCTAGTACTGCACTTAAATTCATAAAGTCTAGGTACCAAAGAGGACAGCTTATCAGAACAATTATAATGAAAATATTTATAGAAAAGGCACAGGGAAGCTATGTTACAGTGGAAGGAAAATGAGATGCCAGGTCAGGACCAGTAACATTACAGATTCTTCTTTGTATTTCAACAAGAATCTCTAAATACATAAAACAGAAGCATCAGACCAGAAGTAGCAGCAATAATCAATGCATGAACAAAAGGTAGACGTATAAATGTGTAAATTAGATTCTGGCAAAGAAATTTGTCTCGCACGACACAGTGAACTAACTTCCTTAGCAGCAGACTTCGCAATATATTGCAGCAGAGTTAAAAATAGTAAATAATTATAAACGTCTTTACATTTATACATACAAACATACTTGTAAAAATGAGAAGCAGCAGGATGTGGAAAGAACAAAATGAGTATTATTTATTATCTGGTTGTTATGTGATGTTGGAGAAATGAGAGATGGTAATACTGAGTAAAATTGTGAGTTTGGGGGGGTCACATCTAGATCAAATATAGATTGGAATCTGACAGAAGAATAAGATAAAGAATAAGCAAAGTGTATACAATTTTTTTGTATGTTTTTTTTTATAGATGTGTGTAATGAGTGTCCAGATAATTGAGTTGGAAAATGCAAATGTCTGGGGTTTTCTTGCTTCAAATTTTTGTTGAATGCTAAAAGATAAATGTTACTATTATGGCCTGAAAAAGTAAAAGGAGATGGAATTATTGTTGAGGCATGTGTTAATGACCTGTTCATGTGAACTGCTTGTTCAATAGTGAGAATTTTGTCTTTGCGTGTGTAAAGGAGAAAAGTGGAGTTGATTGTCATTGGTTTTGAATGAGTGAATTAATGATAATTATAGTTGTTATAATTATTTTATTATAATTATTTTTGATATTATTATTATTAATTATTAATTATTATTTATTTATCTTTTATGGACCTGACAATATGTATGCATTCAAGAATATAGAGTGTTAGACTTATTAATGGATGGTTGCTTTTGTTGTGTGTAAATAGCTTCAATAAACTTTAGTCTTTTTTTTTTTTGCTATCAGATTTATGGTGTATGTTAGTATTGTCAGGAAACAACTACAATTATAGTTTTTTTTGTTTTTGTTTTTTTTTTAAGCGTATCACCCCAAGCAAGGCTGGAGGCCACTATCACGCATGGGGTTACAGAAGGGAGGGAGGAAGAGCAGATAGGAGTGGTAAAGGAGGGGATGTGGAGAAAGAGAAAGACGGAGGGTCGATCAAGGCAAGGGGGTTACAGAAGATTTGGAGCGAGAGCAGATAGGAATGAAAGATGAAAGGATGTGGAGAAGGGAAGTGGATAGATCAAGGCAACTGGAGATGATGATTGACGCTACACTTAAACCGTTGGAGATTGTATTTGTCAGGGAAACAGTAATAGGGAAGGGAGTTCTATAGGCGAGATGTGCGAGACATGAAGCTATTGGAGTAGAAGAGACGTCTACATCTAACAGTTTCAACGGTGAAGGGGTGGGAACGGGATGCCAGCCTCGTAGTTCTTGTGAGGCTTGTTAATGTGTTGCTTAATTGCACTTTGTTCATATAAAATATAGACTGGCTAGTGTCACATAAGATGATATAAGGGTTAATATAATGGGTTAGTCAGATCAGGATATTTGCTATCACTTTCTTTTGCTTTTGTTTTCTTAGGTTTACCTAGGTTGGAAAGTGCAACAATAAAATCCAAAGGCACAATGGGATAGTGAAAGATGCCTTCCAAAAGCTAAGCAAAGTACTAAGAAATGGAAACATTTCCTTAGAAACAAAGAAAAGAGTACTGAAATGTTATGTAACATCAGTCCTCCTGTATGGCAGCAAATGCTGGAGAATCACCTCACAGATGAAGAAGAGACGTGAGGCAACAGAAATCTGGTTCTACACAAGGATGCTGAGAATACTATGAACTGAACATGTGAGTAATGAGGAAGTGAGCAGAAAACAATGGCAACTTGAGTGAATGGTTTAGGAGAGATAGCCAAAAGACATAATTTATTAAAAGCTACAAAGGATAGGAAGTTGTGGAGAGCAATGATCGTCAAAATCCGGAAGATACATCATACATAAAAAAATATTGGCAAATATTATCTCTCCCCAAATCTCCTTCTTCCCATAATGATGGTATATCCAAGAAAGTCAGAAAAATGGTTTAACTGAAATATGGTATTAGAAGCAAAAAGTATTTTTTTTCATATGCTGCATCCCTTCTGGGCATAGGTGATCATGGCTTTCCACAACTTTCTATCCCTTGTGGCCCTTAATAGTTTTTTTTTCCTTTTCTTAAGTCTCCTGTCTTCTATTCTGCCATCCATTCACACAAGCTCGTCAGCTAAATAGCTTGCTGCCTTCTATCTCACTTGCTCTCAATATGCCCTGTGAGGTCAATTTTCAGAGCCCTCCTTCCTCATTATGTGTCCAAGAAATTTCAACTGTCTTTTAGTGATTCAAAGTTCTTTCTGTTGCCATTTTATTTAAACTCCATCCATGGAATTTTTGGTATCCTTCTGTAGAACCACATTTCTGTTGCCACTAGTTATCTCCTCATCTGTGGGGAGATTGTCCAACATTCACTGCCATGTAAGATGATGAATATCACATAGCAATCCAGCCCTCTTTTCTTTGTTTCTAACAACATTTTTCCATTTCTAAGCACCTTGCTTAGCTTTTGGAATGTCTCTGCCTGATGCATGTTTAGATTTCAGAGTCACATTTTCGATCCTCTGTTAAAACGCTTCCCAGATTTGTTTGATATTAACCTCTCTAATTTGTAACTTATGGGAAAATAAAATAAAATTGGTATATAAAATAAGTTTTTTAAATGCAATGTCAATCATTATCTAGTGTCCTCTTGATTACTCTCTCCTCTTGCCACTCATTATTAATTTGTCTGTTCCTAATTCTTCCACACCCATGTGTCTTAGTGGCTTTTCTACATTGCATCGAGTGATACTGTTTAAAAAAATAAAACAATAATAAAAAAAGTAAAAGAAATACATTTTAAAATGATGCTAAGAATAAAAGAACTGGAAATATGATTACTCCACTTGGCTTTAAAGAACACAACTAGATGGCATTGTTGAAGCCCCTAAAAAAGCAAACATTTCCTGCCTCACTCACTTTTTCCTCTTTGCTCTAAGATGTGAACCACATGGTAATTATATTCCCACTGGGGAATGTGTTAGTTTCTCCAGTCCACTAACAACTGAACTCTTTTCCACTTTCCAACAACATTGTCCAAACATGTTTTGGCAGCCCTATGCATGAAGCAAGTGAATTGGTCATTCCAGCACAGCACAAATCTGATTTGAGCTCGACAATTTTAATCATTGTTATCCTGACTTACTTTTGAACCAGAAAGGAAAAGAGACATTGAAAACTTTGTTCTAATACAGTCACCATAAAAAGAATAAATGTCCATTGTAGAAACTCAAGTTTTGCATGCTTTATATATTGAACATACACTTCCACCTAAAATGGAACTCCCTTCCCTATTACTGTTTCCCTGACAAATACAATCTCCAACGGTTTAAGTGTAGCATCAATCGACATCTCCAGTTGCCTTGATCTATCCACTTCCCTTCTCCACATCCTTTCATTTTTCATTCCTATCTGCTCTCGCTCCAAATCTTCTGTAACCCCCTTGCCTTGATCGACCCACTGTCTTTCTCTTTCACCACATCCCCTCCTTTACCACTCCTATCTGCTCTTCCTCCAACCCTTCTTTAACCCCTTGCGTGATAGTGGCCTCCAGCCTTGCTTGGGGTGATACGCTTAAAAAAAAAAAAAAAAAAAAAAAAAATACATACAAATCCTACAATCTTTGTAAATTCTAGAAACTCACATCTTGGGCTTTTCCTCTTGCTGATAACCATACATTTTGTCTTCTTGCAGTTGATGGATTTGCCCTTTTTTTTCTCACTTTCTTCTACAATCCTGTCTAGGAGGTTTTGTAGTTTTCTTTACAAGTCAGCCATTAACACAGTGTCATCTGCATATCTTATTTTGTTAAGATTACACCCACCAATAATAAATCCTGGTAGTTTCCTTAGGATAATATTGCCATAGAAGTTGAATAAATCTGAGGAGAAAACACATCCTTGTCTCAAGTGTCTTCCTATTTTTGTATAGCTACTCAACTTATTTTCTATCCATACGCAGCTGGTTTGCTCCCAATATAAGTTTTGGATTATTCTAACATCTTTTCCAAATAGACTGATTTTTCCTAACAGTTCAAATATATCCTTGTGCCATACTTTGTTAAATGCTATTGTGCAATCTATAAAACACAAGTGCACACTGTTATATTGCATTAATCAAGATCTCTTTCTGATTCACAAATAAATTTCACTAGACATGTTAGCCGGATGCAAGTGCAAAGAAAGCAAAACCCAATACAAAATCATGATCTTCTGTGCAGGGGTTCTGAGTATTGCATCTGGTCCACAAAACAAACATGTTGCTGCTCCCCAAAAAAGATTTGCCTGGGGGCTAGCACCTGTTAAACCACAGATATAAAAACGGCACTCCTTGCCAGCAGCAGGTAGTTTGGCTCAACATCTTGACCTCATCACATGACTGCTGACCCATTCATACAATTCATCTGCATCATTTTCAACCCTGAGATGGATCAAGCCCACCAACCACACTCCACCTGTGCTACCACGCAGCTTCACTAATCCACTCCAGTCCGCACTCATAATCACTACCATGACCTTGGTCAACCACCCCAACAAATCCATCAACTTCCGGTCTTACCAACAAGGAACTTACACTTAAGTGCTTCTCTTATAAACATCAACTAAAGAAACCAATATCAGCAATTCTGTCACCTTTTTGCTCAACTATGGATATATTCCGAAAACTGATCAATACACGCTGTTGAAATTTTAATCCTTGTTTGTTCTTCTTTTGCAACTATACACTCATTATAACAACATCCTTCTGCATTTGTATTGCTTTCTCTGATATCATTCTAATCATAACATATTTTTGAAAAGGAATTGGTAATTTCCATTGATGAGCTAAGTTTGGAAATTAACACCAAATCAAAAAATCAAATAAAGGTGGAATAATTTATAATGTATAGAGCTTGTTTGCAATTTCCAACAGTGCAAGTGTTAATGATGAGGTCCATGTAAAAACAGGGTTACATTTTTATGCACTTTCAGGCCTTTAATAATTGCATCCGTGCATCCTGCTTATTAATTTTTGAAAAAAATTCCACCCCCTGCTCTTATTCCAATCCTGTCTGCTTATTTATTTTTATGGAAACTTCTTAGAAAAAAAAATTAAATTTGAGAAAAATGATCGTAAAAAAGTATGAAATTAATTTGATACAGGTTCTAAAACTTCATTCAAATTATAATTCATATGATTCTAAAAATTCTTTCAAATCCTAAGAAATTAAAATGATATTTTAACCATGTAACATGACATGTCTCTCCTCGTTATTTTAAAAATAATTTTAAAATATGGCTGATAAAAGAATCTTTGGAAAGCGTGGCAAGTGTGAAACATTATTCATACCTTTCACAATCTGTTCCTGACACGACAAAACATGAAGTAAAAAATATCACTAATGAAGGATGTTAAGACCATGCTTTGTAAGGTTTATATTTATTTGCACTAAAAAATTTTATATGGAAGAAAATTGTTTTAACTCTTCTTAAATATTAGTCCTCCTATATTGGCAGTGAATGCTAGACAATCTCCACACAAATGAAGAGGAGACTTGAATCAGCAGAAATGTGGTTCTACAGAAGGATGCTGAGGATACCATGGACAACAACGATGTTTCAGATGAAATGGAAACAAAAAGGAAACTCAGGAAGAAATAGTTGAAATTTCTAGAGCACATAATGAAGAAAGAGGGCTTGGAAAATCTGATACTGACAGGATAAATTGATAGCAAAAGAGACAGAGGAAAACAATGCATAACCTATCTAGCATGCTTGAATAAATGGATGGCAGAACAAGGTTTAGGTGAGACAAAAAGACAAAATTTATTAGGATCTACAAAGGACAGAAAATTGTGGAGTGCTATGATTGTCTATGTCGTGAAGGAACATGGCATATAGAAGAAAAAATAATTTGCTGTATGTTTACATTCCATTATTTTTTCATTTGAATAAAGTAAATTCTAGCCTAATACATCACCCCCTCACCTACAGATTTTTCCACCACCATCTCTACTTATTCCAGCCCTCTCTACCAATTAGATTTTGAAAATATTTCCAATGCCATGCTTATCTGAATCCCTTCTTCTATTCAAAAGCTTGGAGTACATCAGAATGCCAACATGTCAGTCTAATACAATAATGTCACTTCTAACATATGCTAGTCAAGCAATACTTTAATCACAATGTAATGTTATTGCTATTGATACACATTAATGCTAAGGTGCCATAGTCTATATGGTCATAAATAGAACCAGTATAAAAGTACACCAGTCTCAAGCACTATAATTAAAACCCAGTGATATTGCTGTAAAAATTGTATAAATTAATTTAAAAAATCTTTTGCTTAAAATATTTTAAATTACAAATAAAATTGAAGTCTTCCTAAGAAACCAGACAAGCAAACTGGAGCCAACGACAAAAAAGAGAAATTGGAAATGCATTTTATTTTATAAATTGAAATTTAATATGAAATATTTTTGTGTTTATTTTAAATATTGATTATGGGAAATAAAATGTTGACTAAAATTATTGAAATATCAAAAAAATATTGATTTTCAGATGCTTACTTTGTATGGTTAGACAAAACGTAGACTGACATTGTGGCAGACTGACTGGATGGTATACACAAAAAGAATAATCATGTAAAAACACTCTCTGAAAATAGAGTATATCATGGCATTCTATAATACAGGGCTACTCATGGTGCAAATAAAGGCCAGAACTGAAAGCCTATTTCAAAATGTTTGAATTTCAGACATTTTGGGAGAAATTTTTATTAATGAAATATATTAAATATGTCAGTTCCTAAATTTGATAACATTAATTTTAGATTGTTTGTTTTATGATTAAAAAAAATTGAAACATTTTATGTTAAAAATTAAACATTAAAATTAATTTTAAAAGTGCCAATAGTAAGAAGAGAAACTTGAATAAATCAGATTAATAAATTATTTATTTAAATCAAGTAAAATTACACATTTTTTAGTTAAATCATATTGCCTTTTTTCTTTAATTTTGCAGTATAAGAACATTAAAAATTCAGCATGTTTACTTCTTACAAAGAGAAATACATGTTACACAGAAAAAAAGTTTATCATTACTATATTTGCTTTTATGAATAAACATTTCATAGAGAAGAATATTAGATTAACTTTAAATGAAAAACATTAAATAAATTTCCAACTGACAATATCTTCTATGTGTTGTATCCCTTTAGGACAGAGGTGATCAGAGCTGTTCACAATTTTCTATCCTTTGTAGCTCTTAATAAATTTTGTCTTTTCATAATCTCTC
>OZ038504.1:18041496-18061496 GCA_964036315.1 Acanthosepion esculentum
TTTATATTAAAGTGTTTGTAAAGTAATTACATATTTCACCACCATGAATTATGGTTCAATCAACCAGGGTGGAACCAAGGTTGAATCCAAGAAAAATGCATCTAGAATTGGCTTATCATCTCTTCTATCCAATTGTGTCATTTAGAGTGCATGTCAGAGTTTAATTGGGAAGAATTGCAATTAAAGGAATTTGGGTTCCTTGTGAGCTTTTGTTTGAGAACCAAACACAATATTACACAGTCTGCCATGGTCTTTTAACCAGAAATACCAACCTTTCATTTTTGCATTGCATTGTTACAGGTGATGAATAATGGGTTTTGCCTGTCAAAAGAAAATGAAAAAGACAGTGGTGATTAAAAAATGAGAAACCAGTGACTCCATCTACAGAAAATTTTGCTTTGTACCTGGTTGAATATGCAAGATGTCAGCTACTGGAACATGGACAGACCATCACTACAGATGTTTATTGCCAGCCATTTGATCATGTAAACAATGCATTATTTTGAAGATACCCTGCTTTTGTAAATAGAAAAGGTTTTGTCCAGCATAAAAATACAATGGCACACTCTAAAAAGCAAACAGAAGCAAAAAATAAGATCCTTTGTATAGGATTTCTTTCCCTAATCCTCACATCCTCTATACACATTAAATTAGCAGCTATAGATTTTCATTTGTTTCTATTGCCAGAACATTTCATAAGTGGTAGAACATTTGAAAGCATAGTTGAAAATAGTCTTTCAAACTTTTTGGAGGTGTGATTACATGTTTTATATAAATTATTTAAAGCTCTCCTTCTTGGTATCTCAATGGTATATGATTTGCTTTGACTTCTTGCAAATGATAAAGTGGTTTCCTGTTGCCTTCATGGCAAGTAAAAGCCCCAGGAAGAAAAACGTCATCATTACTGAAAAGAGTGATAGCAGCTACTGAACTTGAAAAACCTAATTCCCTGAAAAATTGTTTTAAGAAAAAGATTTTCTAACTTCAATCAAATGCAGTACTGGCTGCTTGGTCAATGAATGTCAAGTGTTTCCTTGTAAGGAAATGACCAATACTACCATTATCATACATAGCACAAAGTTAAAAAGGAAGTGAACAGATGGGTTTAAGAAGATTGTGTTACAACAATCATCTAAGTTGGGAGGATCTGCTTGTCTTGAAATATTGATTTTTTAATTTGGCCCAAACACTGACCATTTGTATCAGGCAAACATACAACTATTCAGTAGGCAACCATTTCTTCGCATTATCCACATATATTAGGCTGTTTGGAAATTATTCACATTTTAGCAGAAAAGATATAAAAACAAATGTAAATTAAATTTATTAAACATTATTTATCACAAATGTAAACATCTTCATTTTCAACAACTGCAACCCAGCAAAAAAGAAAATTTCCCTAATTCCTCCTTAGATATGGCTCTCTTCTCTTCCTCAACTCTTTTCTACTGCTTTTCTTTAGGGATTGTAGACAAGAAGGTTTCTGTAGAATAGATTTGACTGAACATCAACGTAACACCAAGATCAACAAAAACAATGAGTTTTATAAAAAAAAAACAATTTTAAGTTAAATCTGTTTAAATATTATTTATAAAAAAAATTACCTTCATTTTCAACGACTGCAGCTCAGTGAAAAGGTATTTTTTATTCTGAATTTAAAGAAATCTGTGTCTTTCATGAAATAAATTTGAAAGGCTGTTTTCAACTTTTTTATTTCTGAATGTTCTGCCATTTACGAAATGTTCTAGTGATAGAAACAAATGAAAATCTGTTGGTGCTAAATTTGGTGTGTATGAAGGATGAGGACCTCCCCTCCTGATGATCTTATTTTTTCTTCATTTTATTTGGCAGAGTATACCCTTGCCTTGTCATAATGAAGAATAACACCTTTCTCTTTTCTTCTTTAAAAAAAAACATTTCACCCCAAGCAAGGCAATAATGCCACTCAGAGGCAAGAGATTACTGGGAGTGAAAGAGAATGAGAAAATTTTAGTGAGAAAATGGACAATAAAAGAATAGGATTTAAAAAGACAGAAGATGGCAAAAGATTTTGCATTTAAATTTTTTAAGAATGTATGTAGAAGCATGAAACTAGAAGAGAGTTTCATGGCTGAGAAGTGGAAGAAAAGAAACAATTATTAAATTAGAACTTACAGTTACATCTAGCTATTTCAACAGTAAGATGATGAGACCTAGTTGCCAATCTAAAGTATGGTTAGCGGGTTTAAATAAAGAAGAGGAACTTGTGGACAGCCATGATTTCCTATGTTTTGTAGGGATATGGAATTCTCACACACACATATATATATAATATTCAGAATCTAACTATTTCTAGCAGTCTGTCATTGTTTTTTTTTTCGTCTTATCAATATGTTATGCTAAAATTCACAAGATCTATTGCAACACTGAGGAAAGAAGCAGAATCTGAAATTTAGCTGCAAGGCTTTCTGCTTATAAATATCGACTCTATCTTTTTTTGTTCATCTAATCAATCAGGATTTTGTTGCACGTCATCAACAAAAAGAAAAAAAACCTCTGTGCAGTATATGTTTAACTGTCATAAGATTGTCCAACAATAAAACTGGCTCACATATGAACGTGTCCATTCATTTTATCTATTTATCATACCTATCTATGTATCTATCTATCTATCTATCTATATATATATATATATATATATATCATAGCCTGCTATTTGTCTGTCTGTCTCTCTCTCTCTCTCTATATATATATATATATAAAATAAATATACATTTTTTTATATTACTATTTGAGTTTTGCTACCCGTGAAGAAAAAATGTATATTTATTAATTTATTATTAATATAAATTATAGCACTGTTATTATACATTGAGCCATATTTTATTGTCATCAGCAGCAGCCAATGTGCAATATTTTATATTTGTTTATATACATATATACATATACATATACATCTTTTCAAGGGCTGATAGATGTAATACGTACTGTTAAAAATAAAGAAAACAGGGTGTCTGTTTCAAACATGAGTGCCCACTAAAATTAACATTCAAAGTAATATATATATATATATATATATATATATATATATATATATATATATATATATATATATATATATGTATAGTCATCCACAGAGACTGTATCACTGCTGATCAGTGTGGCTAGATACACACAAACACACACACACACACATATATATATATATATATATAATCTGTTATCTATCTTAGCTTTAGATATCTCAAAGGCATTCGACAATGTTTGGCGTAATGGCCTGCTCCAAGCTCAAAGGTTATGGCATCTCTCGACTAGTATTTGGCTTAATCCAGTCATTCCTAACAAATTATGTAATAATTGATCCTGACATAGCATCTTGTCTTCAGTCACTTTCTCACCATTGTGATGTGGTTTCCCTCTGTCTTTTTTATAAATATTTTCATGGCAATTGTTCTGATGAATTCTCTTCCTTGGTGCATTGACTGCATGAATTTAATCGTACTACTAGACTGGCAATTAGTTCTCACTGTTTTATTGTTGAAATGGCTAGATCTAACTGTAAATTCTATTCAAGTAGTTCCTTTTCTCACTCTTCTTGTCTGTGAAACTCTCTTCTGTTTTCTTACTTCCCTGCCACATACGATCTTCAAAAATTTAAATGCAGTGTCAATCACCATCTTCTGTCTTTCGGAATCTTTTCCTTTTTGTCTTTTCTCCTCACTAAATTCTTCTCATTCTCTTTCATCCCCAGTAACTCTTTATGTCATAGTGACATTATCACCTTGCTTGGGGTGAAATGATTAAAAAAAAATCTCACTTTATTCCTATTCCTCATTGTCTATTCATATCTATCTTTCTCAGTCTGTTTATATCTATTTTGGATTGTTCATGTCTATTTACGCTTGTCTGTTTATATCAAATATCCATCTGAGTTTCAAACTATTCATATCTATAAATTTATCCGTATATGCATTTGGGAACATGCTATTGAATACTCGTCAACATGCTGGTCTTTTAAATCATTACTATCAAGGAACGTGTTCTTTTGTCCTACAAATATACCATTCCGTCTTTCTAAAAAACAAATTTCTCCTCTTATTACCTGAAAGTTACTGTTTTGATTTTTACCTTTGCAATGGCAATGGTTGCCATAGCAACAACTATAACATTGATGACAGGTTATAAGCAACAAAAACAATAAAACAACATCACGTCTTTTTTTTTCGTCACTTTGGGAACAAACGAAATATTTTCATGTGATGTTTTTTGATGATCAAATCTTCTTTACTTGTGACATTACAATATTTTTTTCTCTTTCTTCCTCTTTCCTTTTTTGATCACAGCCGACAGTAAACAACAAGGACTTTATTCGTCCTTCCTTTTCCCTTTTAAACTTCAAATTGATCTAAGAACTAATACAATTAGAATTAAAATCAAAGAAAGCATGCAGCAGAATTTATGCTAAATTTAATATGATGAGAATAATAAAGTTATTAATGTGTAAAGATTACTATGAATAATAGTAATAATAATATATGTAAATATAAAAGTGGACACTGAAGTGAAGATTTAATGGCGACAATCTGTTTCATGCTTGAGTGAATTCTTTAAGCTAAGGATTGAGCACAAACATGAAACACTGACACTTCTCGTTGTTGACCTTAGTGTTCACTTTTATATTTACATACACTCTATCCCTGATACTGAGCACTTTAAGACATAAATATAGCATACCTTAAACTATATTTTATTATACACACACACATATATATATATATATATATGTATATATATATGTTGTTACTTCAAACATTGTTTTTAGTGCATACCTGTATTTGAGTAGATGCTATATTTTTATCACACACACACACATATATATATATATATATATATATATATATATATATATATATATATATATATATATATATATATATATATATATAGGTAACTATACTCATGTCGAAAAACCTTCAAATTCTTGATTTTACAATAGCCAAATCAATCACGAAGGGAAAAAAAGGTTTTAAAAAAGAAAGAGCCAGGAACATGAAAGTCTGTCGAAAATAATCGCACAGATACAGGTTCAAGGCCCAAAGAAAAAACCCCGATACGAGTAAACAACTAACTAAAGAGCTCAATACAAACGTAGAGCAAACCTAGTCAAACCTAATGAGCCAGACAAACCTACCAAGGTTTCACTTAGGCAGATCGTCAGGGTCGGCTCCAGGTTAGCAATTTCTAAAAAAAAGAATAGATTTATTATTTATTAATCAGACAGATTTTTATTATTTCAACTATATTTTTAGTGGATACTTGTATTTGAGTAGATGCTTCATTTATTTATTAATCATTTTATCTGTTTCCATTTACTAATGTGAATATTTGAGAAATATTATGAGAAAAATATCTGTTCTCTGGCAGGATTCAAACTAGCATTCCCCTTAGCCAGAGAAAGATCTATGTAAATAAATATGTCTTTATATATACATAGGAGTATTATCATATGGCTCTATCTCTCTCTCGATATATATATATATATATATATATATATATATATATATATATATATATATATATATATATATATAATTATTATTATTATTATTATTTGCTATATATAAATATATATTATTAGCTATATATGTATATATATATATATATATTATATATATTATTATTATTTGCAATATATATATTATTAGTTATATAAATAGATATACATATATATATTATATATATATACATATATTATTATTCACTATAGTTATATATATATATATTATATATTATATATATGTATATTATTATTTGATATGTATATAGTCATTTTATTGCCACCATATATATATATATATATATATATGTATATATATATATATATGAACATAATCTGGAGAAAACAACTGAAAAGTTGCAAATGAAGAAATATAGTCTTAAAATATGCTATATTTATGGGATAAAGTGCTCAATATCAGAGATAGAGTGTGTGTAAATATAAAAGTGAACATAGAAGTCAACACTTAGAGGCGACAGTCTGTTTCATGCTAGATGCAATCATCAGGCCAATCGTAATTCTGAATATTTTGGGAAGTGTTTAGTAAGTAACCTGAAAAATAATTTCACTATTTTACATTTTTTTACCTCTAAGTTAAAAGTGGTCTTAAACCAAATGATATTTTTTCTTTTCCATGAATTGATCATCATATGTTGTTTAATTTGAGGTTTAAATTCTAGTTTGGTTTTGTGACCCTCTACCTTTAAGTTCTTCTCATATTCTTTTTTTTATCCTCAAAAATTATTTTGCTAGAAGAGTTTCTGGATAACCTAGACTCTGTTCCTTTAGGGATGTGCTTTATTATGTTCACAGGGTGGTTAGATCTAATATTTACATAATTTAATTTTGCATTGGGTTTCATGTATAGGGAGACACTGCCAGCTTGAAGATTTAATTCTATGTCCAGATAGTTGACAACTTTTTTATTTATTCCAACTTCTATTTCAAAGCCAAGGCTTTTGAAGAGTTTGAAAAGTTCTTTTCTAATAGTGTCATTTACTCTGTTGTTTGGCATTATCTTCAAGCCATCATCTCTATACAGACCATAGTTGTTTGCATGAACAATTTTGTTAATTTTATACAGAGAGAGTAGACCTATTAACTCTGAAAACTCAGCTCCACCAAATGAACCTTGTGGTTTATTTGAATCTTTTTCAAGTATAGATTGGTAAAAGTTTTTAATGTCATATTTTATAAATATATATTTGTTTTTCTTAAAAATTTCATAGTATATATTAAGTGTTGGCCTTTTTGTTTTTATTAATAAGGCTTCCATTATTTTTAGCCTTTTTTGCATGTAGATGATGCTATTATATTTGTGTTGTTAACAAGTATGTTAATATGAACATGGACACAATATCTTGACTGTGTTTTGAAAATGAAAACGTATAAATACATACAACAATCAATTTCTTGTTAACAGTTAATATATTTCAACCTTGAAAATGACTAAATGTATAGCTGAAAGCACTCAGATAAAAAGAACAATTGGACAGTTTTTATATAATTTATCATCCAAAAAGAATATAATTATTAGATCACATGAAAAATTGTATAAAAAACTAAATCAAACCACATTTTCTGTTATATTCAATGAAATGTACATTAAAGAAGGATTGCTGCTAAATACACACATTTTAATCATATATATATATATATATATATATATATATATATATATATATATATATATATATGTAATCAAAAGAAAACCTTAAAGATTCATTTTGGTTATAATTTTTTCAGGAATATCCCTATATATTCAGCACTTCAAAGCAAAATCTTTTAGTAAAAAAAAAAATTGGTTTTAAGAGATGAATATACAGGGATATTCACAAAATAAATTATAAGCGAAATGAATCTTTAAGGTTTTCTTCTTGATTATTATTATTATTATAATGCTCTGTAGTTTAGATTGAGCTCTCCCTGGTTTCACTGTATCACAGCTTCTCAGTGTGGCTAGATGTCCAATTATGTAATCATATAACACCCTCAATGGTTGTCCAAGACTTCTAAATTCAGTTGTTTACAAAATATACTATATTGTTTTCCAGCCCATATTTGCAGCTGTATGTCAGTCAACATTGCCCCCTAAATCTGGGTCACTTTTCCATTGTTCAAACAGCTCAACATACAATTCAAGTCATTTATGTGTGAATTAAATCCTCAATTCTTCTCACAGAGTTTTGATATTAATCCTTCTCATTTCAATGTCCCACAGCACATAACACTTACTATTGATAAGAAAACTTTCTTAGGTTTTATTTTACTGCAGTAACAACAAATAGTATCACATATATATAGCTCATAATCATATATACACACACACACACACACACACACACACGTATATATATATATATATATATATATATATATATATATATATAATAATAATAATAATGAAAATTTTTTGGGCCACAAAAAATGGTCAACCAGTGTCTTTCTGGACAATAACTCTTTGAAGGTGAACAGTCTTTGTAATTAGAGTGTTTAATATAGAGCATTTATGGCAAGAAATAAAATTAAATGTTTAACTTTGCTGACTTTCATATGTATAGCATCCCCTCATCAGGAGTTTAGATAGTAAAATGTTATTCAAAAAGTTCCTGTCATTAACAAGGCACCTAAGGCTCTGACATTTGCACAAATATTCAGATAGAAACAAGCATCTTGCACCATCCCTAATAGACACTTCTATGACCAAGGTCTCAAAAACATGACTCATATTATCTGATGAAAAAAGTTGTTATAAACACCATTCTGGTATATTTGTGAACAATTAACAGTCTAAAGGAACCTTTGGAAAATGCTGTCTTCAATTATATATAACCACAACCTCCACACTTCCAAACATCTCCACAACTCCTAATGATGGCAGCCAAAAAAGTGTTCATCCTTTCTCATTCAACAAAACAACAACTTGTCTGACGAAAATGAATTCAACTCAGAATTTTCATTGATGCAATGAACAAAGAATTTATTCCTTGCGCATGGGTTTACCGATAACAGGTTGATAATAACTTTTACTGGAATGACGTAAACTTATACACATCTGCACAAAATGTTCTCAAGTAAAAGTGGGAAGAATACAAGAAATATTTTCTATAACTTGTGACTAGATTTTCATGCATTATAGTTTAACATAGTGCATTAGAATAACAAACAATTCCTTTCAAAAGCTAAGCAAAATATTAAGAAACAGAAAAACTTTCATTAGAAACAAAGAAAAGCGTGCGGAACTGTTATGTAATATCAGTATTCCTATATGGCAGTGAATTCTGGACAATCTCAGCACAGATGAAGAAAAGACTTGACACAGTAAAAATGTGGTTCTACAGAAGGATGCTGAGAATACCATGGACTGAGCATATGTGTAATGAGGAAATAAAGAAAATGGAAACAAAAAGACACTTGTACTGAGAATCAAGAAGAGAAACTTGAAATTACTAGATCACATAATGAGGAAAGAGGGCTTGAAGAATTTGACACTCACAGGACATACTGAAGTCAAGAGGGACAGAAGAAATCATCGAGTAAGGTATCTAGCAAGCTTGTATAAATGGTTAACAGAACATCGATTGGGAAAGATAATGAAGGGATAAATCTTACTAAGAGGTACGAGGGAAAGGAATTTGTGGAGAGTCACGATTGCTCATGTCCTGAAGGGACACGGCATATAAAAGATCACATATCATCCTTTTCATGCATTATAATGTATTGTACTTGCAGACAATCAGAGATTAAAAACTGTAAGGACATACTTGACTTTCACATCATTTTCTGGCAAAAAGACCACCCATCAAATCAGCACTTATTCATCACAATGAACAAATTACTGTCTTCCACAAAGGCACTTATACACTATCAGCTCAAAAGATATTTTCACCTTATGGATTTTGCATCTATCTAAAGTAGGATCTGTTAATAAATTGGGTTATCTTATGCAGCAAAATCAACGCATACTCACAGGGGCTCATGTTAAATTGTAGATGATAAAATGCAAAAATCCATAGCAACAGTTATGGGATTACTCCAGGGAACTTTTTTTCGACACCAGCTAGGTGATAATAAGCTGCATAAAAAGAGAGGATTCACAAACACTTTCTTTCACTCTCTCTTTCTCTTACACACACTCTCTTCACCCTCATGATGTAGTAGTAACAAGATGTCCCATTTCCCCTATCAAGAGATTTAGTTGCATGGCAAGCTGACTACTTAATTTCAACTAAACTATGTGACTCACTCTCTCTCACATACATACGCTACAGTTGATCACATACATTATTTTTTTCATCTTTTTCATCTTTTTCTGTCTCAGCTTCTCGCTCTGTATTTTATCTCTCTCTTTCTCTCTCTTTGTGTTTTCTGCATCTTTGTGTGTGCTTTCTCTCTCTCTCTCTCTCTCTCTTTGTGTTTTCACTGTATGTGTTTTCTCTTTCTCTCTATGTTTTGTATCTCTGTATCTCTCTCTCTCTCTCTGCATTTTCTCTCTCTCTCTCACTGTTCATTTTCTCTGTCTCTTGCTGTGTTTTCCCTGTTTCTCTCTCTCTGTCTCTTGCTGTGTTTTCCCTATCTCTCTCTCTCTGTCTCACCGTGTTTTGTCTCTCTCTTTCTCTGCCTATTCTCTGTCTCTGTCTCTCTTTTTTCTGTCTCTCTCTCTCCCTCATTTTTGGAATTAATTTCTTTAGGTTATTCCTTACTTCTGCTGTGTTGTGTTGTCAGTATGTCACCAATATACTAATGTGAACAGTGGACCTTTGCAAGAGGAAAAACCAATATATTACTTTTCTCTTTTCAAATATTCCGTAATGATCAATGGGATGCATGACATAACATAGATCTACTCAGCTTTGGTAAGAAAACTTTGAAAATCTACCATAAGACATGTCCACCCAAAATTTATTTCCACATCAAAATGTTAATCTTTTGATAGAAGCAAGTTTTTTTTTTACTTCAGAAATGGCTTTGATTCGTTCAGTAACAACAAATTGTCAAGTTTTCTGAATATCGTTGTATTATTTTCAATTTTTTCTTTTTCTATTCAAATATAATCGAACAGTGGGATAAAAGAAAATATCGACTATTTACAATTACAAAAAAAAAAAAACGCCCTTGGAAGTCCACCCAAATTTTCAAGTTTGAAATCGAATACATAAATTCATTGTACATTACTTTGGAATTTTTTTTTTTTTTTAGTGTTAGTAAATAAATTTATTAAAAATATAAATATATATTACTATATAAAAATAAAAAACAAAAGTCATTGAAACAAAGCAAGTTCAGTCGACCAATGATGACAATTCCAGAACAACGTAACTATAAACAATTTTTTTTTTCTATCCTCTGCCAGCCGCTATGATGGAGAAAGCATTACCTTGAACTGTTGCCAGTGAGACACGCTGCAAGAGCCACTCCGTTTCGCGAGGCTCGTTCCTTAATCGCGACGCAATCGCACCAATCCTCTGAAGGAACACCATCGAATGAGGGCCAATAACCCCTGAAGTCTCCACTGCCACAGGAGTAAAAAAAAATCTATCAGCAAGAGAAGAATATTTAGCTATTTTTTTTATCTCTGCGTCTCGGGCGACGAACCCCGGCTCAACCGCGGACCTGATCATATTACCGGCCGAAAATGTATCCGCACAGGTCGCATCCCAAATCAACGACTTACCCATTTTAAAAGGGAAGATGGTAATGCCATCCGGCCGCTTTCCATCACCACGGTCGAGGCCTATGGGTTCGATTTGAGAAGGGAACCCAGCTGCATCCAAACCTCTTTTGATGATGTCGTTAATTGCTGCATGCCGTGGAAAGCGGCCGGCACTACGACGACAGGAGAGAGGATGCAAACCAAACTCATCGATGGATGTTAATTCAGGTAAATCTTACATCCTAAATTTGATTTAAAATGACCTCATGACTTGTCACAGGATATAATACCAGGTAACAAACAATTTCCCTTTAAATGAATGATCTATAAAAGATTCATTTATATAGATAACGTGTAGATCAATAACCTAAATATCAAAGAGGGAAAAAGCATTCTAGACGAGATTGATACATACATTAATGTAAAGCATCAAAATGATCAAAACCTTAAACAAACTCCATATCTATATTAGGTATCATCAAAAGGCATACACACTTTCTACAATGAAAGTAAAAAAATACTCCCCCTAATTTTAAAAGATTATCAAAAATCAGGGAATTATCCTATTTAAATGAAATTTTCAATACTTAATTTTGTGTTGAATAGATTATTATTTTAGAAAACCTTGTGGAAATAGTGTTTTTGTAAGGATTACCCCCCCACTTTTCATAAATCATGAAAACTTTTAAAATTGGAGGCTGTTCGAAAAGTTCTTTTACAGTTATATAAAGAAAAATCCCTGAAGATAGGATGTTATTTCAGTAAAAATTCTATGCAATATCAACTATGGCCATACTGAAAATTCAACCCAAGCCTTATCAAAAATAATTTGATAAACCTTGAAAAATATTTTTGTTGAGAGTGAGTTGCTTCTTGCATAATTTAATAAAGGATTTTCTTTCACATTTGACAGGTTCCCCAGTCTTTTGAACAGCAGTAGAGGCTTATCTTTTGTTTCCTGTTTAGAATTTGGTT
Source organism: Acanthosepion esculentum (assembly GCA_964036315.1). Taxonomy (NCBI): domain Eukaryota; kingdom Metazoa; phylum Mollusca; class Cephalopoda; order Sepiida; family Sepiidae; genus Acanthosepion; species Acanthosepion esculentum. The sequence goes on from OZ038504.1 coordinate 18,053,661, forward strand.
CATGGTTCCTTGTAATGTCTTCTCCTCACTTGCTTTCACTCCCAGTAACCCTTTACATCTTATTGGCTTTATCACCTTGCTTGGGGTGAATTGATTTCAAAAAATTAATGTAATTGCTGTTTGCAACAAAAATTTTTTATTAACTAAAGTTGTATTTGAAGAATCAAAAAATGAAAAGTTTAATGCCAATATCAAACATGAAATCATGGAATATGATAATAGCATAAAAAAGAATCCATTCTTGCAAGCAACTTTGAAATAATCGGATCACACATCATCATCAGAGCTGTTTTGATTTGAAGGCACACTTCAAATCAGTCTGACTACTTATCTTCAGTAAGGCTGCTTGTTTCCCAGCATGTCTGTCTACTCAGATCTATTCCTGTTTCATCAACACCCTCAGAGCCAACATGTTATTTTCTACTGCAACTATGCTGAGTGAACCTTAGTTAGAATTCAAGTATGTGTCCCATAAGAGCTACGTACAGTTTTGAATTCAGAGTTTCCTTCTCCTAGACCAACCATTGCTAGAGGGGACAGTCTGCCCTACTATTTAACCTATAGCTGGGTCTTGACTAGTGCCACAGCTAAAATTATTAAGGAAGATGGAATTAAACTCATTAATGTGGTTAAATATATTGGAAGCACACATAAACAGTTTAATTAACAAAAAATATGCACAAAATGTGATTAAAGACGGGTTTTCTCCAAAGAGTTAATGATGCAGCTTCTTGGATACAACTGAACCCTCACCCCCATTAAAAAAAGACAAATAGAAGAAATGAAACAAAAACTACAACATCTATTTAATAATGAAATCACAAACACCAAAAGATACGGAGACATGCAGCCCCTTGCCCGAAGATGAAGTGTTGCTAGCCTGTTGCTACTCTAGCGCTCTTTTCATGACAAATGTTCAGGCAAACTACATTCCTTGGTTCCACTAGTCCAGACTTTCACAACAAGGGCCCACTATGCCACTTGCACTGAATTGACTTGTCCTCTTTCGCTTCGTATTCCTGGTAGTCAAACCTGGGAACTACAGCAGTAAAGAGGCAAGAGAGTGGAGGTTTTGAGGAGCATGGGAACACCTCTTAACTGCTGTAGTTCCCAGATCCATCCTGACTTGGAGTGGTAGCACCTGTTAGGGTCCCAGCTAAACAAAAACACTGTGAAAGTATAAAAATACATTTTTATAGTAAAAATACCAGTAATATATTTTTGTATTGAAAAAATTACTAACAATACCTATATATAGTAAAAATTACCAACAATGCCTATTTATAGTAAAAAATTATCAACAATACAATTTTAAAGTAAAATGACCAGCAATGCATTTTATCAGTAGTTGAAGGCATACAATTGTGCTCAAAATATTTAGATTTTGGCATTAAATAACCCATAAAGATTGATATGCTACTAAACAAAATCAACCAACCAACCATTGATAAGGAGAAAGAAAGATTCACTCAGACAGATCCTTCCCCAGAACTGTTGCATTGTGGAATGAACTCCCAAGAGAATGCTTCCCCAATCACTATGACCTTAACCTCTGCAAGTCTAGAATCAACCTTTATCTATTCTACATAATTTCATCATATGTTTCTCTTGCTCCCTCTCTGTACTTACCCTTACAACAACCTCATTTACTAACCCTCTACCTTGAGTGGCTCTTGGGCAATTGGATCAACAATCATAAAAAAAACCATTACAATAGCCATATTCACCAATGGATTCAAATAGTTTTACAAAAAATACTAACTGTACCAGCTAATTCATCGACTACCTGTACATACAATACCAAACAAGCTGCACAACATTGCTTGACACCTCATCCATTAACCTGTCTATCAACCCACCTAACATATTCTAACAACAAACCGTAAAGACTACCTAACTGTTGACTAATACTACTGTTTAACTAAAAAGTAAAATTCTCTAGGGAAATAGACTCTTTTCTTTCCTAATATTTTCTAATTTTTCACTTACAGATACACTCACCATATATACTTGTGTATAAGACAATCTGAAGTTGACTGTACCCCACCTATTTTATATCTGAGAAATGGGCAAAAATCCAAACCTTGTGTATAAGAAGAGGCAGTTAATCAACATGTTAGGTTCAAATGACGAAGTTTTGTAAATTTCCACAAATGGAGAATATTTTTTATAAAATTTTAATACCTGGTGAGTCTCCTTTATTCAAAATTCCAAAATCTGAAAGTTTCTCAGGTGCTGACATGACTTGCCACCAATTGAAAATTTCAGAAAGCACCAAGAAGGTTTCTAGGTAATGTGCATCTATTGTAAGGAACCTCATCTGTTCTGGATAGGTGTTCCGCAGCCCAACTATGGTCATCACAGCCACACCTTTGTTCATGGATTACTTACCAGGTGTTTCATGCTCAGTAAAGATATTATTAAAAAATATCAAAAAGTCATGCAGATATCAATATGTGCAGTGAAAAGAAAAAAAAAGAAAGTATTTATGTTTACCAATATCATAGAATGGCAAATTGTTGGAGAGATTAGGCAGGTGCGTAAGTATGAAGCATCTGACTGAGGAGTTTCGTGTTGGGACAGCCACAGTATACGATCTAAAGGAACAGAACGAGAAATTGTTTTCTGCTGAATGTGATGAACAGAAATTAATGAAAAATAGAAAGAAACAGAAAAAATAATACCCTCATTGTGTATTCATGGAGTGCATTCATTAGCATTGCAGTGAACATATGCCTTCAGGGTATATCTGTCTAACCTGTCTTATAAATTGTGAAGGGGTTTATGCTTCAGTTCCATTCCCAAGCTGCCCCATTTTATAGATACTATATACAAATTAAATAGCCTATATTCCAAAATCTAAAATCCAAAGCATTTCCGGTCCCAAGAATTTTGGATAAAGGATTCTCAACTTGTATTACTGACTGCCATGTCTCTATTAATTAAAAACGTAAATAGCTAAAATTAATGGCCATTGAACATTTATGATATACATGGTGGTTAAAGTACTTGATGGGTAAATTTCTTAAGCTGTGTTATGAAGCATAAAGGGATATCATTTTTATGTTTCGGTTCCATTCCCAAGCTGCCCCATTTTATAGATACTATATACAAATTAAATAGCCTATATTCCAAAATCTAAAATCCAAAGCATTTCCGGTCCCAAGAATTTTGGATAAAGGATTCTCAACTTGTATTACTGACTGCCATGTCTCTATTAATTAAAAACTTAATTAGCTAAAATTAATGGCCATTGAACATTTATGATATACATGGTGGTTAAAGTACTTGATGGGTAAATTTCTTAAGCTGTGTTATGAAGCATAAAGGGATATCATTTTTATGTTTCGGTTCCATTCCCAAGCTGCCCCATTTTATAGATACTATATACAAATTAAATAGCCTATATTCCAAAATCTAAAATCCAAAGCATTTCCGGTCCCAAGAATTTTGGATAAAGGATTCTCAACTTGTATTACTGACTGCCATGTCTCTATTAATTAAAAACTTAATTAGCTAAAATTAATGGCCATTGAACATTTATGATATACATGGTGGTTAAAGTACTTGATGGGTAAATTTATTAAGCTGTGTTATGAAGCATAAAGGGATATCATTTTTATGTTTCGGTTCCATTCCCAAGCTGCCCCATTTTATAGATACTATATACAAATTAAATAGCCTATATTCCAAAATCTAAAATCCAAAGCATTTCCGGTCCCAAGAATTTTGGATAAAGGATTCTCAACTTGTATTACTGACCCTCCATGTCTCTATTAATTAAAAACTTAATTAGCTAAAATTAATGGCCATTGAACATTTATGATATACATGGTGGTTAAAGTACTTGATGGGTAAATTTCTTAAGCTGTGTTATGAAGCATAAAGGGATATCATTTTTATGTTTCGGTTCCATTCCCAAGCTGCCCCATTTTATAGATACTATATACAAATTAAATAGCCTATATTCCAAAATCTAAAATCCAAAGCATTTCCGGTCCCAAGAATTTTGGATAAAGGATTCTCAACTTGTATTACTGACTGCCATGTCTCTATTAATTAAAAACTTAATTAGCTAAAATTAATGGCCATTGAACATTTATGATATACATGGTGGTTAAAGTACTTGATGGGTAAATTTATTAAGCTGTGTTATGAAGCATAAAGGGATATCATTTTTATGTTTCGGTTCCATTCCCAAGCTGCCCCATTTTATAGATACTATATACAAATTAAATAGCCTATATTCCAAAATCTAAAATCCAAAGCATTTCCGGTCCCAAGAATTTTGGATAAAGGATTCTCAACTTGTATTACTGACCCTCCATGTCTCTATTAATTAAAAACTTAATTAGCTAAAATTAATGGCCATTGAACATTTATGATATACATGGTGGTTAAAGTACTTGATGGGTAAATTTATTAAGCTGTGTTATGAAGCATAAAGGGATATCATTTTTATGTTTCGGTTCCATTCCCAAGCTGCCCCATTTTATAGATACTATATACAAATTAAATAGCCTGTATTTCAAAATCTGAAAAAAATCTAAAAAGCCGAAGCACTTCCTGTCAGAAGAATTTCATATTTTTAAAACATTTGTAAGTGTCATTTAATCTATACATTTTTATTTCACAACTCCATTACAATAATGATTATTCCATCATAATTTCTGTCTGAATTTTTGGGATGAGGAGTTATTATTTGCATACAGCTCTACTTGGAGGACATTATATAGTTTCCAAGTCTTTCATATGATTTGCATGTTAAATAAAATCCTGTTACATTCATGGTGCAGTTGCTGTCTGTAAAAGAAAGTAAGCAAACATTCAAAAAAATTGCTGAAAATGATAAAATGGTAAAAGAAATCATTATTTACACTATTTACATGCAGACTATTGTTCTAATCTTTGTTGTTGTTATCACAACATTTTGGCAGTGGTGCCATCCGCCCTTCATCAGGTGTATGCCGATCTGGGTAAACTACAGGGAATGCCTAAGTAAACTGTTTATTTAATCTACAGGAGTAGACTGTTCTCATTTCACTACCCTAATATTGATTAAATAGTAGGATTTTTATCTGGAAAAATCATTGTTTTCTCCAAGAAATTGTTAAAGAAACAAATCCACAAACTCCCTCCAGGAATTCAAATAATAGTACTAAAAAGCAAAGCCATATCCCATGAAGAGCTTCAGCCATTTAAGCTTTTTTGTTAATAGCTGTCTTTTGTTTAATTAAGTGAAAACAACATAAAATCACACCTTTTGCTTTCCCTAGATTAAACGACTGCAGGTCAAAAAATAGTTTTTTATAATTATAATAATAATAATAATAATAATGAGTTGTGACAGACAATTTTTCTCAACTGATTCTTAGATATTTATAAGTCTAACATTCATCCATGTTTCGAATATTGTTGTCTGGTGCTCCTGTTATATATTGAGAGATTCTAGATAAAATCCAAAGAGGAATCTGCAATCTTATTGGACCTGACCTGGCATCTCAGCTTCAGTCCCTTTCCTACCACCACCATAACATAGATACCCAATGTTGTTTCTATAAATACTTTCATGGCAATTGTTTGGATAAACTTTGTTCTATAGTATCTAAACTTTAGTACTAGTTTGGCAAAAAAGTTTCATCACTTTATAGTTGAATTAGCTAGATGTAACTGTAAGTTCTTTGCTAACAGTTTCTTCTTTCACACTTCTCACCTGTGGAACTCTCCTCTGGCTTCATGCTTTCCAGACAACTCCAGGATGTGTTGATAGTGTCAGAGACAATAAAAAATTAAATGCAATGTCAATCGTTATCTTCTTGATTCCCCTTCCTTTATTGTTCTCACTTCTTGCCTGCGGAAATCTCTTTCAGCTTCATGCTTTCTAGCCAATTTTGATCTTCAAAAATTTGAATGCAATGTCAACCATTATCTGCTGTCTTCTTGATTCCTCTTCCTTTATTGTTTTTACTCCTTCATAAGTCCTTGGTACAAATGAAGAACTAGAAATCAACCATGTAAAAAACAAAAGAAAAACTGTTTAAAACAAATAAGGGTGATAAAACTGAATTAAAAGTAAAAAATAAATTACTATTAACTCCTTAACCTGTTGCTATATACTCTTTCGACTGGAATCTAGAAGAGATACAGAGGATGGATATAGGGTGGCCACTGAAAAACTGAAGGGTTTGAAAAAGACATAACTTTTTTGTTTTCAATCTTTTTTATTTTCTTTTTATTGCAGATCATAGAACATGCCTTGGAAAACAATAGTAGGACTTGTTTCTCGCAAGATCATTGTTATTCTCAAAAAAGGGTTAATGCAATATTCAATCATAAAAATTATTCTTACAATCCAAAATGTTTCGGCTTTAAACAATTTCTCCTCCTCTCCCTCTCTCTCTCTCTCTCTCTCTCTCTCTGTCCTTCTATCATTTTCTCTCTCTCCTCTCATTTTGTCTCACTTTCTTTCCTCCCTCCTCTCATTTTGTCTCACTTTCTTTCCTCCCTCCTCTCATTTTGTCTCACTCTCTCTCTCCTTCTCTCATTTTGTCTCACTCTCTCTCATTTTCTCTATCTCACTCTCTCTCATTTTCTCTCTCATTCTCTCTCTTTCCAAAACTCTCCTTTCTTTTTTTATCACTTCCACAGGAATGTCATAATACAGCTCAACAATAAAACTGATTTTGAAGTAAACATGGCTACTTCATGTTAGCATTGATCAGATCTGTCACTTTGTCTTAGTCTGTTAATATCTCTCTCAAATTTCTCTATACACAAACACACACATACACACACACACACACACACATATATATATATATACACACATATATATACATATATATATATACATATATATATGTACATACATATATATATACATATATATATACATATATACATATATATATATACATGCATATATATATATATATATATATACATGCATATATATATATATATATATATATATATATACATGCATATATATACATATATATATATACATGCATACATGCATATATATACATATATATATACATACATACATACATATATGTGTGTGTGTGTGTTTATGTGTGTATACTTAGTTACCTTAAAACTATATTTATTAGATAGGCTGTTTTTATTACTGTTCTCTGACCACATATATGCATCCATATAGATGTGTATTTATTGTGGTACTTAATTAGGGAATTTTCTCTTTCTCCTTCTCTCTTTTTCAATATCACTGCTACTATTCTGATAGTCATTATTACCATAATGTGCATCCTGCTCCCCACCCCTGTCGCAGGTAACGTCTCCCTTACTTGCGTATCCTCATTTTCGTCATCACTTCTTTTTTGGTAGTTATTTTTTCGTTAATATTCTTCATAGCACATTCTCAATTATATATTCCTTTTAATACAAAGTGAAAAAGAGTTCTCGGCCACACACCTCACCACTTGTAATTGGCATCAGGTAACCGGCATGAGAGACGGACACATAAAAAGAAGAAGGATGAAGCAGAGGTAATCAAAAAAAAATATCAGGTGCTGCGACCATAGGACTGATGATTTTCATCAACACCTGGTGGATTTGAAATTTTGCCTACTACAAGAAAAGCTATTCAATAACAAGCACCAAGGAAGTCTACAGGAGTGGCTGAAAATTTTGCAATTTCCATGAACTTTGCTGTTCTCCCACATGTCAATTAAATAAAAAACATAAAATATATACAAAGAATATTTTGGTCATTAATATATTTAGATATTAGTCCTTGACTTCCTAGAATGCATTGTAATGTGATTTTCTGTCTAAGTTAAAATGTACCTGTGATTTTCTGTGAATAAGCAT
>OZ038504.1:18066496-18088996 GCA_964036315.1 Acanthosepion esculentum
GAACTAAAACAAAATTTCTCACTCTGTCCATCATTTTGACTTATGAATAATCAAGTCTTCCACAAAGGCTGGCATTTTTGGTCAATGTTAAGAACATAGTAAATATGATGAGATATATCTATTATTTTTGCCAAAAATCTATCTGTAAATTGCATAACAGGATCTACAAGTTTGTGGCTAACTACAAATTTTGATATAGCTTCTTTTTAACAGAGGGTGAAAAGTGCAACACTAAGATCTGAAGATGTATTGGGACGGCCAAAGAAGCATTAAAAAAGCTAAGCAGAGTATTAAGAGACAGGAAAATTTCATTAGAAACAAAGAAACAAGTATTGAACTGTTACATGATATCTGTAGCAGTGAATGCTAGACAATCTCCTCAAAGATGCAGAAGAGACTTGAAGCAACAGAAATGTGCTTCTACAGAAGGATGCTGAGGATACTATGGACTGAACATATGAGCAATGACAGGGTTTTGGAGAAAATGGAAACAAAAGGGAAACTTATACTTAACATCAGGAAGAGAGAGTTGAAATTTCTGGGGCACGTAATGAAGAAAGAGGGCTTGGGATATCTGGTACCCACAGGATAGATTGAGGGAAAGAGGAACAGAGGAAAGCAGCATGTAACATACTTGATGAGCTTCAGTAAGTGAATGGTAGAACAGGGTTTGGGAGAAATAACAAAAAAGACAAAAATTGTTTTTTTTAAAGTAATGTTCACCCTTTACAAGGCCCGGGGTCACTTGAGGTAGAGGGTTACGTTAGGAGGCAATTTGTGCGGATAGGAGAAGAAGATAATGTTTAACACTAGTTTTGAACAGGTTAGGATTGTAGTGATTTGGAAACATCCTCTTGGGACTCAGTTCCACAGAGTGGTTTGTGAGAAGAAGATGTTCAAGTAGAACTTACTTATCACAGAAGGAATGTGGGTGGTTTGCTATTATGTAAGTGGTATGGTGTGTCCTTGCCATGAAGGTTTGACCTGACATAACCAAAGAATGTAGTTCATTTGAGCACTTTTCATGGAAGTAGCAACAGTGCAACAAGAGGCTTGCCACATCCCACTTGTGGGAGAAAGGTTGGAGGGTGGAGAATAATTTGTCACCCACAAGAGCTCAGAGAGGCTTTTAGACTCTATCAAAGCAAGAGTGTGACGTCTGGGGAGCTTGCACCAAAATATGACAACAGTACTCAATTTTTTGCTTGATCTGGCCCTTGTAAAAGTAGAGGATAGCAGGAGGTGTTAGGTATTTACTGGAGTGGTACAGAGAGTATTAAAGGCTACAAGGGACAGGAAGATGTGGATCGTTTATGTCCTGAAGAGACACAGCACATAAAAAAGGTGTGTAACAGGATCCACAAGTTTGTGGATACCTACAAAATGTAATATAGTTTCCTTTTAAATTGATGTCTTCACAAGGATACTCAACAAAGCTTTCAGAGAAAGACTTTTTGAATAAACATCCAAATAGTTTCAATGAGCCCAACAGTAAAGGGAAATAACACTTTATATATAAGAATTACCTTCTTTTCATCAAGCAGCCCAGACAACACTATTATTAAATGAATAACCTATTTTCTTATTCAGATAATAAAAATGTGAATCAATAGATTTTCTTATCAAAAGAAATGTTAGCCTATTTTGATGATTGTTAATGCTTTCCAACTGACTTTAAAATCTTTGATGAAGGCAAAAACAGAACAGAAAAATATGGTTTTGTGTAAAAGGCCTTTAAAAAAAATCTACCAAAGATCAGGCTCCAACCATTACCACAGAAGGGTAAACAAGTAGAACATTCATAAAACAGGCTCACACAAATTTACCAGCGAGTCAGTATAACTACAGGCTGCGATGGATAAATTGTCATCCAAATTATGCAAAAATGAAAATAACACTAATATGTCATTTTAACAGATATATTTACCAAAATTACACAAAAATATCTTTAAATACTAAAAGATTAAATTTATTCAATAAAATCGCCATTGGCTTCAACCACAGCCTCCAGACAACTTCAGAATCTCCTGCAACTCTTCTGGACAGTTTCCTTGTTTAAGTTGGTGAATGCTGCCATAATCCTTGCCTTCAGTTCATCTTTGGTGTTACAAGAAGTTTTGTTGGTCTCTCACTCAACTATGCTCCCCACACAATAATCAATGTGGTAGCAGTCGGAGGAGTTTGGTGGCCAGATGTAAGGGGTGATGTGGTTGCAGAAATTGTCTGACAGCTATGACTGCATTCTCCTGCTTGTGCAGCATGATGCAGGGTCCTGTTGCCAGACATAGGGTCTTCCAGCAGACACCTGCTTGACAGAGGGCAGTACTACCTCCTCAAGACACTTGATGTAGGCCTCTGTGTTGAGTCTGAGGTGCAAACCAACAAATTCAAAAGGTCTTTTTTTATCAGAATCAACAGAGTGAGTTTTCCAAGATGCCATACCTTCATAATCACTATTAGATTCATTCACCTCTTTCTGAATCCTCTGCACTGTCCTCAGATTGACACCCAGACACTCTAAAATGTCTGTATTGGAGCTTCTAGCAGGTATGCCAAACAGTACAGCACGCCGTTTCCAAATTTCTGGTAGAGTGAATGACATCATAGTGCTCTTTTTCTCACAGATGGTGCCCAACTGACCCTACTATATTGTGCATTTGACAAAATCAAAAACAAACAATGTGCATGCCCAAAATTAGAAATATGAAATGGCAACAGTTTACCCATAGTACCCTGTATTTCCACATTTATTAATATAGGCAGTAACATTATAGGTCCCTTTAAAATCAAAATAAATGAAGAGAATTATTTTTAAACTCTTGAGCAAGTTGTTTTTGAGTGATACAGGCCACATCCAAGAAGTTTGAAGCTAAACAGCATATTCAACACAGCAATACTCTTTCATATTCTGCATTGACCACCTTACAAGAGGATTTCAAAGGTACCAAATTAATGGAATGTCCCTAAGCCTAATATTCAAGCAAAGATGCCCAGGAAGAAGTAAAATCAAAACAGTAGAAAAGTTAACAAAAACAATGGTTAAAAGACTGATAAAGGTTATAAAATGTTAATGAATTCATATTAACATGTAAAATAATAATAATAATTTTTGTCAGTTAAATATGGTTTCTATGGCCAATATGTTTTAGATTTATTTATAAATAATTATAATGTTTTAGATTTATTTATAAATAATAATTTATATTACAGTTTGTATAATGATATTCTGCAAGAAGCTATTATCAATGCTTGTAACACGGAAAGATATTAAAAGCTGAAGCTCACATGAGCTATAACCCAGATAAATATATCTTGAAAGATTTTATACTAATTTTACTGTAAAAACATTTACTTGTATAATAAATATGACATTACTTTTTCTTCCTCCTTCTCTTCAGTTTCCCATTATTGTTTTTCTTACATATCTCTTCTTCTTTCTCTTTTAAACATATCTATCTATCTATCTATCTATCTATCTATCTATGTTCATGACATATCTATCTATCTATCTATCTATCTATCTATCTATCTATCTATGTAGATGTAGGCCATGGTTAATTGTAAATTAAATGACAGAAGTGTCCAACAAACAGAATTGACAACATTTGTAATAAGCAATAAAAAGAAATAGAAAAGAAAAGAACAGGACAAAAACTAATATAAAGCAAGCAAACAATATATGCAAGGCAAATTAACAGTAATAAGGCAAATTAACAGTAATAAGAAAAAAGTAACAGTAATAAGGCAAAGTAACAGTAATAAGGCAAATTAACAGTAATAAGGCAAAAAGTTAGCAAACTAAGAATTGGGGTTGACACACAAAAGCAAGTTCGGATAAGCGAATGTAGCATTTTGACTCCAAGGCAAAACAGACTGGGACTGAGTTAGATAAAACCAAGAACTGGCCTATTGGCTAAGAAGAAATCCCAGCTTGCATTTGTGCATAAATTGGGGAGGAGAAAGTATTTTGCTATCGTTCCTAGCCAAAATTGACACCAACAATCAATCTATCCTCTTTAAATCTGTCTCTTTTTCTTATTTCCCTTGTTATTTTCTTGTCTTCCATACTAACTATCAAGAATTCCCAACACTATACTACATATTTAGCATAATCTGCTGTCTGTCAATGCATTCAATTTTGTCAACTCAAAAATATTTATTGAAAAAAGTTTGAATAAAGTAACTATAACAAAAATGTTTTTTTTGCTATCCTCTGCCAGCTGCAATGATGGAGAAAACATTACCTCACACCATCGTCAGTTGGACATGCTGCAAGAACCACTCCATTTCACGAGGCTCATCTCTTAATCAAGATGCCATCCAGCCAACCCTCTGAAGGAACGCCATCGAACAAGGGCCAATAACCCCAGAAATCTCTATTGCCAGAGGAGTAAAAAAAATCTGTCAGAAAGAGAAGGATATTTAACTATTTTTTTCATCTCCGCATCCTGAGCAACAGACCCTGGCTCAACTGCAGACCTGATCAAATTACCAGTTGAAAATGTATCAGCACAGGTCGCAGATCAAATCAACAACTTCCTCATTTTAAAAGGGAAAATGGTAATGACATCTGGCCACTTTCCATCACTACAGTTGAGGCCTATAGGTTCAATTTGGGAAGGGAACCCAGCTGCATCCAGACCTCTTCTGATGATGTTGTTTATTGCTGCATGGCTTTGAAATTTAACTTAGCATTGAATATTAATCATACAGATTTAATATACAGTGATAAATATGAATGCAATCCAAATTCAGGTAACTACATGTCATGGTATGGACTTTTTGATTTGGTCCTATATATATATATATATATATATATATATATATATATATTATTGGACATTTTTGTATTTTGTATGGTTTTAGTGTCCATATTAAAAAAACAGGATTCAAAAGTAGCCATTGTTTATATTATCTTTTACTTTTCTTTGCCCACTACCCATGGACATCTGTCAACTTTTGTTCTTTTTTTTTTAATCAGATCATAATTAAATGAGAATATTAATATAATTTGTTACTGTAATGAAAACTCAGTCTAGTTTGACTTAATGTGCCTGTATTGAATGTAATTGAAGTCTTGTCGTTTTGGCTAAGATGGTGTGACTTATTTATACAAATCATAAAACAGGGGAGGTAATCTTGTTGTCTTACCACATTCACCCCGGCTTTGTTTTCTCTTAGTTCAACACAAAATCATCCAGGTGATTAGGTCTCTTGACAATTCACCAAGATCATCTCGTGGCAGCTGATCTGAGCTTTCAGATTATTACAGGAAAAGTTGGCCAGAAGTATTTCATCTCCTTTGGTTTTGCCTCCTCCTTGGAGTGGGACACTCTGATTCTGAAAGCTGATTATTAGAGTTTGTGTTATTATGCTCTTGTTTTGAGGGAGCTATTCTGATGTCGATCTCTGAATCATCACGATCAGGGCTTTTCCTCAGGAAAATCCAATGGCATTGTGTCGTCGTTACTATCAAGAAGGAGAGATATGGCTTTGGGGAAGATCTGCTCCTCCCTCTGGTTTGATAACTCACCAGCAGGGGCCAAATCTCTGACAGAAACATTTAATTGTCACCCATCAGAGTGCTGTTTGCGCACATAAAGTAGGTTCGCCTCAGGTAATTCCACATTATTCACAGGTGAATCATACTTGTTTTCTTGGACGTGGTTTCTAAGTAAAACAGTACCTGGCTGTGAGAGCCATGTAGAGAGAAAGTTCCCAGCTGAACTTCACCTTGGAAATTTTAAACATCTTTCGTAAGATGCTGCATTAGTTCTTGTAGACAATAATGTTCTTATAGCGTACAGAACATTGGACGGTTTTGGTTTTCAAGTGCTAACTGTATAGTCTTCCATATAATGCCATTGTATCTCTCGCGCTGTTCATTTCCTTGGTGATTGTATGAGGTAGTTCAGCTTATGGCCACTTCCTGTACCAATAGGAATCTTCTTAGTTGATTGGACATAAAAGAGGTCCCCTGATCTGTATGAATATATGCTGGCACTCCGAATATTGAGAACAGTGAGCAAACACAGTGTATGACCATTGTTGCACTTACATCTGGACCGGGAAAGACATCAACAACAGTTAGTAGATATTTGTTTCAGGATTTATATGGATGAGGGTCCTTAAATTCCACGCTCAACCTCTCAAATTGCTGTATAGCTTTTACAAGGTTCCTGATTAGTGTTTGTAGAACTTTGGTTTTATTTGAGCGCAAATCTGACAATTTGTTTCACATCCTCAACTGAAAACGGCAAATTCCGGCTTCAAACCATATGCATCATCTTTGTGATGCCTGGATGACAGAAATCGTTACGAACTTTTTTTTTTAGATCTTTGGTGCTGTTTATTGATTCACACAGTCCTGATAACATGTCCGCCATTACACTTTCCTTTTCCAACCGATAGAAAACATCAAATGAAAAACAGGAAAGCTCTACTCTCCATCTCACTATCTTTTCATTTTTTATTTTGCTTGATCTCTTGGGATTAAGCATAAAAGAGACTGATTTTCGATCAGTGATTAATTTAAAGCAGTGACCAATTAAGACATGTCATTTTTTAGTACTTTGATTATGACATAAGCCTCCTTTTTGACAGCTGAATATATGCACTCAGATTTTGACAATGTTCTGGAGAAAAATACTACAGGGCGCCCAGATTGCCTTAATGCGGCAGCTATGGCGTGGTCGGAAACGTCGGTCTCTACTTCTAGGGGAATGTCAGGATTCACCAAAGTGATGGCTGAGTTGGCAATATCTCTTTTTAGCCCCTCAAAGGCTTTAACAGCAGAAGAAGGTAAAGGAAATTTGGTAATTTTCGTATGTGGTTATATTTTCTCAGAAAAGGAGGGTATCCATTGAGAATAATGAGTGAACTTACTCAGGGCTTGTCTCAAGGCGGCTATGGTGTTGGGAATTGGTAGTTTTAGCAGTGGTTTTAACCTTTCAGGTTATGGCTTCATGATTCATTTACCCACAATAAGTAGTATAGTGGTTGTCGACCCATAAGAACACTTGTCATGGTTGAGTGTTAGATTATATTTTTTGACAGCCACCAAAAACCATTTTAGGTTGCGAGTGTAGTCATAGCGGCACACAATCATATTATCTATGTAGGCAAAGGTGCCTTGTAGTTTTTCTTCAAGGATTATTTTATCGAGGACTCTCTGAAAACTGGAAACCCCGTTAGTGACCCCAAACAGAATCCGTCGGAACTGATAAAGTCATCCACAGGCTTCAAAAGCCATATAAAGCTTATCTTTAGCTACTTGGTAGTAAGCACTCCTTTGGTCTAATGTGCTAAATATTCTGTATTTGGTGATCTCGTTTATCATCTCATGAATATGAGGTATAAGGTATGCATCCAGGAGGGTGTACCTATTTATTGTTTGGGAATAGTCTATGACCATCCTTTTTTATTATTATCAGAGGGCATTATTAATACTTGTCCCCTCCATGGTGATCTGTTTTCTTTGATTATTCCTTCTCTTAACATTCTCGTTATTTCTGTTTGAATAAATGTTTTGTCTTTAAGTGGCCACTGGTTTACAGTTTTTGGTTAAGTTTTTGAAAAGAGAGGGGTATTGTATATTTATAGTAGCCAAGCTGGTTTAGGGCCCCCAAAATGGAGATTAATACTAGAATACTGTTTGAGGTAATCATGGCCCAGTATGGCATCACAGCACAGATTTGGCATCACAAAAAATTTGCTGTTAATGTAGTTAGTTTGATTTAACTCTAGGCTGACCAAAATATTTCATCTAAGTTGCGAAGATAGTGAAGCATTTGCCATAGCTACCTGACTATTACAATGTATGATTTTAAATCTGTTTCTTTTTGTAATATCAGCGCTAATAAAACTCTCTGGGCTTCCTGTGTCGACTAGAGTATTCATTTCTACTCTGTTTATTTTTACCGTTAATATAGCCTTTGAAAGACATTTAGCATTTACAGCTGATATGATACTAGTTGAAATAAGAGCATTCTAAACAGGTAAAAAAAATTTTGATTGACAAACCTTAGAGAAATGTTCCTTGTAGAATTTAGTTTCTATGGCTGGGCAACATAACCTGAGGTGTAGTTTGAAACCACAAAAATAACATTTTCATCTGGCAGCAGCACTAGCAGTGTATGCAGTGTCTTCCGGGGAGAGAAGGTTTTGAACTGGCCGGGGTGGGGGTAGGAGTGGTGGCAAAATGAGGAAGTCTATCGTAGAGGACTGTTTCTTTTTCCCTGTTTGGGCCGTTTGAACTAGTGGACTAGTAGCAGTGTGAGTACTTAGTGCAGCCTCTGCAACACTTATTTGTAGGTATGAACAAGATTGCTTTTCTGCCATCTTTAAGGTAAAGTGCCTGATCGTAAGCAGTAGCCATATCTAGTTGTTTATTTTCCAGCAATCTTTGATGGATATATTTAAAATCTAATCCATTTATAAAGGAGTCTCTGATAAATTTGTCCTTTGCCTGATCTGCTGTCTTTGCTTGAAAGTCGCAGTCTTGACTTAAGATTTTTATGCGCTGAATATCCTGTTCTAACCCCTCTTCAGGGGATTGGCGGGGAGTTGCTAATACATTCCAGACAAAGATTATGTTTTGTCTCTTCACAAAAATTCCATCCAAAATTTCCATGGCACCCTGGTAAGTTTTACAGTGAGAAATATTGGTATATACGGATATAGAAACATGGTGCATTAGCAGGTTAAGTCTATCCGTATAAGTAATAGAAGTGGATGAACTGTTTTCCAATGCAAGCAAGAATCCTTTGAATAATAGTTTCCAATATTACCAGGCATCAGTAGAAGACGGGTCTGAAGAGTACAAGTCGAAACGTTCTAGTTTAAAGTATTTGTCCATAATTACATTCAATAAATTGTAATGAAAACTCAGAGTCTAGTTCGGCTTATTGAACATAACTGGGTGACTTATTTATACAAATCATAAGTCAGGGGAGGTAAATGGCTTGCCCTACCACAGTTACCAAATGCATAGGCTTAATTTTTTTTTTGTTTTTAATGGAGGAATTAAAATTTAATTTAATATGTTTCAGCTTTTCAAAGGCTCATGATGCCTGAACTGTATCATTTTAAATGAAAACGGTCTGTGCTCTTGTATTTACCTAAATTTTAAATCTTTAATCATTTCTGACACTGATCCTTAATATAACAGTGAGTAAGGAGTACAGTACAGTAGTATTCAGTGGAATACTTGCTTGTCTTAACACTTATGACAACACAATAGTTAAACCTAAAGAGGTTAGCCACAAGTAAGTCATTCCAGCCATTCTTTAACATTCTTTTTTCTATTTTCTCAATATCTTATTTTAATGATCTACTTATTAATATTCATGTGCCTTTTATGGTTGCATGATTGGTATAATAATAAAAAGCACTACCTATCACTATGATTGTGTCGATATTTATTTCACTGTTGTTAAGTGGGTAGAAAATTTTACAGAAACAACACAGCTAAGTTTATTACAATTTTTCATATGCACTTATCAATATTAATTTGTTGTGGGGTAGGAATCAGCAAATTCCACCAAAACAGTTGAATGTCAGTTATTGGAACATTGATTATCTGAATTTCAGATTTAACAAAATTTTAAAATCTTGTGAATATTTAATTTTATGACTTTTTCCTGAGTACAAATCTGTTACATGTGACGGATTTTATTGGTTTTATTGTTGTTTCCATCTGTGAAAAGAAAGCGGACTGGCTGATTGGCTGGCTTGATGTGAGTAGTGTACGAGATAGATATGAAGAAATGAGGAGAGATAGGAACAAATCAAGAAAGTACCAAGCAAGGTGATAAAGTTACTAAAATACAAGAGGTTAATTGGCAGGAAAGAAAATGAGAAGACTTTTGTGAATAAAGGACAATAAAAAACAGGATGGTGGCAGACAGAAGATGGTGACAGATGTTGCATTTAAATTTTTGAAGATGGTAGGTGGCAGGGAAGCAAGAAACTGGCAGAAAATTCCACAGGTGAGAAAAGAAACTATTAGAACAGAACATATGGTTACTTGTAGCTAATTCAACAGTAAAATGTGAGACCTATAAGCCAATCTAGTAGCATGCTTCAATTCATGCATTTGTGACACCAAGGAGGAGAGCTCATTAGAACAATTGAAATGAAAATATTTGTAGAAAAGACAGAGAGAAGCCATATTCCAAACCTGGGCAGTTATCCATTACATCACCGGCATATCTATGCTTACTGTATCTGGTATCCACAAGCAGTCACCCATCTAGGTACTGACCAGGCTTGACATTGCTTAACTTTGGTGATTGTACAAAAACTGGTGTTTCAATCTAATTTGACTGCAAGCTTTTGTTTGGGAATCAGTTGAAATTTAATCAGTTTATGTTACCGGAAGATTACATAAATAACTAGAAGATAAATATATCCTTAGATGCTGTCGAACACATTGAATTAATCTAAAGATCTTATGCCACTTGCAACACCCATCTTGTTGTCAGGAGAAACTCTGGCAATTCTGTTGTTGCCAATTCTTCTTTGAGAACAAGAAAATCATCATTCTTTCTCTCGGACAAAGGGATGGTGAAAGTTGAGTAGGCAGATCAGAAAACGTCTTGTCTGAGAGGAGGCCAAGTGTTATTGCATTTCACACAAGATTTCTATTTCTCATTTACAATAAATCAATCTATTTAGAGACCCTTGGCAAAGGCTCAGCTGTTAAGAATATGTTAGTTCTTTATTTTTATTGCTAATAAACCAAGTTCAAACTAAGGTGTGATTGTATGGAATGGTCAGTGTTTTGTCTTTTTCGCACTTTCTCATTTATTTACATGGGAAGAACTTTGAAGAGTTTAACTGAAAATTCTTGCAGTGACTCTTTGTTGGTAAGTGCATACTATTAAAATCTGGTAATTAATGAATATATATTTTATTGTTCTTGGTTGGTTAGTAGATTCCATAATTATGAACTCCTGTTTTATTTTTAATCATTTCACCCCAAGCAAGGCAATAGAAGCCACTAAGATGTAAGGGGTTACTGAGAAGGAAAGAAACAGAGAGAACAATAAATGAGCAGGAATTAAGAAAACAGATGATGATGATTGACATTGCATTTAAATATTTGAAGATCATAGTTGACAGGAAAGCTGGAAGAGAGCCCCATAAGCAAGAAGTGTGAAAGAAGATATTATTAGCACAGAACTTATGGTTACAGCTATCAATTTCAAAAGGGAAAGTATGAGACCTAATTGCACTTAAAGTTGCAATGCCAATGAGGAAAGCTCATCAGAATAATTAGCATGAAAATATTTATAGAAGAGGCAAGGGAAAGCTATGTTATGGCAGTGGGAAGATGACTGAAGTCAAGATGCCAGATCAAGATTGAAAATGTTGCCAATTCTTCTTTCATTCATTCATTCATTCATTCATTTTCTACAGCTTATCAACCCTTTGCAGGTTATTTAAAACCAGAAAATATTTTTAGATTGTAAGAACTTTTTTTTGAGATAATAATGATTTAGTGATAATAATGATTAACCCATAGTTGGGGGGAGAAGAAGTGGGTTCATACCTTTCCCAAGGTTATTTGCATGTAAGTGTATATAACAAACCCAATTGGAATTGGAACTCAATTCTTCTTTGGATTTTGCCAGAATATATATAGCAGAAGCACCAGGTTAGATGTAGCAGCAATAACTGATGCACAGATAACTAGTACACTTATAAATGTGCAAGGTAGATTCTTGCCAGAACCTATATCTAACACGACACAGTGAACCAACTTTCCTAGAAGACATAGAAATTGATTCAATGTCAAAATCTGTTTTGTTTCTATTTTTATTTCTTAGTTTTGTCTTTCTTTTCTGTTGTTCTATGTCTCAGGAATTGCATTTGCTCACAAATGGGATTTTATGAAGTTTCATTTGATGGAATCATTCAAGTTTGTGGGTCTCTCTTCAGTAGAGTATCAATATCTCACAGGTATACAGGAGAGTTGAGCTTGTAATTTACTTGATTAAAAGCTCCATTTATTTATTAAACAGTATATCTATTTACCTTCGTCTACTGGCCTGAATAATTGAGAAATCTTATTAAAGAAAAATATGTGCTCTCTGGTAGGATTCAAACCTGCATCCCCAAATAAATGGAACATCTACTCAAATATGAGTATCCACTAAAAATAGTGTTTAATTAATAAAATCTGTCAGGTTAATAAATAAAAATACATTACGTCTTTAGATAACGTGAGTAATAATAATTATTACAATAACTTGCATTGCAAATACAAATGAAAATATGCATAATTAATAATAAAATTGATAATATTGTTACCTCATTATTTTGTATCATGAACTACTTTTAAAAGCAATCTAATGGGTTTATGGATGGTCTACTGTCAAATAAATAACCAACAAATAGAATATATTGTCCAGAAATGACCTGGATGCATGTGCAACAAGAAATTTAGATTCTTTTTTATGTTAGAGCTTTTTAATTTATAAAGCTAATTCTGGGAAGTGTTTTAACAGAGGACAGAAAATGCAACACCAAAATCTAAAGGTGCATTGGGATAGTGAAAGATGCCTTCCAAAACTAAGCAAAGTATTAACAAACAGGAGAATTTCATTCTAAACAACTGTTATGTAATATTGGTTACCTTATATGGCAGTAAATACTGAATAATATTCTCACAAATGATGAAGAGAACTGAAGCAACAGAAATGTACTTCTACAGAAGGATGCTGAGAATAACTGAACATGTGAGCAATGACAAAGTTTTAGAGAAAATGGAAACAAAATGGACACTTATACTTAACATCATAAAGAGATAGTTGACATTTCTAGGGTACATAATGAGGAAAGGGGGTTTGGAAAATTTGATACTCACAAGACAGATTGAAGGCAAAAGGAACAAAGGAAAACAGGACATAACCTACTTAATGAGCATAGGCAAATGATTGGCAGAACAGGGTTTTGACCAATGATAAAAATTTATCAAAAATACATTGAACATATCATCAGAATGTCTACAACCAATACTTTTTTTACTAAAATTCTAGTACTGTATTTCATTATTTATTTTCAGTCTACTCTTTTGTGATCTTTAGAAATTAGTGGTCATTTTGTTGATGGCTTTTGCAATTAAATTGCTTATTTATTCAAATAAAGTTATTGTCTGCTTTGAAAGTGGTAACCACCTTAGTATTTAGATCACAGTTTAGGAGTAAAGGAAAATAAACAATGTTGATCTTTTAATGTTGTGGATTCTGGGATGAAATCCGGTGCCAAATAATAACAAACGCCAAGAATGAATATAGGAAAATAAATGTATTAACATAATAATACAAACTGGTAATACAGGTTAGTAGTTCCAGGAATGCAGGGTTAGTAGACAAATATATATATATAGTCCCTGATATCGACGTATCGCTGTATGACTTCTTACTGAGTCTACGTGCTCGTTACTGTGACTCTTGCTGCTACGCTCGTTCCTTTCGACGTTCAACCTCTGTCTCTCTGTCTGTCTCTCTCACTGTGTCGGGTATCCACTAGCAGTAGTATATGTATACCCTGGGTGAGTCCATTTGTGTAAAAATGGGAAGACCCCTCAACATTAAATAATATATTTTGAAAATATAACAAATGTAAATTTTAATTTCTAAATTATTTAAATTTTTATTCATAAAAATTCAATTTGTTTGGTTTAATAATGGATTTATTTGTTTATCTTTATTAAATTTAATTAAAGAAAAATGCAAACATTTTTTAACCATTTCATCCCAATAAAGGCAATAAAGTCGCTAAGACACATGGAGTTACTGAGTGTTAGAGCCTATAAGAAAAAGTTAGTTGGAAAACAAAATGCCAGAAGAGAGTTCCATGAGCAAGAAATGTGAGAAAAAAACTGTTTGCATAGAATTTATAGTTACATCTAGACAATTCAACTTTGAATGTTAAAATCAAGTGAAATGCTTTTTGTACATAATAAAAAGACTTGAATGGAAAAACTGAAATTTCTATGCTTTATTTCACACCAAAAATAACATTGCATACCATCATTCATTGCTGCAACATTTCTACCTTCTCCCTTCCGTCAGCGTAATCCTGTAACAGGACTCAAACTCTCAATTGTTCACTGAACATTTTACTATGACCTACTGTATATAAAATAAAAGATTACTAAAATGTTTTATTATTTTATTGTACACTAACTGGCTATGGATAAGTATAGTTGGCAAAAGTAACCAAAAAATAGAACTGACAATGTTTCCATTAAACAATAACAGAAGAAAGGAAACATCAGGGCAAAATAATACTAAGCTAGCAATAGATATATGCAAGACAAAACTCAGCAAAGCAATAGTAATCAGGCAAAATGTTCACAAAGTAAGAATAGGGTTAACATGCAAAAGGGATACAGTCAAGTGGTTATAGCATTCTGACTTCAAGGCAACAAAAAACAAAAATATGTCAGATGAATTCAAAAAGTAGTCCATTTTATTGGTTAGGAAGAAATCTCATCATGCATCTGTATGATTTGTCTATAAATTTGGTGAAAGGTATGTTTTTGCCGTCATTCCTAGCTGGATTAGAATTGGCATGTTTATATACGTTCCATTATATATGTTCCAAAGTGAGGGACAAGCTCCCACTGTCTATAAAATGCTTCCATGGCATGCATTTCAAATAAACTCTGATAACTAAGTCCATCTCCAAGCCTAGGAAAGCAGTCAAACTAGAAGAAGATTTTAAACCTCCGCAGCCTTGCAGTTATAGCCAAACATGGAAAAGGTGACAGAAGTAACAAAGGAACTAATTCATTGTTTGCTGTTAGATGAGCCATTGTATAGCTTCTAACAACTTTGGCTCTCATAACTACTGGCAGCTCTGTAATAGTGTGTTAAATAATTCCATTCTCTCTTCACTCAATTTGAGGTGTTATCATCTGCTGACAGAGTAGAATGTTTCGTTCATAAATTCTCTTCAAAATTCTACTCTTTGACACATCTGGAGTATGACTAACTTTTCCATCAACTTGATATGTATATAAATCATTCCATGGTTTCTGCTATCATCTCTAAACTAGATCCCCACAAGCCATGTGGACTTGATGTTATCCCTCCAATAGTACTTAAGAAATGTACTTCTGAATTGGCTCCTGTTCTTTATAAACTTTACAATAAATGCCTGACTGCCACATGCTTTCCTGCTTGTTGGAAATCCTCTTCTGTAGTTCCAGTCTTTAAGAACTCAGGTGAACAATCAGAGCCTTCTCACTATCTTATAACTAGCTTATTAGCCTTCTACCTCTTTTTGGCAAAGTACCAGAGGCCCTAATCAACTCTGAATTGGTTAAGCATCTCATATCACAGGGTTTATAGCATTTCCTTCACTAGGTCAACTGCTAATGTGTTAAAATTATTACTGAAAGAGTCTATCAAGTTTTAGATAAGAATGGTGATGCTTGGGCTGTTGCTTTGGACATCTCGAAAGTATTTGACAGGGTTTGGCATACCAGTATTTGACAGGGTTTAGCATACCGGTATTCACAAGTTGAAAGGTTATGATATTTATGGATTCATTTTTGAACTGGTTCAGTCTTTCTTATCAAATTGTAAAATGAAAGTTGTCTTGAATGGCCACTCTTCTAGATCTTTTTGCATTAATGCAGATGCCTCCAAGGGCTCTACCCTTGAACCCATGTTGTTCCTAATTTTCATCAACAACCTCCTTGATGGCATCAGTTCTCAACTCGGTATCTATACTGATGACACTACATACTTTTGTCTTAAAAGTAAGTCTGATTGGTTTGATAAGGTCAAATTGGCTGCTGCCCTCAAAAATGACCTACAATCTGCTGTTAACTGGGGCAAGTGATGGCTTGTTAATTTTAACACCTCCAAAACGAAACTGCTCTCTATTAATCATCTGAGAGATTCCTTTCTGCCTTTCAACAACATGACTGATACTAACCTCCTTCTTGGGATGATGTTTTCAGCTGACATGAAGTAGAAAGAGTATATTAAATCAATTGCTAAGTCTGCAGTTAAGAAAGTTGGTTCATTATGTCGGGCTAGACAATTTTTCTCACCAGAATTTATTTTACATATTTACATGTTTACAACTTGTCCATGCTTTAAATACTGCTGCCACATCTGGTCTGGTGCTTCTGCTATACATTTAGAGATCCTTGATAAAATCCAAAGAAGAATCTGCAATGACCTAGCATCTCAACTTCAGTCCATTTCCCACTACTGTAATGTAGCTTCCCTGTGCCGTTTCTATAAATACTTTCATAGCAATTATTCTGATGAACTTTCCTCTATGGTACCTAGACTTTATGAATTTAAATGCAGTACTAGATTGGCAACAAGGTTTCATCATTTTACAATTGGTTAGATGTAACCACAAATTCTATGCTAACAGTTTCTTCTCTCACACTTCTCACCTGTAGAATTCTCTTTTGGCTTCATGCTTTCCAGCCAATTTTGATCTTCAAAAATTTAAATGTGACATCAATCATTATCTGCTGATTCCTCTTCTTTTATTGTTATCAGTCTTTGATGTTTACCTTTTTCTTATTTTTTCTAATGTTGTCACCCCTTGCATCTTAATGGCTTTACTTCCTTGCTTGGGGGAAAAAATTTTTAAAAAGTGGAATGGAGCCCTGAAGGCATTTTGTTGTCAACACTGACAACTTTCCAGCAACTCCTGCAGCCAAGGGGCCCCCAAATTTAATGCCTTGTATTGCTTTGGATCTTGTTGGCAGGGCCAGGGAGGTAAGGGATAGCACACTGACTCCATATACCATAGCCTGTGCTCGTACCCTGGAGAGGTCACTTCATTCTCACCATCAAAGAATTTAATTTTGACCAAACAGGGTATTACATTTTATCTTGTGAGATAAACCAGATGGTGACTTACTTTAATTATGATAAATCTCCTCTCTTCAAATTTATAGACATGCCCCACAGATGCATGTTGGGATTTCTTGCAAACCAATAAAAAATACTTCTCAATCTTATCCTTATATTTTTGTCCTTTCTTGCCCTAAAATCAGCCTGTTTCCTGAATGATCACTGTAGTTAAGCAACATTGAACCTGGTCAGTACCTTGATAGGTGACTGTTTGGGAATACCAGGTGATATAAGCTTGGATGTGCAGATGGGGTAATGGATAAAAACTCAGAATTGTTGATCAGAAAGCAAAGTTCCAACTCCAGTTTGCTTTGTTATATTCACTTACACACAAATAGCCTTGGGAAATGTATGAATCCACTTCTTCTCCCCAAGCTATGGGTTAATTAATAAAACTTGTATCACTAAAACATTATTATCTCTCAGAAAAATAAAATAAAATTGCATACAAAATATTTAGATTTCGGCATTAAATACCTCCATAGATGTTGATATGCTACTAAACAAGAACAACCAATCAACCTACCTTGAAGTCAGAACACTGTAGCCACTTGACTGTATCCCTTTCGCATGTGTACACTATTCTTACTTTGTGAACTTTTTGTTTTATTATTCTTATAGTTACTTTGATTTTGACTTTCATTATGTGTGTGTGTGTGTGTGTGTGTGTGTGTGTGTGTGTGTGTGTGGTATTATTTTGCCTGTTCTTTTTTATTATTATTATTATTAAGAATTTTATCATTTACTATTACCCATGGCCAACCATTTACTCCTGTCTCAATAGTAAATCTGGCATTGCTAACAAAATTAATCTGGTTGTTGGTCTTGAAAAGGACCTCCAAACTGTGATTTACTGGGGCAGGAAATGGCTTGTAAATTTTAATGCCTCCAAAACAAAACTGCTCATTTACCCACTATAGAGAAACCTCCCTGACTCCTATCAGCATGGCTATGCTCAACTTCATGGGAGGGTCTATCTGGGCCTTCTCGGTCTCATGTTTTCCACTGACCTGAGGTGGAACAACTACATTGAATCAATAGCTTCATCTACCACAAGGAAAGTTGGTTCTCTGTATCATGCCAGAAGGTTTTTCCCATTTGATTCCATCCTTCAAATCTACAAATCTACCATTCATCCATGCATGGAATACTGTTGCCATATATAGTCTGGTGCCCCACTGTTCATCTTGAGGTTCTCGACAAAATCTAAAGACGGATATGAACGTGATCAGTCCTGACTTGGCATCTCGACTCCAGTCACTTTCTCACAGACATGATGTGGCTTCTCTCTGCCTTTTCTACAAATATTTTCATGGCAACTGCTCTGATGAACTAATTTCACTGGTACCCCAACTGCATGAATTTAAGTGTGCTACTAGGTTGGCATCTCAGTCCTAATCTTTTACTGTCAAAACAGTTAAATGTAACTGCCTCTACTACTCCAACACCTTCTTCTCTTGCACTTCCTAACAGTGTTACTCCCTTCCTCTTATTGCCTTCCATGATAACTATAATCTTCAAAAATTTAAATGTAATTTAAATGTAGTATCTTCAGATGCCTTGATATTGATCTCCGCCCTTCTCTTTATCCTTTCCTCAAACACCCCTCTTTTCTCCTACTTTCACTTTCTGTAACCCCTTGTGTTCTAGTGGTACTCCCGCCTTGCTTGGGGTGAAATGCTTAAAAAAAAATTATTATACAATTTTTATAATAGCAAATCTCTTAAACAAAGAAAAAATTGCATTGGAAAGTGGAAAAAAGGTAAAGGGACATGGCCCTACCAACATTAGGTATTGTTGCTAGTATAATATAAATATGAAATATTCAAATATGAAAAATCTTTCTCCACAAATTATTTACCAGACAGAAAACATGATTTCTGATACAGATGTTTTTTTATTAAATTTTGTTGCCTAGCGATGGCTAGTTCTAACCTAACATATAAATGTGTGGTCAGTGCACCCTTCTTCCCAGTATGTCAGAAGCTGAATGGACCACATCTTTAAAGTTTAAAAGTAGAAGATAGAAGGCAACAATGGGTTTAAATGAATGCTTTCTAAGTGATCAGCAAATGCAGTTCACCTGATATGCCATGTTTTCGTCTGCCAGACCAGACATCTGTGACTGGTTATATCGCAAACAATATCCTTGCTTTTTGTTTATGTTCAATGTGTAGCCATGTTGAAGCACCGAGAAAATCAATAACGTGGTTTTGTTTTTATCGCATGTATTTATGGGAAAGATTATGGCTATAAGGAATTAGGAAAGTAACATGACTCCTTTCTAGGATCTCTGTAGTGAACTGAGCTTCACAAGTCAAAATTTTAAGGCCAGGGAAAATTATCTCCTAAACCAGGGTTCAACTTATAGGTGGGGCATAAAAGAGGAAAACTTAATCTAAAAGATATATATTTATTCATCTTCATGTAGACATATGACAAAATCTGTTTTCTGTCTGAATTTTTGACACAAGGAGTTATCATTATTTACAGTGTTTACATTCAGACTAATGTCCTCATCTTTGTTGTTACTATCACCTGATCAGCTTCTATGTGCATTTCTGGCAAAAGGAGTTATCACTATTTTCATTGCAGACTATTGTCCTCATCTTTGTTGTTACTATCACCTGATTTCCTTCTGTATGAATTTCTGGGATGAGGAGTTATCATTATTTATATGGTTTACATTTATACTAATATCCTCATCTTTATTGTTATTATCTTAGTTTTTCATTTGTTGGGCCATCTGACTGATACCTAAAGAAGGCCTGAGTAATAATGTAACTCAAATCTTCACCCAGTCACTTGTGGCTTTGTTTCAAACTAAGCTCTCTCTCTCTTTCTCTCTCTCTCTCTCTCTCTCTCTCTCTATATATATATATATATATATATATATATATATATATATATATATATATATATATCGTGATAGATAAATTCTTTTCAATTGTAGTTTATATATATATATATATATATAAAATATATGTGGTTTAAAATATGTATATTTAGGCAGCATATCTTCATTCGAGCATGTTTGGTTGAATAATCTAAACATATAATGTCTATTTATTTCTATTTTAATCCTCTCAAGTTCACAAATCAATTTCTTAGTGTTGGTACAAAACTGAGTATGAAAAATGCTGTAATTATTCTTATAGGTTTTTCTTATATTCTTTGTCGTATATACGAAATACATTGCCTATTAATCTTCATGAATTGCTCTCCTTGGACCATCTCCAAACTAGGAAGGAACAATCTTACTTAAAAGAACCAAGCAACCATCTTTTACTGGGAATTAATGTAGAAATCAAAGCAGTTCAAATAAATCATTCTCACTCCATCACTTGTCCGAGTTCCTTAATTTAAATTTACTTTGGTAACAGAATGCAGCAATTAACATAATAGCTTCAAAATTTATTCCTCCACCTATTCTAAAAATGAATAAATGCAATACTTGGAAGAAAGAAATGCAAATTTGAGAATTTGCTACTGACCTTGATAGACTACATTGTGTGCTCGTTGTATTTTTATCCTTGGAATAGAAAAACCAGAAAGGCTGTTTGAAACGGGATGTTACCATTTTACGTGGCAATGATAGAATGGAAAAAATATACGAAAAGAGCCAACTTTGAAAACGACAGTGTCATAATGTTGAGAAGAAAAATTCCATTGAGATGCACTTTGTCAGGTCATTATGATTACCCACTACCTAACTGTGCTCATATTCATTGTTTGGTTTCTATAATTGCTCAGCATGAACAGGTGAATATTATTGGGTCTAATTTGATGATGCACATACATATATATATATATATATATATATATATATGTGAGTGTTTCAATATTGTTAGTTCCAATGGCATCTCCCTCTGCAAATTTATAGACAAATATTACAGAATAAAAAATGAAGCCAATTCTCAGTCTCATCTGCCATATTTTTCTTTGCCTTTTCTTATCTTGAAGTCAGAACACTATAACCACTTGACTGTATCCTTTTTGTGTGTGAACACAATTCTTACTTTGTGAATTTTTGCCTTATTACCATTGCTTTGCTTAGTTTTGAATTGCCTATATATTGTTTGCTTAGTATTATTTTACCCTGTTCCTTTTCTTCCTTTTCTTTTATGGGTGTGAAAAGTTTGGTATGAGTATTTAAGTGTTTCTTTATTGAACTGAGATCACTCAAGTGGTTAGTTAGACGTCTACTTAAAGAGATGGTTGATATTAACCTCCAGGAAAATGACTATTTGCACCTTCTCTTGGGTTCACATTCCCAGCTAACATGAAGTGGAAAGACTATATTGAATCCATTGCTAGGTCAGCTGCTAAGAAAATCTGTTCACTGTGTTATGCAAGACAATTTTTCTCTCCAGAATCTATCTTACATATCTCTATGTCTACCATTCATTCATGCTTAGAATAGCAGGAGCATCAAACCATGCTGGCACATATGGTCTGGTGCTCCTGCTATTTACCTTGAGCTCCTTGATAAGATCAGAAGAAGAATCAGCAATATTATTGCTCCTGATCGGGTAGTTCAGCTTCAATCACATTCCCACTGCTGTAAGGCTATCTCTCTATGTCTTTTCTACAAATACTTTCATGGTAATTATTCAGATGAGCTCTTTGTTATGGTACCTAGACTTTTTGAATTTAAGCATAGTACTAGACTGGCATTGAGAGTTCATCAATTTACAGTTGAGTTGGCTAGATGTAGCCATGAATTTTAGGCTAACAGTTTCTTTTCTTCTCCCTTGTGGAAATCACTTCTGTCTTCATGCTTTCCAGCCAACTTTAATCTGCAGAAATTTAAATGCAATGTCAATTGATATCTACTGTCCTCCTGATTATTTTTTTCTCTTTCTGCTCATTAGTAATGTTTCTGTTCCTAATTCTTCCACACCCTGTAACCCCTTGTGTTTTAGTGGATCTACTGCCTTTCATGGGATGATACCAATAAAAAAAATATTATTCACTCAAAAATATTTTTAAGCTGAACAATTGACTTATATGGTAAATATATGCCTAAACCTAATTTTAAACCCAAAATGTTAATGTTTGTTTATAAATCTGTTTGGCTTATGCTGCACAGTTTACAGTAATAGGGGAAAGGGTTTAATGCCCAATTAGTTATCATCTATTTATGCTCATTATTTTAAAAAAGGAATAGTTTTTACTTTCCTCATGAATTAACAGGATATTTTCTGCTATAAAAATATAAAATTTCACATTTCTTCTAACCTGCAAAGGAAGGGAACACTCCCTGCCAGAAAGAAGACATTTTACCAAATTTGTTTATATTCTATTTGTATCTATTGTGAAGTCTTCAGAAAATCAATAACTTGCTTTTGTTTTTATTGCATGTATTTATGGGAAGGGTTGTGGCGGTGTTGAATAAGGAAATTGACGTAACTCTTTTTGAGAATCCTTATGCTGAGGTAAGTCAAGATTTTAAGCTTGAACAAAAAAAATCTCTCAAAGATGAAGGCCCAACTTTTGCTACACAATGATAAACAAGTGGAACATTCAATTTACGCACACTATTTAATAAAAATATCAGCAAAATGGGAGAAATATTACTCACATGATTTATCTTATT
>OZ038504.1:18093996-18338996 GCA_964036315.1 Acanthosepion esculentum
AACTTTAAGTTGCACTATGAATGTAAGCATATTTATTAATATATATATATATATATATATATATATATATATATATATATATATATATATATATATATATATATATATATATATGTATATATATATGGTTCTGATCATATTCATAATAGTTTTGGATGTGGTTGTAATTATTTTGATGCTGTTTAGATTAGATTGGTTGTTTTCAATATAGTGGATGTTAGGGAGTTAGTAAGTATGTGGATTGTGGTGGAATGGATATCAGCTTAGAAAGAGAACCCAGAGAGCAGAGTTCAAATCCCAGTTGAATTTGTTATATTTACTTACACACAAACAGCCTTGTGAAATGTATGAATCCAACTCTTCTCCTCCCAGTTATGGGTTGAATAGCAGGACAGACTGGGTTCTTTAGCCTTGTTTGGCAACCAGTCTACCACAGAAAGAAATGGCAACTTACTGCAGGAAAAATCTTCTACCTTGTCAGTCATGACCTTGTCAGTCATGTATTGAAAGATACATGATTGCTAAAGCATGTATCACATGTGGCACTTAACCGACTGAAGTAGTATTATGTATCTGTTTTTATCTCGTTTATTGTTGTTAATAATGTTATTATCTTTTTTGCCTCGATATATTCTGTATGCTTTTCCCTTAACATTGTGGATGAAATCATAAAGATATTGGAGGTTCTGGAAAGTGTTTTCTATGTACATATCTTCTTTAGGTAAGTATTGACTGCTGTATATTTTTAATACTCTTAAAGAGAATCTTATTATTATTTCCAATTTGATCTTGTTACAGTGGTGCGAATAAAAATTGACCAACTCATTCTTGTTGGTGGCTTTTCTGTAAATCTCAAACTGAAATTTGTTATTATTTCTGTGCAGCATGATATTATCTAGGAAGGGTAAAGGATTTTTTCCCAATATCTCCATTCTTGAAAGAATTACTACTTTCCCAAGCCAAGATATATATATATATATATATATATATAATTGTGTATTTGGGCAGCAATCCCTCTTTTATACAAGTTTGATTAAAGACAACTGACAAGGTACTGTAGTTAAGCTTTTTATTCAGTTTTCTTGTGTTCAGATAAATGTTTTCTTTTCTGGACATAAAGTGTGTAAAAATTGTTTAAATGTTCTGTATATCTGAATGTTCTGTATTTCGGCTATTCTTTTAGGATATATTTTATATATTTTTTTAACTGAATCTGTAGATTTTTATGTATGCATCTAGAGTAAGATGATAATGGATCACCTTGATCTAGAGTCATCAAAATGTTTTTTATTCTCTAAACATGGTCACAAATTGTGACCATATTCATAGTTGATGTTATTGAGTGTTCCTTTTTTTTTCTTTTTTTTCTTATTAATACTAATGTTATAGTCCAGAATGTTGATGATATTTCATCATTCTAAAAATAACCTTGTCATCAGTGATGATAAAAAATAAGGATATTTCATCATCCTACCCCCATCATTATAAAAATAATTCTTCCACCACAAGAGAGTCAGTAGAGTAGAGTAGACTAGGGTACCTGTAGCAGTAGTCAGTGATGAGTAGATAAGTAGCTGTACAACAACACATATCTAGCCAGCACTCCACAAAGATTGAAAACTGGCGATTTCAAATGCTACCCTCACAAACAAAATTCTTGGAACCAAACCAAGTAAGTACTGACTTTTAAACAAAAGAGACACTGAGAACATTTTTACACACACCATACCTATATTCTGTAATTCCCATCACAAAAGAAAATACAAATTTTTGTTATTTATGTCAACATGTGTCTCAAGTTTTTATTGTTATCATTGTACATTTCATGCATTTTAATTTCTGTCATTAACATCGACCCTATTACACCCAACTTAATACCAACCCTGTTATACTTCCATTATTTTTATATATGCGGATGAGTCTATTATAGTTGTAGCGTTCTTAAAGACAGAAACCAGAGTGCAGGATTTCCAACAAGCTGGAAAACATAAATCAGCAAAGCATTTATTGGAGAGTTTGGAGAGAACAGGCGACAGTTCAGGAGCACATTTCTTTAGGATAATTGCAGGGATCCCATCACATCTGAAAACTTTGTGAGGATCTAGTTTGGAGATGATAACAGAAATTTTAAAATAAAGAACGTGAATAGGGGCAGAATTCCCCGCATCGAATGACTCTTGAGTCTTGCCAAACAAATAGAAACGTTGATTCTCCGAATCAACAAATAAATAAATCAAATGAAATAATTCCCCTTCTAGGGAATAAAATTACTTCTTTTAGCTTCGGAATTCTACCGAAGCTAACAAAATCTTTTCTTCCAAATTTCACAAATCTTAGCTACGGAATTCTACCGAAGCTCACGAAATCTTTTCTTCAAAGATTCTCAAATATAAACAAATCTTAGCTATGGATTTCTACCGAAGCCAGTTAAATTCTTCTCTTCTGAAATTCCACATATTTAAACAAAACTTAGCTACGGAATTCTACCGAAGCTGAACAAATCTTCTCTTCAAAGTTTTTCAAATATAAACAAATCTTAGCTACGGATTTCTACCAAAGCCAATTAAATTTTCCAACAAAGCCCTTCGATGCGAAAACTCACTCCCCTGTTCCCATCCATAAATAAAATCAGTAATATAGCTATTAAAAGCTAAATAAATATTAATCTTTAAAGGCAAATAATTCGATACTGTAATTAGAATTATTTAAGGTAACATTAATATACGTGGCAAACTAGAGTAGTTCACCACGGAGCCAGAATAAACACGTCTTTATCGTCCGAGGATAAAATTCTGACTGAAGGCAAAATCTTCTGATACAAAGGACTCGCTTTCAGCTTCCAAATTCCATGACAAAGCGCGGCAACAAATTTACCGACCGCCCCGTCCACAGGCGCCACCGACCCAAGACATCAAAAGAACATATCATATCTAATACCGAAGTCGTTGAAAGATCTCTTCTCACACTTATGTTAAATTTCTGTCAACAAAAATTTCCAAAGAAACCATGGATGGAGTTATGTGCATATCACCCGGTAGAGAATCTTTTTCTGGGGAGTGGGGGCAGAATCAGGCAAAGATACTCTGGAAAAGTTGAGAGTGAAGTTGGAAGAGAATTTCTGAACAAAGCATTATACAATAGATGCCAATATTTTTTTAAGGATTTGCTCTCGTCCAAAACACTCTTACTGAGCCGCCTGTAATCTCTAGAACCAAACTTATAAGAGGTTAGACAGTGTCTCATTCAATCGGGAATAACGACTTGTATGAATTTTGTATTTTAGACATAGATGCTATATTGACCTGCATAACTCTATGGTTGTTTTGTAGTGTTGACTATCAACGCATCATCCAACAGTAGAAGAATAATTGCTACAGTCATCAGTAGTGTCTCATCTGAAATGAAGACATAACTGAAAAACATAAACCATATCCCCAGAAATATGTCTTCCAGGCAGCACCTCCCCATTACACTGACGGAATAGGATCAGAAGTAAAGCCCTGACACCTTTGACAGAAGCTCCACATTAAACCTGACCTTGTATCATATTTTGCCTTTCTGGTGAGACAAATTTCCACTTATGGAATTAAAGAGGTTTTGATTGACTGCTTGTCAATGACGAGAGTTAAAATAACAGTAGATTGAAGGTGGAATTATGTTAAGCTAATAGGCTTTTGTTAGAGAAACACTGATTAATTTCTGAGAGTGGCTTCATATTTGATCTGATTTATAACTAGGGGAAAATTAATGTATTATTCTATGAGCATGTTAAACCACATACTAGATGACCTAACTCGCATTGAAAGGTCGTTTGTTTTATCAAAGCCCATAGCCAAAGATATACAAGTAAATTGTTTCATTGCATTTTATTATTTTGTTCTGTTTATGTTTGTTTTGCCTTTGTGTCACTATGCATATATCATTTATATTTATTTTTAAGAATATTTTATATGAACATGATACAAGCCATTATTTTGACAGAAGTGTTTTCTTACTTTTTCAAATGTTTTATTGTAAGTTCACCTGTTCCCAACTAAATAGCATCATTTTGTCCTCTTTTTTTGTTGCTTGTGCTTGTATGACTGGTTTTATTAACTTGTTCTTCATTTATGACAGCTGGATGGATCAGATGATCAGGGATTAATGTATTTTGGGTCTGTGGATTATATACTCCATATTTATTATATAAGCAATTCTATTCAATTATATTTCCAGTTATTAAACTTATATATAATTATATGATATTATATATAAGTATATATTATATATGCATATAATATATGAATTGGGTGTATTTGAGAATTTGAGAAGTAATTATTCTTTTATATAAGTTTTGTTAAAAACAATGAAAGTACTTTATTAAGAGTTTTTTGTTTACTTTTCTATATTTCAAACCATTTTCCTGGTTTCTGGAGAGAGTTTAATTATTAATTGTCTAATACTATGACAACACAAATGACAATACTTTAAAAAAAACAACATGATATGTGAAGACATGACATTTAGAAATGATGAAAATGATATAGTGCAAAAAGCAAAATATTTTTGATAATGTCTTATATAAGACAAAGGATTCAGATATTGGACAATTTATTTTTAAACTTTCACCAGGAAAATTGTTTGAAATATAAAAAGAACAAAACATATCCTTAATAAAGAACTTTTATTGGTCTTTAGCCAAAATTGTTTATGATGTATATGAATTGGGAATAATTTTCCTATGGAAATGCACTGAAAATCCTAAATGAATTGCCAGTGATTATGAATGAATACATATGTTAATTGTACGTAATCATTCTCTTGAACTTTCATCCTCATCTTAGTTTCTTTTTTTATCAAAATGTTTCAGTCACGGTACCCTGAGGCTTTCTTCAGGGATATCTGATAAACCTCTGGAAATGTTGAACAGAAATTTCTATTTCAATGAAGACATAATTATCATCATCTTTTCATTTTTACCCAGCCTAGCACACTTCCTCAGAGTAACAAACTTTGGAAATATCAGGCTTCTCCTTCTGTTGTGATTTTGCCTTCTCCTCAGAGAATGCCAACACAGATTAATCCAGACCTGAAAGTTGAACTTACAACATCCAGTAAACAAGATTAACACCTTTATACACTACTATAGGCTATAGTATTTATAGGCTACTCAGGCAGACTGATTGCGAAGCCTTAAGCCAAAGTTTTTTTTTTCTAATTATAGACTCCCATTTGGTGCCCATGCCTATTCTAGGTTTGCTAATTGGATCTTTCAAATAAAGTATACTTCTTTTAATTGCTTTACTCTCTCCAATTCTGTTCCATGTGTGCCTGGTATAATTTAAAATGATGACAACAGAGGATAATGAATTATTACTAGAAGATTCCTCTTTTATAAGTGTAGAGTGTTTAGCTTTGGTTAAAAGGAATTATAAGTAACATCACTGTCTGACAAACAGAATTAACAAAGTTTGCAATAAGCAATAACAAGAAAAAGAAAAGGAAAGAACAGAGCAAAAAATAAAGCAAGCAAACAATATATGCAAGACAAATCAACAGTAATAAGGCAAAATAAGAATTGGGGTTGATACACAAAAGAAAGTTTGTATAAGTGAATGCAGCATTCTGACAAGCAAATGTAGTGTTCTGGAATTAAGACAAGACAGACTGGGACTGAGTTAGATGAAACCTAAAACAAGCCTTTTTTATGCATGTTTTATGAATGCATTTGTGTGCCTATTGGAGAAAGGAAAATACTTTGCCATCATTCCTAAAGATTGAAATCAACAATAAACCATGTCCTTTCAGGATATAATTGGTCATGGTCCTCCACATTTTCTTGTCGTTTGTTGCGCTAAATAACCTTTGGCCATTGACCATCACCTCTTATATGGATGTCATATGTAGCATCAAACCTATTTAAAAATATCTAAAAACTCAGCCATGGCTGGCACATCTTACCACCAAAACCCCAACCAAGCCCTTTTGTGGCCTCTGCCATTCCATTTTTTCAGCACTGTTTTATCACCATCTTCCATTTGTTTAATTTATTTTTAAACTGATATTACATTGTCAATCATCAACTAATAATATACATTGTGTATCTGCATGGCCAGTATGGTATGTACTACACAGGAACCCCTGACAAGGTTTGCACCCCAAAAGGGTTAGTTTCAGCATCATTTTTTTGCTTTTTGTACTTTTTATTTTTTTCTACCTAAGTTATAGTGTCAATCATTAACTATAATAATCGACAGGGCCAGTGCTTACTACCCCAAACCTCTCAAATGCATGGAGACTCCATGCCAACTTGGGAGTGCGGACAGAAGTGCTAATTTCAGTAATGCTTATTTTTTTAAATTGTAATTTTCTTTCTGGACAGTTCTTTTAAATCACTTAAGAGGGTAATATCTCAGTAAAATCATTTTTTTTATTCTGAGATCATCCACTAAACAGGATCTCTAATTTTATTTTTACTAATAATAATACTAACCAGAAGTCCACGGTTAGTAATTAAAATAAAATTTCTAGTCTCTATTTTTACATTTGCAGAAAGATAAAACCAAGAAAATGATCACTGAAAAAATAAAAAAATGTTCAAAGATTTCAACATATGAAAAATTTTCCATATAAACTGAAATACTGCTTTTAAAATTAATTTTTAAGAAAATCCCATTTGTGTTGTGTTGGAATCTTTGTAAAACTTTTTTTTCAGCAGAAATGCATTGGTGATCAATCTTTATGGAAATGTAAAAACTTGTGACTTAAACATTTTTTCAAGTAAAATTTACTGATGAAAATATTGGTGGTTATTAGAAAAGGAATAACATTTTCTCAAATTTAAAAAAATAAAAAACCCTATTCATTATAAAAGTAAATAATTAATGAATATGTGCTGAAATTTTCATTTAAACTGGATAATTCCCTGATTTTTGACAATTTTAAAAAGTGCTGCCCTTCTCCACCCAATTTTCGTGGGTTTGTGGCAAATAGCAGAAATTTGTGGCAAATTGTACCAAATAGTAGAAAGCACATCACTTGAGGATTTTCAACGGCAGCAACAGTTAAAATCAATATTACATGTAACTCAGAGAGAAAATAAGGACATTGTCAAGATGTTGACATTCCACACTACTTTAAATAAAAGGTTAGGAAGGAAACCTCTATCAGTACTGGAAAGAGCAATAACAGCTAGTGGACTTGAAAAACCTATTTTCCTAAAAAATTGTTATAAGAGAAAGACTTTATAAATTTTAATCGACTGCAGTACTGGCAATGCAGTCAATGAATGTTGAATGTTTCTTTATGAGGAAACAGTTAATATTACCATTACCATTACCATTTGTCCTTGTTTTTCTATTTGTTCTCTCAAAGTTGATTGCTTGGTATTTCTCCTGTTTCTATCATTTTCAGTCTTGTGAGTAATAAATTCTCTAAAACTTCTTTCTTCATTATGTGTCCCAGAAATTTCAGTTGTTAGCAGCAGTTTTTGTGTAGTTTCTATGCTCTTTACAAATTCCTCATCACTTACATACTTTGGTCATTTGTTAATAAGACCACATCACTTTTGTTACAAGTGTCTTCTTTGTCTATGAAGAGATGTCCAGTATTCATTGCTATATAAGAGATTACATATTGGATAGCAGTTGAGTACTCTTTCCTTTTCTTTTTTTTTATTTCTAAGGGCATTTTTCTATTTCTTAATACTTTACTTAGTTTCTGAAAGTTACCTTTCATTGTTTCTGTGTATCTTCAAATTTCTGCCAACAGTTTCTTTTTGCACACTTCCCATCTGTGGAACTTGCTTCCATTTTCTTGCTTCCCTGATAGCTACAATCTTCAAAAGTTTAAATGCAATGTCAATTGCCATCTTCTGTCTTCTTGAACACTGTTCAGTCTTCTCTTTCACTTTCACTCCCTGTAACACACTGTGCGCTAGTAACATTACTGCCTTACTTGAGGTGGAATAATTAAAAAAACAAAAATTTCATCAATATGGTACCGAATTAAAAATTCAAACAAGTAACTCTTTTTTCTTTACAAGCAATTCTTTCTACTGCTGTAAATTTGTTTGTTGTTTTTTTTTAATTTTATTTTAATCCTATTATTCATGAACAATTTTAAATCAATCAATAACATAAAACAATAAAAGTTCTAGAGGAAGAATAGAGCCACAAAAAAAACATAAACATTGCATTAAAAATATTTTGTCTTAATTCAAATTTCATTGGACTAAAAATAAATTAATTTACCTGACAACACCATACATTAATAATGAAATGTTGTCAGACTGAATTTTGTTATTGCATTTAAATTTTTGAAGATCTAACTTGACTGGAAAACAATAAACCAGAAGAGAGTTCTACAAGCAAAAGATGTGCAAGAGAAGAAACGGTTAGCATAGAACTTATGGTTACCATTTCAACTGTAAAATGATGAGATCTTGCTGCGAATTTAATATTGTGCTTATATTCATAACGTCTAGGAAACCATAGAATGCTTTAAGGAGTATCATACTGTTATGAACTATTACAATATTTAGGAACCTAACATTAGTTTTAATTCACTTTTTTCTTTATTTTTATAATCTAAAAATAACATTTTATTTTTATCATCTAAAAATAACATTTTATAGTTTCATATGTGTAAATAATAATAAAAAAAACATCTTTTTTAAAAATTAATTGTTTTGTTTTTTACCTGTTCGCACATTGATGCAACTTTTTCCCGTCATTTAAGTCATGGTCATTTTCTGTTGCCATAGCAGGATATGACAACACAACTGATAAAATTCAAACACTCTATCATTCATTCATCTGAGTCACTTGCAGTGGCAGGATAGAATTTTTCCTTTGCAAACAAAATCACCTCCAGAATGGTAACGGTTTTAGCAGTTAAGCAACTAAAGAAAAATTTTTTAAATCCAAAATTTAACAAAAGCAATTACTAAATATGCTATTTTAATCTGTATTCAAGAATTTTGCCAATGCAGTTACATTGAATTGTCTTTGTATTTTATTTATTAGACCCAAACATAAAAAAATTAAAGCAATTGCTAATTCTTATACAACTATTAATCAATCCAAGTAAACAAAACAATAATAATAATAATGATAATATAATAATAGAATATAAAACAGAATAATATATGTTATATATATATATATATATATATATATATATATATATATATATATATATGTAATAATAATATGTGATAATATTAGGTCAGCCAAAGTTCTGACTCACTTAGGAAGTGGAAAGAAAACAACAAATCTTGATCTCTGTCTGGTAGAATTTCCAAGAAGTACTGCATTTCGAGATTGTTCCCAAACAGTCGCACCATCAATGCTAAACTGTTTTGCCAGCAGCTAGACCACGTGTACACCAAACTAAAGAAGGAATATCCTGTTTTGGCCAATTGAGGTTGGGCTTTGTTTCAGCAAGACAATGCAAGGCCACACACTGCCAGGTTGACTAAGGAGAAGTTCAAACAGATGGATGATGTTGAGATTTTTCCACATCCACCATTCAGTCCCGATGATGCTCCAAGTGACTATGGCCTATTCAATGGCACACTTCCTCCATTATCAGTGATTCAACACTTTTGATGAAGTGAAGGAGGCTTGTTTACAGTTTTTTCATTCAAAGCCAGCAGACTGATAACTGGGACAGATTTGGATGCTAGCTGATCGCTGACAGAAGATGGTTGAGAATGATGGACTTTATTTTGAAGAATAAATGTTGGTATTGCTCCATAAAATTTTGTTGTTTTCTTTCTGCTTCCTAAGTGAGTTAGGACTGTCTGACCAACCTAATATTTTCTTTGCATGTGTCAGTACTGCAAGTTAAATCAATTTTGTCTGTTTAGTTGGTTTCTTAGAATACATTTTTAAAACTCTTTTTCTGAATTAGAAATGTAGCTGGTGTGATGACATTTGCAATAAACTGAAATTTGCCTTTTCACTTTTCCCTTCTTTTGGAAACAGCTGTTTTGTATGACTCAAAAGCATTGTATTTTTTTAGTTTTATTTTAGTCACAGTTTTTCAGATTTGTATATTGATTTTTTTTATATGATAATGTTGACAACATTTATAAATTCAACATTGTGTCCATGTATGATACAACAAATAAAGAAAATCCATTGTTCTTTCCTGTGTAGAGATACATGACCATTTAGAATTGTTTTTATATATTATAGCACCAAATAATTTCATTTAATTCTTGTTTCCTTTTCTTCAGTGTTTTTGTTTATTTAAGCATTTCTTTCATATGTGCAGAAAAAACTTTGATGATGTGGAAGGCTGCAGCTAAATCTCATGCCTTGAAGACATTGAGCTCATGAAAGCCACCTTGTCCCTCCAGCTCTCATGGTCTTGGCAGAGTGTTGGAACATCCCCCAGTGCCAGATCAATCTACTGGAAGTCCTGGCAGATGATGTCCTTCCAGGGGCTGCATGGTCTGCTGTGAGGTTGTCACTAGTTTGCAGATGTCAGTAGGTGATTCTGGTAAGGTGGTTATCAGATCATCACAGGGCATGACCAGGCCAACAAACACAGTGCTGAGTAATGATGCCTGGCTGGCCTTTTCTCCAGCAGAGCTCTTTATTGGACACAAAATCTGACCAGTGCACACCCTTGATGATCCTGAGGGTTTGTGACAAAGCCATGGATGCAGGATGCAAGGATCTTGCTGAGAGGCCATGTCTTGGCACCGTATATTAGAACAAAGAGGACAATGGCATTATAAACTCATAGCTTGGTGCATTGGAAGATGTTGCGCCAACACCATAGTGGCCGTCAGAGGTCTCTCATGACATCAACAGCCAGCCCATATGTTCTGTTGATCTCAATGAGAAGGTCACTGGTGTTGGAAACTTCTGAGAATAAAATATGAAAAAATGACTCATAAGTATCTCCTAGGTTTTTAATAAAATGTTGAGGCATTTAATAGATGTCCTACACTACTATACTTGTACCTAAACTAATTCTACAGTAATGAAATACTAAAAGTAAAAAAGGATGTGGACTTATATGCTATAAAATATATTTATAATAAAAAATGCTAGATTATTTGTATACATTGAGTTTTCACACTACTTCTTATATATGTTGTGTCTCTTCAGGACGTTGGTGATCATGGCCCTCCACAACTTTCTGCTCTTTGTAACTCTTAATAAATTTTGTCGTTTTACTATCTCTCTTAAACATGTTCTACCATTCATTTACTCAAGCTCGTTAAATAAGTTGTGCGCTGTTTTCCTCTGTCCCTCTTGCCTTCAATGTGTCCTGTGAGTGTCAATTTCTTCAAGCCCACTTTCTTCATTATGTGCACTAGAAATTTACACAAACTCATTAGATAGGTCACTTGCTGCTTTCATCTATCTCTCTTGCCTTAAGTATGCCCTGTGAGTATCAAATTTTCCAAGCCCTCTTTCCTCATGCACCCTAGAAATCTCAATTCTCTCTTTTTGATGTTAAGTATAAGATTCCATTTTGTTTCCATTTTCTCTCAAACAACCCTTTCTATTTTTGTATATTTTCTGAATTCATTTTCTGTCTGTATATGAATAGTTTGCTGCCAATATAGGTTCTTGATTATTCTAATATCCTTCCCAAATATGTCATGGTTACCTAGCAGTTCCAACTGTTTAGCAGTATGTAATTTTATCATTGTAAAGATTAATAAAAACATGTAATTAATCTCTTATAAGTTATTGTTTATTCACCACTGGACTTCAATATCAGTGTAGAGGTGTGTGGCTTTGGGGCTTTCTCCAAATGTAGATCATCTTCTGATGATGGGAAAAACTGTCTTTTCCCTCTTGAGTTTATTCACACTCTGGACTTTGTCAATTAATATCGGTGATTAGTGGATCTGTGGCTTAGGAGATTTTCTCTGAATGTGGATTCTTCTTCTCACAACAATGTAAGAGAATCTCTGTCTTTTAGCTCTTAGGTGGGGTCCTTATATATCTTCCTGTCATTTGAGTGTCCTGTGTGCACATCCTAAGTGCAGTTGGGTTGACCACATATTGAGGACAGCTACTGACATTCTATGAAGTTGTGAAGTATGAATCTGCAGCTGGTGACTATGAGGTCAGATTCCAGGACAACCTGTTGATGCACCCAGTTTCTCTGATGCTCTGGTGTAACACTGTTTGCAAAGTCTGTTTTGGTATCATATGGGGTGTGTCTAGTATATATAGGGATCATTACAGATTAACCTTTCTAAGAACAAAGGTTCCTTAACATTAAATTTGATTCGAACCACCTGATATTTCCTGTGTGAATCACATACTACAAGTAAGTGGTGGCTTTCATTAGAGATCAAGTGAGCCCAAGTCTCCCCAGTGCTCTACCATTCTTCTCAGTATTCTAAGTGATTCTAGTAATGCTGTCATCTGGATGGTTTTAATTCTTCCTCATACTTCTGGTTCTTTCAGTCTCTTTAGATAACTTTTCAAAATTGTTCTGAGCATGCCAGTAATGATGGGTATACCTGTAGCCTTCACATATCACAACTTTTTGGTTTTCTAGGAAATTCCAGATATTTTCCATCTTACTGCATTTATCTTGCTATCTGCTGAAACAGTGAATCCTGCTATCTGACAAACTCCTTGTTTACAATGTCAAAATCTATTTTTCTTCACTATATGGGATGACCCATTTAAATGTAAAAGTCTCATACAGTTGGACCTATGTTGTTACT
Source organism: Acanthosepion esculentum (assembly GCA_964036315.1). NCBI lineage: Eukaryota > Metazoa > Mollusca > Cephalopoda > Sepiida > Sepiidae > Acanthosepion > Acanthosepion esculentum. Next base: position 18,106,688 of record OZ038504.1, read on the forward strand.
TATCTTCACGATGTCATCAGTTCCCAACTAGGTATTTATGTTGATGGTACAACCATTTACTCCTGTCTTAATAGTAAATCCGTTATAGGTATGACAAAGTAAAACTGGAAGCTGCTTACAAAAAATGACCTCCAATCAGTTGTTAAACAGTTTGTAAATTTTAATGATTCTAAAATGAAACTGTTATTCTTTAATCATAGAGAACCATTTTTGCTCTCCATCAGTATGACTGATGCTAACCCTCATTGCGCTATCTTCGTCCCACCCTTTCTACTGACATGAAGAAAATGTGGCCTCGATTATGACCCCCTGATGACCACCCTATCAGAATCATATCCTTGAAGTGTGTGAAATATCTCTATAATGTCCTTTATTTTTTAATCCACATTACAATCTGGCTATCATCAATGACTGCAAACATGCTGGAAGATTCTCGATCTCCCAGATCAAAATTTCCACTTCTGAACCTATTGAGCCATTTACAAACAGTATTCTCAGCTACAGCACCTTCTCTATAAATGGCACAGATCTTTTTTGCTGTTTCTACAGTGTTTTTTCCTTTCTGGAAATAAAGGAGCATTAAATGACAAAAATGCCTCATTATGATCCATTTTCACTTTTAATGTAAAAATAATTAAAATTTACAATTCCTGCATATATCATATAGAAAGATATGTTGAAATATCTTTTAGTACATTTATATGTCATGAATGTTTATCATGCTGTATGTGACTTCATTTGCTCTACAAAAAGTTTACCCTGCAACTGAAGGTGACTCTGATCCCTGAAGAATAGTGTGTTTGAATACTCTTCTCAGTACTCTTGCCAATTCTTGAAATATTTGTATGGCATCAATTTTTTCTCAGATTTCCAATTCTTTCAGTCTTTTCATAATAGTTTTCATAACTGTTCAAAGTGCTCAAACAACTATAGGCACTGCTGTCACCTGCATATTTCATTATTCTGATAAGGTTCATACTCTTTTGATTCTGCATTGTGGTTTTGCTAGAACAGCTACTTCTAGAAATTTTTTTTTTTAATTTTAAATTTGGCAGCTGTGATTGCATTGCAAATCATATCATGGCACTCGTTATATGTTAAGCAAATGCATGCTAGTTAAGTAAAAATGAAGTATATTTATTTAAGTAAGAATGTTACATATTTATGATGTAATGAATGAATTCAGTTATTCGATTTTGTTGAGCTCTTAGAGTTCTATATTTAACTTCTATTGTTAGTGTCAAATATACAGTGCTGCTACTGGTCGGTATATTATCAGTGGGCACAATCTTAACAACATAAGATAAGCAGATACCCAAGTGTTGATAAAAGACACAGAAAGAAAATTGCAAGAACTCCTAAACAAGGTAGTAAAGGAAAGCGGGAAGAAAATACTCTCAATTGTAAGACATGAGAATGTCTGGTTATCAGCAAGAGCAATAGGTCAAGATACAAAAGCTACAAACTGGAGAAGTCAAAATCAAGCAAGTACAGAAATTTAACTATTCAGGAAGTGTTTTAACAGATGATGGAAAATGAGAAATCAAAATCTGAAGGCACATTGAAATAGCAAAAGATCCCTTCCAAAAACTAAGGAAAGTATTAAGACACAGGAAAATTTCATTATAAACAAAGAAAAGAATGCTGACCTGTTATGTAATATCAGTCCTCCTATATGATTAAATGGAGACTTGAGGCAATAAAGATGTGGTTCTACAGAAGGATGCTGAGAATACCACGGATATAGCATGTGGGCAATGTAGAAGTTTGAAGGAAATTGGAAACAAAAAGATTATACTTAGAATCAGAAAGAGAAAGTTGAAATTTCTGGGGTGCATAATGAGGAAAGAGAGTTTGGAGAATTTGACACTTACAGGATATTTTGGAGGCACGAAGGGCAGAGGGAAACAGCGTGTAACTGTTGAGTCTTGACTCATTGTTGAATCTCGCCTAATGCAGGGAATAATAATGCAACACAAAATGTACTTAGAACAAGAATGTATTATAACAAGAAAGTGTACACAATAAGTACATATAGTATTTCTGTATATTTCTGGGAAGACGTTCCTGGAGAATGTGTTGACTAGTCGCAGTCGATCAGAGTCTCTAGTTGGATCTCGTGATTCCCCCTCCGTCTTCCGGTACCAACCATTATTTATATAGTTGGTAGTCACCTATGCAGATTAGGTGGATCCTGCCACAACAGTAACCTACCTAACAAGTTTGCATAAATGGTAGAACAGGGACTGGAAAGGACTGGGAAAATACAAAATATTACTTAGAGCTACAAATGATAGGAAATTGTGGAGAGTCATGAACACACAATGTGAATAACATATTGAAATATAGTCTCTTAAAATTTGTACTTAAAAAGAAATCACCATTGAAAAAGTGGTTAATTACTTTCCATGTTCATGTTTATAGAATCTATAGATAGTTGAGGCATATATTTACTACATTTGACAGTATAATAGGTTCATGGACATGTTAGATGACCTCCCCCTTTTAGCAGGCTAACATCCAGTTTTAACTATCTATTTATTTATTAATAGTATAACTCAAAACATAAGAAACTGGAAAATGTCATTAGAAACAAAGAAAAGAGGACTGAACTGTTACATAATATGAGTCCTCATATATGGCAGTGAATGTTAAACAATCTCCTCACTGATGAAGAAGAGACTTGAAGCCACAGAAGTGTGGTTCTACAGAAAGATTTCTTTTTTTTTAATCATTTTGCCCCCAATCAAGGCAATAAAGCCACTATGACACAAGGTGTTACTGAGTATGAAAGAATATGAGAAAAAGAAAAACATTATTATGGAAAGAGAACAATAAAATAACAGGAATTAAGAAAACAGAAGATAACGATTGACATTACATTTAAATTTTTGAAGGTCAAAGTTGACTTGGAAAGCAAAGAAGCCTGAAGAGAGTTCCACAAATGAGATGCTTGAGAAACTGTTAGCATAGAACTTATCGTTACAAAAAAGACATTTATAGTTAACATCAGAAACAGAAAGTTGAAATCTCTAGGTCACATAATGAGGAAAGAGAGCATGGAAAATTTGATACTCATAGGATGTACTGAAGATAAGCAGGAGAAAGGAAAACAATGTATAATCTAGTAAGCTTGAGTAAATGGATGGCGGAACAAGGTTTAGGAGCGATAAGAAAAAGACAAAATTTATTAAGGACAGGAAATGGAGGAGGGTCATAATCGCTAACATCCTGAAGGGACATGGAACATAGAAGAAGAGTATAATTAGATTAAAATGTTAGCAGAACTTTGTCAGTGTTCTCTATTTGGCCTTGTTCAAAACAAGTTCCCTTTTGTGCATTTATAACAAATTTATGAATTCCTAATTTATTTTTTCCTTCATAATCAATTGGCATCTTCTAGGCAATGGATATTTTGTGCACATAAATAAAGCCTGCTATTTCATAAACCAATAACACTTTTTGATCCTGCAAAGATGTGAATCATTTGTTCCTCTATTAATATCTTAGTCTTTTTTGTTTTTAATCATTTCACCCTCAAACAAGGCAATAAAACCACTAAGATACAAGGGGTTACCAAGTGTGAAAGAATATGAGGAAAAGAAAAAACATTTTTAAGGAGAGAGAACAATATATGAAGAAGAATTAAGAAGACAATGATAATGATTGACATGACATTTAAATTTTTGAAGATCAAATTGATTGGAAAGCAAGAGACCCAGAAGAGAGTTCCATAAATGAGAAGAAACTTTTAGCATATAACCTACACTTATATCTAGCAATTTCAACTACAAAATGATGAGACCTAGCTGCCAATCTAGCACTGCACTTAAATTTGTAAAATTGAAGTACCAAAAGAAGAAAGCTCATCAGAACAATTACCATGAAAATATTTATAGAAAAACCATAGGAAAGCTATGCTACAGCATTGGGAAAGTGACTGTAGCCAATATGCCAAGTCAGGATCAATAACATTGCAGATTCTTCTTTGGATTTTATCAAGCAAATCAAAATACATAGCAGAAGCAGCAGAACAGATGAGGCAGCAATATTCTGTAAACTCTCTTACCTCTTTTGACCATATTCTTCAGGGTAAAATTCTGTTAGCTTTCTTACCTCTTGCAACTATATTTTGGACAGTAAAATTCTGTAAACTGTCTAAGCTCTTGTGACCTTATTCTTGAGGGTAAAATTGTAAAAACTCTCTTACCTCTTGTGACCATATTCTTGGGGGTAAAACTGTAAACTTTCTAACCTTTTGTGACCATATTCTTGACAGTAAATTTTTGCACTCTCTTACCTCTTGCAACCATATTCTTGAGGATAAAATTCTGGAAACTCACTTACCTCTGATGACCATATTCTGTAAACTCTCTAAAATTCTGGAAACTTTCTTACCTCTTGCGACCATATTTTTCAGGTTAGAAACTGTAAATTTTCTTACCTCTTCCAATCATATTCTTGAAGATAAAATTCTGTAAACTCTCTTACCTCTTGTGACTATATTCTTGAGGGTAAAATGCTGTAAATTCAACCAGTACTGTAGGTGTCATATCTACCAGTATCAAGAACCTCTATTGAATGTATTCACCCTTTGTAAACACACTGACTCTTTCACCAGTCATTGGCTGCTTTGCATGATGTAGATATAATGGATCAGCTGGTACTGTTGAATGTCACCAGTTCTTTGTTACAGTGATTCCTTTTACAGTACCAGCAATAATAATAATAATAATGATGATGATGACGATGTGATGTAGTTGAGGAAGACTTTTGACCTCACTTCTGCTGCATCAGTGAATGGTTGAGAAAAGGTGATCTAAAAAAGAAACAGTAAAATGGTTAATTGCAGCTCTGGACCAGCCTGTGACTCTGGGATCTCTGGGGATTGAGCAAACCAAAAGGAAAAGAAGGGAAGAGGAAAGAGTCTACTAACTGGATGATAATTGTTGAAAAGTAAAATGTAAAGTATTACATACAAACAGATTGTGAACTTATTTTAACAGTTCCATTTTTATAGCTATTAACAATTAAGCCACTTTTGCATCTATGTGAAAATTTAATAAGAACCAAATTTATTTACAGTTTTTGAATTGTTCTTTGCTTGAGTGGTACGTGCATTTTTTTTAATCCACCCCCAAACAAGGCGATAATGCCATTAAGGTGCAAGGAGTTATTGTGAGTGGAAGTAAATAACAAGACTTTAGTGAGGAGAAAGAACAATAAAAGATCAAGATTCAGGAAGACAGAAGATGGTGATGGATGTTGCAACTAATCTTTTGAATTGTAGGTGGCAGAGAAGCAAGAAATTGGAAAAGAGTTCCAGAAGTGAGAAATGCAAGAAAAAAAACTATTAGAATAAAACTTATGGCTATTTCAACAGTAAAATGATGAGAACTAGTGGCCAATCTCATAATATGCTTAAATTCATGCTGTTGAGATACCAAGGAGGAAAACTCATTAGAACAATTGCCATGAAAATATTTATAGAAAAGATGGTGAGAAGCCATGTCATGGTAGTAGAAAAGTCACTGAAGTTAAGATTCCATGTCAAGACTGATAACATTATAGACCATTCTTTTGATTTTCTTGAAAATCTTGAGATATATAGCAGGAACATCAGACCAGATATGGCAACAATATTCAATGCATGGGCGAATGGTAGATTTATAAATGTGCAAGATGGATTCTGATAAGAAACATTGGCATGACACAGGGTACCAGCCTTTTTAGAAGCAGACCTAGCAATTGATTCAATATAATCTTTCCACTTTATGTTGATGGAAAATGTTAACCCAAGAAGGTACAATGAGTTATTCTGTTGGGGGTTAGCATTAGCCATGCTTATGGAAGACAAAAATTGTTCTTCTTTATGATGATTAAAGAACAGTAGTTTCAGATTAAAGGAGAACAATTTGGGATTAGTAAGGTTTCTTATTTGCATACAATAAATATATTTTGCTATTTAATCAAATTATCATAAAATACACTAAAGACAAGAAAAAAATTTCTTTGATAATTTTCAACAGCAGTTCATTTATATTTTATTTGTTTTTCATAATCTTACAAAGATTATCTAGCTTAACAAAAATTCTTGATGTTTAATAAATTTAATATAAAATTGTAAAACATATGAAGAAAGATGCCAAACATCTTTTATATAATTTCATTATTTTTTGTGACATTGATTATTTAAACAGAGAGAAATCTTATTCAGATTAAATCCTAAGGAATATGCTGAAAGTCTTGCTGAAGGCAACTGTTTTCTTGTACTTTAATCAATAATTTTTCTTGAGGCTTTATTAACTTATTAAACTTTCATTATCAAACACTACATTCAGTTATCACATTTAAAATTTACTTGCAATTTAAAGATAATAAAACATAAACATGACATTGCAAAATATTTTTAGATTGATGTCTTGCAAAAAGCAAATTCACTGATTTTGAAACTAAACTGATTTATTTATTTTTCTATTTATTTATTTGGCTTTTGCTTGCATTACTGTTAGATACCAATGCATATTTTAATAGGTGTAGATAGGTTTGCTTATCGTCCAGTTCATATTCCTCATCAGACTTTTGAACAGGTCTAGAGGTTTATCCTATGTTTCCTGTTTAGGATTGGTTTTCCAGTTCCTTCTAAAGTCTTTTTGTTCTCTTTCATTCCCAGTTGTCCCTTGCATGATAGTGGCATTTTTGCCTTGCTTGGGGAGAATTGATTAAAAAAAATATGAAAGTACGTATCAGATGCATGTCGCAGGTAATTAATCAGAACAAGCAATTGGTTGTTAATCTTTATAAAAGTAAATTTTTCCACAAAAGAAAGAAGATTGGACTGAGAGGCAAATGTTTATCACTTCAGTGTGATTGACTGATTTGATTTTTACAGCTATTAACCCATCGTAGGTTATTTAAAACCACAAAATATTTTTAGATTGTAAGAATTTTTTTGTTGTGGCAGGGAGATAATAATGATTTAGTGATACAAGTCTTACTAATTAACCCATAGCTGGGGGAAAGAGGTGGATTCATACCTTTCTCAAGGGTATTCACGTGTAAGTGATTATAAAAAAATCCCAACAGGAATTGCCTTTTGGAAACAATGAAATTAATATCTACTGACATAAGGAGAAAATGTCTTACTAAGAAAATGTTCCTCCCAACACAAATTAAACATGTATTGATTCTTTTAATCTGTCTGAAGGCACATTATCTTTAATAAGACTTTTGATCTCTAGACCAGTAGACATTAATTTCACTTGTTAAAAAACAAGTATGTCTATACAAATGTATATAACCAAAGAATACAACGTTTTAATGTTGTTTTAAAAATGTCTATTAATTATTTAAAAATGTATGTACATACACACACATATATAAATGATTGCATGGTGGATAGTGGCTTGGACTGAAAAATCAGAGAGCTAAGTTCTAATTCCAGTCAAGTTTGTTATATTCACTTATGTGCAAATACTCTTGGAAAAGCTATGAATCTATCTCTTCTCTCCCTAGCTACGGGGAAATAGCAGGACAGACTGGGCCCTATAGTCTTGGTTGTCAACCAGTCTAGGAGAAGGAGAACTCTGAATTAAAACCTGAAGAGGATTGCTTGGAGATGTTGCAGCACACTATGTTCACCAGTTCTTTATATTTGGTTCTCCCAAAAAGTGTCGTTGATTTTGTACAAGCCTTCACTATTATATTCGAATCATGTGTGTGAATAGACTGGCTGTTTGGGTCTAAGAACTGAACTGCTGGCCCCTCATATATAAAAAAAATGATGGGAGAGTCCACTGTCTTTATTCATACATATATATATATATATATATATATATATATATATATATATATATATATATATATATAGATAGATAGATAGATAGATAGATATATTTATGTATATATACATGTATATTTGTGCGTATATATGTGTGTGTGTGTGTGTGTGTACACAAATATTCATATATATATATATATATATATATATATATATATATACTAGCTGAATTACCCATTCCTTGCTGCATGTTACACATTATTTTGGTAAGAAAATGATGATTGATTTTAAATCATTATTATAACTTGTGGAGAAAAATGATGCATTTCAATATTACTCAATGATCTTGCCAATGTGACCTCCATCTTTTGGCTTTCTCCTATATTTTGGATAGGAGTCATTTCTGTGTTTATATTTAAATTTAATTTAAATCAAAGGGAAAACATTTTCTGTCAGGGTGTGTGTGCAAAAACATTTTGATCTTGTTGTGGATTCCGGGAATGGAATCCTGCACAAATAAATAAACAACGCCAGTAATTGAGATAGAAATGTAAGTGTATTAAACGTAAGAATACAGACTTGAAGTGAAGATTAGTAGTCCAGGAATGCGGGTTAGTAGAAAGTATATGTACAAGTCTCTGTAAGTGAAGCCGTAATTATGTCTCTCTCTGGACTCTCGTATAACTCTCTGTGAACACCCTGTGTACTGTCTCCGTATCTCTCACCCTGACTCAACATATCTCAACCTGCAGGTATTCTCTGTGTCAGTATAAGTATACTTTGGACGAGTCCATCTTGTGCACAAGTGTCTGCCCCACAACACCCCCCTCCTTAGCTTCTTTTGGGGGGGGTTAATATTTTTTTTGCTTATGGTCTATTATTAGGGGTTCCGTGAATTTTCTTTTTCGGCTTGTTCTTCTGATCTCCGTGGCTACTTGTGGTTTTTGGACTTCAAAAATCACCTCCAACGCATCTTCATTTTCGGAAGGTGACAAGTTTGGTTTCTCTACCCGTCTTTTCTGCATCTGATTTATGTGTCTCCTGTGAGTGAATTTTTCACCTTGGATCGTGTATAGAACATTTCCTAGTCTGTTTATTATCGTACCTGGTTCACAGTATACCATATTATTCTTAAACATTCTGAAATAGACCCATTTACCTGGTTTGAAGGATCTTTTAGGCTCTATCGGTGTTATTTTGCAACTTTCCTCAAGTTATTCTTTTTACAGTTCCAAAATCGACCTACCCTAATGTACAAGTCTCTGTAGTGAAGCCATAATTATCTCTCTCTCTCTCTGGACTATCATATAACTCTCTGTGAGCACCCTGTGTACTGTCTCCGTATCTCTCACCCTGACTCAACGTATCTCAACCTGCAGGTATTCTCTCTGTCAGTATAAGTATACTTTGGATGAGTCCATCTTGTGTAGAAGTGTCTGCCCCACAACAGATCTGACACCTTTGATATGTATCCGATGCAATACTTGATAGAATGAATTGATGAGCAGATTTCAACATTGATGTGACAAATATGTATTGTAAGGCACTACCCACTGGTGATTTCTTGCTCATCTTCATGTCCATATTACCTCATTTTGATCTTGCTGATATGACCTCCATCTTTTGGCTTTTTCCTTCTATATTTTGGATGGGAGTCATTCTCTTGTTCAAATTCAAATTTAATTTAAATCAAAAGGAAAAAAAGTTTTCAGTGGGGTGTGGTTGTGCCTCCTAGGGACCCCCTTTGATCAAAAGGAAATATACTTATCCATGTACCCTGGGTAATGTAGTTTCAGAATATATATGGTTATGGGGGTCTATCTCTCCAAAACCCTAGGAGTTTGATAACAAGCAAGCAGATAGACAGAGGCTACAACTATATATAACACTAATGGGAACCATCATTTGATCTGATGTGCTGTTAATCATTCAGCCACAAAGAAGCGACTGGTTAGTAAAATCCTAATTTCTGTTTATAAGCACACACCTTTGGCAATTTTTCTTGATCAATCATATCTGCTCATGAAATATATCCTAACATAAACAATGACAACATATTATGAAATGGATTACGCCCGACAATTATTTTAATATATTTTCTGTTTATACACTATTTTTATAGATATAATTTGTTTAAGTAAATGCTGTGTTTTTTAATTAAACAGTATTAATTAAATTTACCAGGCGAAATGTTCAAGAAATTTTGTAGAAAATATGTGCTTCTCTGACAGGAATCGAACCCTCAATTATGGTTAACGGTTCGATTTCTGTCGAGAAGTACACACACACACACACACACACACACACATATATATATAAAGGGTGCAATAGGTAAATTGTCAGCATTTTATGTTTTTAATATTGTGTATGCGTGTTGTTTCTTTTTGATTTTGTCAACTGCACAGTATAGTAGGATCAGTTGGGCACTGACTGTGAGAAAAAGAGCACCATGACACAATTCACTCCGCCAGAAATTTGGAAATGGCATGCTGTACTGTTTGGCATTTGTGCCAGAACCTCTAATACAAACATTTCAGAGCGTTTGGGTGTCAATCTGAGGACAGTTCAGAATGATTCAGAAAGAGTTGGACGAATCTAATGGTGATTATGAAGGTACAGCAGCTTGGAAAACTCACTCTGAGTGTTCTGATAAGAAAAGAACTCTTGAATTTGTTGGTGAGGGCTTCAGACTCAACACTGAGGCCTACATTGTCTTAGGAGCTAGTGCTGCCCTGGGTCAAGAGGGTGTTTGCTAGAAGACCCTATGTCTAGCAACAGGACTCTGCACCACACTACACAAGCAATAGTACTCAGTCATGGCTGTTAGACAACTTCTGTAACCACATCACCCCTTACATCTGTACACCTAACTCCCCACACTGCAACCCCCTTGATTATTAAGTGTAAGGTGCAGTTGAGCAAGAGACCAACAGAACTCCTTGTAACACCAAAGATGAACTGAAGGCCAGCATTCACCAGAAGAGTTGCAGGAGATTCTGAAGTCATCTGGAAGCCGTGGTTGAAGCCAATGATGATTTTATTGAATAGATTTACTCTTTAGTATTTCAATATATTTTTGTGTAATTTTGGTAAGTGTATCTGTTAAAATGAGATATCAATGTTATTTTCATTTTTGCATTATTTATATGACATTTTATTCATCGCACCCTGTATATATATATATATATATATATATATATATATCTACACACACACACACGTGTATGTGTGTGTGTGAGTATTGGTTAAAATTTGCTATATTTATGGGGGAAGAGTACTCAATATTGGTGGATAAAGCATTTGTTGATATAAACCGACATCATTTTATCCTCAATGCTAAAAATTGAGCTTACAAAATGCACAAAGCCAAAAAACAGACACCACCAATAACACTTCAAACAAAAATTACACAAAATTCATAATCCTGACTTCCAACCCTCTTTCTACTAAACTCACAAACAAATTAGTCATCCCTAATACTAGGATTATTACCACCACCTCCAAGACAATCGGAGATATAATTAGGAAGAAAGATAAACCCAACACCAATTCAAATGCTGGGATTTATCAAATAAATTATTTACAATGCAAAAATATTTATATGGGGGAGACATCATGTGATCTAAAAGCCACATCTACGAACACAAAAGAGACTTATACTTGGATAATCGATCTAGCTCACTGATTTTGCATCAATACATAACTTTGATTTCACTAATGTCACCATAATTAAAAAAAAGAACATAATTCTTTAAGGAGAAAATACTTAGAGAACTTAATAATAAAATTATTACCAACTATAAATACATAGCTAAAGCATTAAATTACATTGCATTCTTTCAAATTCATTCTTAAAGAATCTAACTTACATCTATTTAATACAAAGAATGCATTCTTAAAGAGGCAAGCCATAAATTAGAACCTTGTGATCCCCACTACATAGGTTAACCACACAAAATCGAAGATAAAACTACCACTAAACAGACACACATACACAATTACAAAGACACATTACTATTCAATGCCCTCTTAGGCATACAAGAATCTTCACAAATCTACATACACATTGAATTATCTATGGTTTTAATATACGTAACCCATGTCTGAGCAATGAGAACTAACCCAAACATAATTGATGCCTTTATCAGAAAACTACTGAAAACCAGCAATTTTGGCTTCAAAAACAGTCTTCCAAATTACCACTATAAATATATATGTACAAATATATATATATACCATGATTGACCATGATTTGAAAAATGGAAACATAATATAAATATATACATACAACAAACTATTTCTTATTTAACAGTTTGAATATTTAATCCTTGAAAATGGCTAAATGTATAGCCGAAAGCGTTTGGATAAAAAGAACATTCAAACAGTTTTTATATAATTTATCATCTGAAAAGAAAGAAATTATTAGACTGCATGAGAAATTGTATAAAAAACTAAATCAAAGCACCTTGTCTGTTGTATTCAATGAAATGTACATGAAAGAAGGATTGCTGCCTAAATACACACACACATATATATATATATATATATATATATATATATATATATATATACAAAAGTCCTGAATTTCCAAGCACTTTTGGTTACACTTTCAGCCATTATCAAAGATGATTTGAATTTACTCTTAACTGAATGTATGGGCTGTGTTATGTATGTATCTAGGGCTATAGGGATGTTTTATTCTACAAACAGGGTCAGCACATACATACACACACACACACACACATATATATATATATATATTAATATACATATACCTACATTCAAAGTGCAACTTAAAGTTTTATGGTTTTACCAACACATCAGACACTGTAATAGTACATAGGTATATGTATATTTATTAATATACACTTCTTAGCTCTGTCTAACCACATTGAGCACTGTTTTGTTTACACCTTATATTAAATTAGGTAAATATTTATTTGCTTACCTGTGTATGCCCGCTAATGCATGTGTATACAATTGCTAATATCTAATTATTTGGTTTATATCGACATTTAAACATATACATATATATATATATATATTTCTGTATATATATATATATATATATACAGAAATATACATACAATATACATATATATACACACTCACACACATATATATATATACATACATACATATATATATATATACATACATACATATATATATATATATATATAAATAATCAAATAAATAGATATAAATAAATGTATGTGCAAGTGTTCACATACAAATATGTATATCATTTGGCGTAAGTAAAACAGCTCAATGCCAAAATAAATGAGCTATTACATACATATCAATAAATATGCATAATACCCCACATATATATATATATATATATATGTGTAACTTAGCTGAACCATTCCATCATATGATGTGCCTTATCAAGGCAAATGTAAGGATTTATTTTACAAGTATTTAGAAATAAAAATATTAGTTTTCCAAAGTTTTAAAATGTAACAACCCTCATATATATATATATATATATATATAATACATAAGTCCATCTCAAATTAAAATAATATATATATTTACATTATAAAAAAAAAAGAAAATTCAGCAACCACATTTAATCACTTTTGTTACATGACTTATATTCTTCTTAAGTTACCTTGACTTTCAGTTAGCATGATATTTTTTACAGATATATTTTTAGCTATATCAGAAATTTTATACACACATATGTGAGGTGTACTGATAAAGGAGAAGAAAATGTTGATTTATTGTTTAAATGTTTGCTAAATATATATTTTGATGCAGTTTCTGAAATATTTTGCTTATTGCAAAAGAAAACTTGAAAATAAAAAATAAATATTTTAAGAAAAAAATTAAGGTTTATATTTTCTAATTTAATTTAAAAAATTCCCAGTTTCTTATGAAAAACTATATTTGTATATAATTGATCAGAAATGTTTTCTTTAAACTAAAAAAAAAGTTTTTGTAATTAAAATTTTTAAGTTTTGTGATTAATTTATTTAAAGATATTAACCATATACATTTTAATTTGGATTTTAATTTTTTACATTTTACATTGTTAATTTAAACAGTCTGTTTACAATTATAAAATTTGTATCAGCTTTTTTAAATAAATTTAAAATTTTTAAAAGATTCAGAAATTTATTTTAATTTGATAACCTCTGATTTGTAACTTTTAAAAATTTCCTTCATGAAAAACATTAATTGTAAATGTTCGATAAATTGCTCCTTATAAATAGTGAATACAAAAATATATTTTTTGTCTTTGTTGTTTTGATCAAAATATTTCTGTTCATAGATTTTTACTCAGGTGGATATTTTTTTAAAATCATTTTACCTCCCTGCCAAACAAGGTGATAATGCCACTAAGACACTAGGGTTATAGGGAGTGAAAGAGAACGAGAAGACTTTGGTGAGGTGAAGTGAAGAAAAGGACAATAAAGGAACAGGATTCAGGAATACAGAAGATGGTGATTGATGTTGCATTTAAATTTTTGAAGATTGTAGGGTAACAAGAAATCACAAGTGAGTTCCACAGGTGAGAAAAGAAATTATTACAATAACATTCCCTCCATATCCTATAGTTCCACTTGAACAGCTTTTTCCTGCAAACCACTGTTCTGTGGAACAGACTCCCAAGTGTATGTTTCCCTGATCACTACAATCCTAGCCTATTCAAGTCTAGAGTTAACTGTTATCTTCCCCTCCTATCCATATAAATTACCACTTAATGTAACCCTCTACCTCGAGTGACTCCTGGGCCTTGTACAGGATGAACCTTACTGTAAAAACAAAAAGAACTGACGGTTGCATTTAACTAGTTCAACAGTTGTCAATCTAGTATTATGCTTAAATTCACGCAGTTGAGACACAAAGGAGGAAAGCTGAGCAGAACAATTGCCATGAAGATATTTGTAGAAAAGACAGGGAATCCCTGCCACGTTGGTGAGAACATGACTGAAGTTGAGATGCCAGGTCAGGATTGATTATATTACAGACCGTTATTTGGATTTTGTCAAGAATCTAGAGATATATAATAGGAGCACCAGACCAGATGTGACAGCAGTGTTCAATGCTTGGATAAATGGTAGATTTTTTTTTAAATGTGCAAGGATTCAGATGAGAAGAATTGTCTGACGTGACACTGAAACAACTTTCCTAGCAGTAGACCAAGCAATTGATTCAATATAATCACTCCACTTCATGTCAGTGTTGCTCTCCAGGAGTCTAGCATCTGATAGCAGGCAGAAAAGGTTCATTGTGGTGATAAAATGAGCACGATTTTATTATTATAGTATTCTTGTAGGGAATATGATAAAATAGAAAAGAAATGTATTAAACAAATTTTAAATGCTACCAGATACAACATACTTCTGAAGAAGTCCAAAAATTGGCTGAAACATTGTAAAATATTCAACAAGGATTAAGATACTTATCACCAAAATATGTCAAATAATGAAAATATTTAATCTCTAGTTACAATTTGAAAACTATATCGAACTTTGTGATTTGTTAAATTTTTAAAATATAATTTATTTTAATCTTGAAAATTTCACTATAAGAGTAACTAAATACAAATATTTACATATAACCTATTTTTCTTACAAGGCCCAAGAGCCACTCGAGGAAGAGGGTTACAGGGTAAGAAACACAATTTATGGGAATATGTGGAGAAGATAATGGCTGACCCTAGACTGGAACAGGTTAAGTTTGTAGCGATTGAGGAAGCATCCTTTTCGGAATCAGTTCCACAAAGTAGAAGTTTGTGTGAAAAGCTCCTCATATGGAACTTACATCTTATCAATGGAATACGAAAGGAATGCCACACTAAACTAAGTTTAACAAATATCAAAGAGATATATTAAAGATTTTTCATGAAGTAGTATTTCCATTTTAATTTTTGAATTTCTGGATTTAAAAATCCTTTTACTGATTAATAATTTTATTTTACTTATTGATATATTATTTATTATTTTATTGATAACGGAATAAAATTAAAAAAGACGTTTTCATTTTATGTTTTTTAGAAGTTTGTTTTAGTTTAGAATATTTTTATCAAGCTTATTGTCTTCCTTATTAACTTGACTACAGAAAAAAAATGTTTATTTAATCAATGTTCTGATTTTATTTATAAACTAAAAGCTAAACTGACATGATTAGTTGAAAGTTCAGCCCTAAAGGCTAACCACTCAAATCTTTATCAGTTACAGACAGTTGACCCTCAGCAAAAGATATGTGATTTCATTTATTTGCTTAAACAAATAAAAATAGCTAAATGAATAACATTGTGAAAAAGTAAATAAGAATGAGGTTGGTTGATAAGCAAGGAGGAGTTGGGCGCAAATAAACATTATCAAGTCTTGGCTTGGTACGTTGCGCTGTGGTACGCATGCGTAAATCCGCCATTGATAAAGTTGGAAAGGTCGTGTGTATTGGTCTCTCCTTCTTTATTCCACGCACATCCCAATATTATTGCGAAATCGAAACGAAAACAGCAAACAACGTATCGTAGTCGGTTTGCTGAGTGAAGTATTAGTCAGCCGGGTGTTTTGGTAGCGAATACCTACACCTAAAAATATCTACCACCGGTTCGAAGAAATCTCGTCTTGTTTACTTCGTAGTAAGAAAGGGTAGGAGGAGCTTCTCTCCCTCAAAAGTCAAAACAATATTTATTATTCTTTAAATTTATCTTTTGCTACTATTTTTCTGCTGACTGAACTGGCAGTTTTCTGTTTTTAAAAGATAAAAATGGTTCTTTAATCGATCTTTTCGCGGGTTTCTTTTTTTTTATTACTTAAAAAAACTTTAAACTTTAGTCACATGAAGCGTTTTTCCGAACACAACTCGTCCACATGTATTTTTTTTAGACTTTTACTACTACTACTATTTTAAGCACCCAAGATGAATCAGAGTCACCAGCTAAACACAATATCTTTTTCCCACACAGAATCGGATCTTTTACCACTGGTAGGAGATAAATTAACAGAGTTTTCCATCGACAAAAGACGGAGATGGTGTTGCTCCAACTGCCTCACAAAACCTTTCTTTGGGACACTTCATGGCGAATGCCGACACCCTTCAGTTCCTTGGTCCAGACTTCACTTTATTCTTCATCAAATCCTTTTCTTCTTCTTCCGTCTGAAAGCAATGATTCTTTCCTTAAAATGTCTGCTATTTTTGGTAGTTGTGTTAACTGCCTTACAGAACGGTGTCTCTGCAGCAGAAGAGCAGAAGGATGAAAAATTACCCCTTGATCGATTTTACGGTGAGCCTTCTTTTCTCCCCCAACTGACTTCTCTCTCTCTCTCTTTTAGTCATTGTTTTTTTCCCTCTCTCTCATTTGTAAATGACCCCTCCTAAATTTTAATTTCTGTCAACAAGACTCTTACCTGTTTACATTCCCCCCGCCCTTTTTTGAATTGTTTGTGTTTCACAGTTGTTTATTTTTAGTTTGAAATTAATTTTAATTTTTAAATGAAAGTTAGATGTTATGTTGCTAACCCCTAATTTACCCACGCGATAAATATATTAAAAATAAAATCATATTTTTTTTTTTTTAATATTTAGTATTCCAAACCCCTTTGTTAGTAACTAGTTTACAATTTGTGCAAGGTATTATTCACACTCTATGGTGAAAAAGTTCTTCACCCGACCTACTTCTCAAAATAATATGACCAAGAATCAGATATATATTTCTCAATTTCTTAATCCTTTCTTATTCGGACTGAGAAATGTTCAGTACTATATTGTTATTGTATTGTGTATATTTCGTTAAAAAATTTGTTATTTTTGTGGGCTTTAATAAACCGCCATTTTTGCAATGGACACCGGCTACTGATTAGGGTTGGGATATTTAAATTAAATGCCTTTTTTGTGCTAGATGTAAAAGTTGTAATAAATTTTATTTAAAGTTGGTTTATATGCCGCGTGAGTAAACTAGCAGAATGTATGTCTTCGGGCTTACAATCAATGTGCAATAATCGAGTCTTTATGGAAATTCCTATTATCGAGTTTATAAAAGTTAAAGAAATGTTCATGAATACCTCCAGGCTTTTTAAACGGTACTACTCAACATTCCGTCGATATTCATGTGAAGGGAATAGGTGCTTTCGATCACATGATCATCACATTATTATCGTAAACAAGTTTGTTTAAAAGCTTGTTTTTATTTTTTTAAGCTATAACCATCAATTGATTTCTAAAGTTATCTATGTTTTAAAAGCAAAAATTTTAACTTCTTTTAAAAAGATATTTCAGTTAATATTAAAAATTAAAATCATTTACCTTTAATGTGGGACTTGTTTAAATATACGGATTTCGTTCTCTTTCCTTTTTTTATTATATAAATCTTGGTAACATCTTGTTGACATAGTTTTTTTTCTCGACATCAAACAGTTATATAATTGACTTAAATGTTTAATTATTCTTTTAATTTTTTTATTACTTTCACTTACTTTTGTTATGACTCAAATCAAAAACAAATTAGGTTTTTTTATTTTTCCTTCTTAGCTTAGAAAAAAAAACTTCATTTCTCACTCGATAGCATTTTTCATTTTTATTTCTTGAGTTCTGTTTATAAAAGACGAAAACAATCTTTATTGAAAGGTAAAAGTGGTGTTAATCATGGGACAGGTAGTGTGGTTTATCAAGTGATCCCATAAAATGTCCTGTATACAAGTCAAGTATGAAGAGAAATATATGTGCTTGATTTTTCAAAATGTTTCCCAATCTGTGATGACGTGGGGGTTTGTTTTGGTTTTTAAATTTTTATTATTGATATATATAATTTAAGTATTTTTTTAATTCCTTATTAAATAAATTAAAAAAATAATTTAAAAAGGTTCTCAATTAACATTTTTTTATTTGAAAAGAATGCACAGAATCTAAAATAAAGTTTATTTTTTGTTTAACCTTAAACGTTTAAGCGAAGAATGAAAAGAAAAATCCTTTTTCCAAAAGCAAACATTTTTTTTAGTTGATTTTGTTAATTCTTTAGTTTTTAAAATCTTTAGTTAGTCTTCTTGTTGTTAATTATAAACTAATATTAAAAAATAGGTATTTTTTGTGTTGCTATAAATTCTTTTGCAAAGAAAAATTTCACCACATTGAAATTTAGAAGTCAATTTTTGAACGTTTTTTTTTTTTGTTTTAATCGTAGTTTTCTATATTTTTTCCCTTTTTGGGGAGTGAGGGGGCATTTATTTAAATGCCTACTTGTATTGTAATTTAATTTAAACGACAATGTTAATTATTTTCAATTTAAAAACAAAGCAATCCAATAGTACATTTTTTAAAATAAATAACTCTGTAAATATTTTCACATGGACTAAGAAAAACAAAGAAATACCAACATTTAAAAAACGAAATATTTATTTTGAATAGGATTCGGAACGTTTTGTTTTGTTTATAAAAACAGTACAATTAGAAATATTTTAAAAAATATATTATATACCAAATATTTTTAACCAATTTTTCTATTCTTATATAAAAATAAAATTTTAATTTTACTATTTTTTTGTTTTGTTTTTTTAAAGAGTCGAACTAGTTAAAAAAATTTAACTAAAATAAAGTTTTCAAACTTGAAAATTTAACTGTTAAATTTTCAGGTTTGAAAACTTTATTTTAGTTAACTTATAAAAAAAACTCTTTCTTTATGAAGATCTGCATATTTATTTTTTTTAGCCAGTATTTATAATTTGTCCATATTTTTTTTATGTCGATCCTTCTTTATGATGTTTCGATATTCATTTTTTTTTTTTTACTCTACTCTTCATAGAATTTAATTGAACAGATAAACAAAAATAAATTCGAATCATTATTTTTTTACTAGTCATAATTTCTAGGCGTAATTAATTATTCAAATTGATTGCTATCAAAATCATTCAAAATTGGTTTATTTCAATTTTTCTTTTCTTTCACCCAACCAAAGGGATCTCTTTCACTCTAGCCAAAAAGCCTTTTTGGAAAAGGAAATACTAAAATCTTTATTCTAAATCTTACTCCGATTATTTTATTTCAAGGCAATCAAATTATTTATTTTAATAACCTTCCAAATTTCTTTTCTGTTTAAAATAAAACCCAAAATTTGTGACTCACTTAAAGAAAGCTGAGTTACAGTCTCGGCCACTTAAAATGCATAATTTAAAAATAAAATCACTTCTAAAAAAATGGGATGCTCACAGAACTGAGACATTTAAAATTAAACACATTAGTTTTGTTGTGTTTTTATTAAAACTTTCATGTGAAGAATTAAAATAATGTGAAAATATTTAGTTTTTTTAATTCTCTTCTTACTGTCTTGTTTCCTTACGTCTAAAAAAAATTCTCCTGTAGCTCAAAGAAAAAGTGAATCTCTCGTGTAGTTTAATAAATTTTTGTATACCGAAATATTAAATAATAAATATTTATATTGAGCACATTTCATTTAAATGAGAGAGGACTTGTTTATATTGAAAAAAGAAGCATTAATTTTGAAAAATAAATCCTACTGAACTCGAACTGGTGATGGAAGTTTCAAAAATCAAAATTATCTCATTCACAAAGCAGGGTTTTATTTTATTTTATTTTATATTTTTTTTACGGTCTTTAACAGCAAGAAAAGGTCGATTTTTCTCTTCCACTGCAAAGGCAGCATTTGAATTAAATCTCATCAACAACTCTAGGTGATAGGCGCACCTTAATATGCCAGTAAGAAAGGAATATAGACCGATTTCTAAGAATCATTCTCTCCACTGCCACACTTTATTTTATTATTAATTGGGAGAAGAAAACTATAATAATAAAAGGAATGACGAACAACAGCACTTATTTCAAATATGCATTTTATTTATTAATAGTTTTTACCGCCTCCACCCCACGTCCATCTAGCTAGAAATTCTTTTTAACTGCAATGTAACTCTGTAAGCACGTGCGTTGATCACGTACTCTGAATACAATCTATTGTTTGTCCAATATTAGAGAGTGTGGTTTTCAAAGTTTTTGAATATGAGATAGAGAGAATGAATGAATGAATGAATTTGTTCATGTTGTTTATTTTCCCCACTGATATCCCGTTCACCGTTTTGTTCCGTTGTGTTATCCTGACTCCATGCGTATCATTACAGATTGTTTGTTTTTTAACTAACCATTCTATTCAGCCCAGTGATTGTAATGTAGACTGTAAAACTGAAAGTGTAGAAACTACTACTTGGACAATACCTCCCAAAGAACATTTCCATTGCTATTGCATTTTAAATCAAATGAAATAGAAACAGGAGAAGGAATGTTTTTAACAATGCTCACTCACTAAGCTTCTTCATTATGGGATCAAATATAAAATGATAGGAAATGGGACAGGGGTAGTTAGGGTTGACAGTATTACTTACAGCCTGCTTGTTAAAATCAACATCCTAAAATCCTGGTTTTTACGTGGGCTTGAACATTAGCTTCTGGCACTGGTGGGGAAAATTTATTTCACTGACATTTAAATAAGTAATAAAGATATAAATTAAAAACTACTCTCTTAAGAAATGGGGCAGGGAGACAAATATTAAGGTAAAAATTGCAATTTATTTCCGCCCAAAATATGACCTAACTGAAATTTTTTTTTGACACAAGAAGATATACTATGAGTGAAAGTGAAAGAGTGTCAGACTAATGTCCAAGTAGTAGGACTTACCTAGAAAATTAGTAATTTACTTATTCAAAGTTGATTAAGTCATTCATTTATGCCATTCAAGCTTCAACCAAAATCTAAAATATTGGTTTATTACTCAACATCTGACACTGGTTATAAACAGGGCATATTGTGTTTATACTCCCAATATCTCTCTAACCAACAATCCATTGCACTTTCTAAAAATATACATGTAGTATAATTATATAATATAACGTACAGATCATGTTACAGAAATGGTAATTTATTAAATACAAAAACAACATTGTCTAGACATTAAATTATAATTAAATATATATCCATTTTTATTTTTATTTTTATTTAATCATTTCACCCCAGCCAAGGTGATAATGCCACTAAGACACCAGGAGTTATTGAGAGTGAAACAGAATGAGAAGACTTTAGTGAGGAGAAAGGACAATAAACTAACAGGATTCAGGAAGAAGACAGAAAGTGGCAAGTGACATTGCATTAAAATTTTTGAAGATTGCATGTAGCAGGGAAGCCAGAAGAGAGTTCCAGGGGTGAGAAGTGCAAAATAACTATTAGAATAGAACTTAGTTATATCTAACTATTTCAACAGTAAAATAAGAAGACCTAGTTTCCAATCTAGTAGTATGCTTAAATTTCTATGGTCAGGGTACCAAAGAGAAGATCTCTTTAGAACAACTGCTTTGAAAATATTTATAAAAAAAGACAGAGAGAAACCATGTCACAGTGGCGGAAAAAGTAACAAAAATCGAGATTCTAGGTCATGACCAATGACATTACAGACCCTTCTTTGGATTTTGTCAAGAATCTTGATATACATAGCCAGAGCATCAGACCAGATATGGTAGCAATATTCATAATTTTAATTTAGCATTATATTTACTCTATAAGGGAACCAGTATTTTGTTGATGTTAAAATATAGAGCAGACTCTTGCAAAAAATATCCTTCAAATAATTTCCAAAGTATGTCTAAAAGATTCTTTATTCTGATGAAAGTTGCGACTTCAAAATCCATTTTCAGGTTTCAGTATTTTTTTTCTTTTAATTTGGATGAATAACATCAACACTTTTTAACCAATTAACGTCTGTGTGTCATTCAGTATGCACAGAATACTGGACACAACACACACAAAAAAAGAAAACATTGGTTGAAATACTGATAAAGCTAAAATAAAGATGTTCATTTGAAAAATTTATGAAAGTACTTCATTACAAAACTATTTTTGTTTAATTTTAGTTTGTTTACTCCAGTGGGAAAACTGACAAATATGGAAAATATTTTAAATTTTACACATTTACTTATTTATAAATTCAAGTCATAGTAATCATAAAATAAGTCCTTGAACCTGAATGAGAGCCATGAATTATTAACCACAAGTTGACAAAAATGTAATTGAGTGGATTTCAGTTGGTTCTCTCATTGAACCTGATGTTTAATGTTTCCTCTTTTAGTTCCAAATTTGAAAAAAATGAGAATTTACACACGGATTTTCTAAGTTTTTAAAATAAAAACAGAAAAGTTTGAATTAAAGCAGTCAGTATTTATTGTTTAATGAAAGCAAATGAATGTTTTGACAAAATTGTTTACTTATCTATAAAATAAACAGTTTTATTTAATTGATAAGAAAAAAGTGCTGATATGAACTAATTAATATCAATATTTATTTATTCATTTTAAACTGTTTTAAATTAAAATAAATTTTGTTTAATAAAATTAAAGTTGGAATTTATTGCCAATATCAAGATTTTAGTTGAAATATTTAGTTTTAATATATATATATATATATATATATATATATATATATATATATATATATATATATATATATATATATGTGTGTGTGTATTTGGGAAGCAATCCCTCTTTTATACAAGTTTTGTTAAAGACAACTGACAAAATACTGCAGTTATTCTTTATAAAAGAATAGCCAAAAGCGCATGGATATGCAGAACATTTGGACAGTTTTTACACACTTTGTGTCCTGTGTCCAGAAAAGAAAATGCTTGTATGAACACAAAAGTTTAAAGAAAAACAAAAGATTAACCACTGTACCTTGTTGGTCATCTTTGACAAAATATGTATGTGTGTGTGTGTGTATATATATATATATATATATATATATATATATATATACATAACATACATACATACAACACCTTATGTCCAAAGTATGACTCCAAGTAGTGTTCGCACGCATGTATGGTTGTTTGAATCTATATTTATTTAATTATATATTTGTAAATTTTAAAGCTTTTCATGTTCAATTTTTATTTTCTATATACGTATATTAAGGACTTTTTAATACAACTGTTTCCTGGTCTAATTCAACTCTGAACAATAACTGTTTTATAATTTTAATATATAAACTGTGTGTGTATAGTTACTTCTGGGGGACAGCCAGTTAGTTTGGCACACCATTGCTAATGTAGTGAGTTCAAAATCATTGCTACCCCTGTGACTTTGCGTTAGACTTCTCCTAAGTCTTCCCATATACGCAAACATGTTACTACTGTATTTGTACCTTTTTGGGAAATTTTGTCATGAAATCAATGTCTCCTAATGTACAAATTTATTATTTTGTCTGTTTTAACTTGTCTCATTGAATTAAGAACTATAAATAATGGTCCTACTTCAAAATATTTCTGTTCATAAATGGCTAAAGTATGGGTGAGGCTGCTTTGCTTTGGTTGGAACAATTTACAATGTTAATTTAATTCTTATGACTAGCTGCCTAACATATGGTCAAGCAGATTTGTTTTGTAGCAGAAACACTCCTCTTTGTTCTGAAGTGACCACCAACATTAAATTTTAGGAATTAACTGCTTTTCTAAAATTGTTTCAATGAGGAGAAATTGTATTCTAAAAAGTGAGAAATGATCCTGTCACGCCTTTCATACATAGTAAAATGGAGATGTCATTTTTACATGTGTAACACTGTTGATGGCAGACATGGAAAGAAAACTACAGCAACTTCTAGACAAGGAGTGTGCAGTCGCAACACTAAGAACTGATCTGACGTGTAAATCTTCGGGAAAACAACTGAGGCCGTGCTCTACTTATTGAACTATTTAGTTCATGCCACGTTGTCTGATAAACTCCTACATAAAAAAAAAATTCTTAAATTGCCGTATTAGTAAAAAACACTCTCACTTAAATTTTCAAAAATTGCAACTACATACTCCACAAGTTTGAATCTGTTATCAATAAAACACATATTTTGATTTACGTTATATTTTTTTGTCTACCTGAATTTTACCAAAAAGAAAATAGTTTCCATGCCTGATGATAACCAGAGAACCTGTTGAAAGTACTTGCATATTTAAGGAAGACATAATGCAGTTTATAATTAAAAAAAAAAACAAGGATCATAATATTCAAGTGGTTAGTGGGCTAAGGGATTTTTAAAATTTAGTTAGTGAAGTGAATTCACCATTTTATATCATTAACTTTACTAATTTGCTTTTCGTGAATAATGATTCATTGTAATATATATATATATATATATATATATATATATATATATATATATATATATATATATATGTGTGTGTGTGTAGTGTGACCACTGAATTTTGTTTCTACTTATGTATAGTCCAACCAGATACCAAAGATGCATGATTTTTTCATCTCTTCAAAAATAATTACCAGTGTATAATGTGGCTCCCCTGCCTCTCTCTTTTATTTTTTTATTTTTTCATAAAAAACTGATCATAAAACTTGCACAAGTATATATAGTAATATTGTTTTAAACACAAAAGAAATCAAAGCATCATGATAAGAAAATACCATTAATAAATTTTTTAAAAATTTACTCTTATTTTGTTTGTTTCAAAACCTCCAAAATTCTCATTGCTTTCACTATCGCTTGGAAAGGAATCGGGCATTTCATCACTGGATTCAGTATTATGATCAAAGAAAATGTCATCTTTGGTTTCTTCCATTGCATTACTCATCATACAACATTTCTTAAATGACTTAATCCTTTTTTTTTTCCCAATGAATTCTTCATCCACATGCATACCTGAGATAGCGTCAGTCTGTTCCTTCGTCCAGTTTAGTTCTCATAACTAGACATTTACGTTTCACAAACAGATAACATCACAATGTATGCCTAGCAAAATCTTCTACAATATTATAGCATGGAATCCTCTTTACTTTAGAAATTATCAGATTTGTAGAAACAGATAGTCTTTGCTTTCTCTGATCCACAATCCATTTGTAGAGATTCTTGTAATTTTGCTTTTTCTCTCAGGAATTGCATTTATCACTTTTATTCATATCTTTGGTGTACAAGTCACAAACAGATTTTAGTGTCAAATTTTGGGGGCAAGCAAAAAGTGTCTTAAACACAAAAAAATATGGCTCATAGCCATATCACATTGAAACAACACTGGTTCTTGTACAATCACCAAAGTTAAGCAACATTGGAACTGATCAGTACTTAGATGGGTTGTATAATGCATAATGGCTCGGAATTGTTAATCAGAGAACCAAGTTCCAATTCCAGTTGGGTTCATTATATTCACTTACATGCAAATACCTGTAGAAAAGGTATGAATCCACCTCTATTCCTCCAGGTTAATTAGTAGAACTTGTATCAGTAAATCATTATCTCTAAAAAAAACTTATTACAATCTAAAAAATATTTTATGACTTTAAATAACCTGCAAGAGGTTGATAAGCCATAAAAAACAAATCATTCAATCAGTCATAGAAAAATACAGTATTCACATCTAATAAATAGGTATATTATATTCAAAGAAATACAAAGGGTGCTGAAAAGTTCTCAGCCCAACTTCTCAAACAAAAAAATCTGTCATATATATAATACCTCACATTGATTGCACCGCTCTGAGTTTCTTGCTGATGCAATTTTCAAGTGCTTAATATATTAAATAACATTGAGCACTGTTTTTCTTACACTATATATATATATATATATATATATATATATAATTAATTGTGTGTTTGGGCAGCAATTCCTCTTTTATACAAGTTTTGTTAAAAACTACTAACAAGATACTGCAGTTTTGTTTTTCTTCATTTAATTTGTCTTGTTTTCTTATTTTTTTCTCTTCTGGACATAAATTATGTAAAAACTGTCCAAATGTTCTGTATGTTCAGGTGCTTTCAGCTTCAAAGATGATTTATTTTTACTTTTAACTGTATATATGGATTTTTTATCTATGTATCTAGAGTATAGGAATATTTTAGATTCCAAACATGGTCAGCTCATTGTGGCAGTGTTCATAGTTGATGTTACTGAATATTGACTTTTTCTTTTTTATTAATAATATTTATTGATTCTTGGATGTTCCTGTGGAGTCTAGTAATAACAAATTCACTACATTGTTATACAAAAACCCACAAGTAGAAACTCTTGCCACTTTTACTTTACTAGTCAATGCCCACTTAGATATAGAATAGGTGTTATAAAAATTTCCTCATTAGAGTACCTGAGAATTCATCATGTTCACTTTTCTTTAAAGAACTTAATAGCATGAAACAAACGCTGGTTAATAACTGTTTTCCGAATTACCACAAATCCCCAAATTAGACCTTTTCTTTCTAAGGTAACTAATAGCAACACTGAAAATACAGATAGAAGCAATAACATTAACCTTTTTTATAAAAATCAAATGCATGATAACCTAAAAGCTGGATGAATCTTCCCTTACAAATATTATAACGATATACACAACTTTAGTCAACAAAAAAGACAAATTATCTACTATAAAAAATTCAAAACTGCTGACCTCAACAACAATAACTAACCTGCAAGATCCAAATTACAGAGAACCAATATTATTTATGAATTCCTTTTAGGAACTGTGTTCCTGATTAAACTAAATTCATGAATAATTATATTGGATATACTACAACATGTCTAACATTCTGACCATAGCTCAATTAGGTCTCATTTAAATACATATGAAAACCTACCAAACTCCATTTACATTATTTGGACTATTGCCCTCATCTTTGTCACCATATTTATGACAACGTTTCGGCCATTGTACACACCAGCCTTCTTCAGTTGGCTGAAATGTCGAACTGAACCCTTTATTTTGCTGACTGGGGTAGACTGTTCTTGTTCCATGTGCCATGTCTAATGGATATCGGTTATCTCCTGTTAATTCCCCTCGCCAAGTTCTCCACCGCCTTAACCAGATATTGAACTCACACTCTTTGGGTTCTGTTACTGGATCTAACTAATGCCTTTATCCACTGTGCATGTGTCCTTGAGGACATCTGTGTATGAATTTCTGGGTATTATAAACCTAATGTCTTCAGCAAACATCATTTTTTTTACCAGTGCTCATATTGCAATTTTTGCTGTTGTTATCGCTTTTCTCTGGCACTACTTATTACTGGTTCCCATATTGTATTCATTTCTATGCTTGGTTGGATCAAGTGATTTTTGTGGCCTAGTATATGTGTTGATTCTTTAAGTTTACAAATTTTCCAATGGTGTTCTTTGTCTATGATTTCAACCTGATCCCACAGAGGGCAGTGATCTCCCTTTTCTCTCCATATGTGGTCAGCCATGCCTGATTTTTCTACTTCCCCTCGTGTTACAGCTTTCTGGTGTTCTTGAAGCCTTACCTTAAGGGGGCAGCCTGTCTCCCCTTCTTTCAACAGCTGCACGGGATAGTGTACACACAGTCTTTAGTCATGTTCTCCTCTTATGGGGTGGGAGTCTTACTTGGGAGAGATATCTGCGAAGTGTCGTCCAGCTTTTGAAGGTTGTCCTGATGTTATATGGACTGCAGATCCTTTGTATTTTCTCTGATAACTCCTTCACATAAGGCAGGCAGACTGTTTTCTGAGTGCTGTTGTCCTCTTCTTGTACTTGCCTATCCCAGTTTTTTTGGGCTGCTGCTATGTACCCAGGGTAGTTGTTACGTTGTAGGGTACTACTTATACTGACCAATTCTTTATCGAATGTCTCTGGGTCGCCACTTATGACTTTGGCTCGGTGTTGTAAGCAGCAGACAATCTCTTTCTTTATGCTGTATGGATGGTGGAAGTTGAAATTGAGGTACTGTCTGGTGAATGTTGGTTTATGGTATACGGGTGTCTTGAACCCATGCTCTGTTCAAGATATTAGAACATCCAGGAATGGGAGTGTGTTGTTACTCTCTTTCTCCATCGTGAACTGTATCAAAGATCTTATCGAGTTCACATGGTCCAGTAGAACCTGAACATCTTCCTGATGTGGCCAGACTATCAAGGTGTCATCTACGTACCTTAAACATATAGTTGGCTTTAGAGATATAGATTCTAATGCCATTTCTTCAAAGTATTCCATGTATATATTTGCCATTGCTGGTGATAATGGCGAACCCATTGCTAAGCCCTCATCCTGTTGATATATGTGTGATCCCATTCCGAAGTGTGTTGTTTGTGTACAGAAAGTCAACATCTCCATCAGATTATCTATTGGAATACTGGTCCCTTCTTGTAGGTATGAGTCAGAGGCCAATCTGTCTCTGACTACTGAGAGTGCCTCCTGTGGGTACCTTGGTGAACAAACTCACCACATCCAAGCTCACCATCTGGTTGGATGGGATGGAAGCATCTTTGATTATTTCCACGAAGTGGGCGGAGTTTCGGACATATGAAGGAGACTTTCTGATCAATGGGTCAATTATATCTACAAGGAAGTGACTCAGAGGGTGGCACACAGAGCCTTGGCAACTAACAGTTGGCCTGGTCAGTATAAGTAGTACCCTACAACGTAACAACTACCCTGGGTACATGGCAGCAGACCCAAAAAACTGGGATGGGCGGGTACAAGAAGAGGACAACAGCACTCAGAAAAGTCTGCCTGCCTTATGTGAAGGGGTTATCAGAGAAAATACAAAGGATTTGCAGTCCATATAACATTAGGACAACCTTCAAAAGCTGGATGACACTTCGCAGATATCTCTCCCATGTAAGACCCCACCCTCTAGAGGAGAACATGACTAAAGACTGTGTGTATGCTATCCAGTGCATCTGTGGAAAGAAATATAAAGTGGAGACAGGCTGCCCCCTTAAGATATGGCTTCAAGAACACCAAAAAGCTGTAACACGAGAGGGGAAGTGGAAAAATCAGGCGTGACTGACTACATATGGAGAGAAAAGGGAGATCACTGCCCTCTGTGGGATCAGGTTGAGATCATAGACAAAGAACACCACTGGGAAATTTGTAAACTTAAGGAATCAGCACATATGGTAGGCCACAAAAATCTCCTGATCCAACCAAGCATAGAAATGAATACAATATGGGAACCAGTAATAAGGAGTGCCAGAGAAAAAGCGATAATAACAGCAAAAATTGCAATATGAGCACTGGTAAAAAAAATGGTTGCTGAAGACATTAGGTTTATAATACCCAAAAATTCATACACAGATGTCCTCATGGACACATAGATAAACATGGCACAGTGGATAAAGGCATTAGTTAGATCCAGTAACAGAACCCAAAGAGTGTGAGTTCAATATCTGGTTAAGGTAGTGGAGAACTTGGAGAGGGGAATTAACAGGAGATAACTGACATCCATTAGATATGGAATTTGGAACAAGAACAGTCTACCCCAGTCAGCGAAATATATGGTTCAGTCCTACGTTCCAACCACCTGAAGAAGGCTGGGGCATACAATGGCCGAAACGTTGTAATAAATATGGTGACAAAGATGAGGGCAATAGTCCGAATAATGTAAATAGTATACATAATACCTCATCTCAGAAATATAGACAGATACTACCAAACTCCATCTGCAACATGTCTGTTGACAATACAATAATAGCCTCATCTACATGGGGGAAAATGGCTAAAAATAATGGAAGCATGATTAATAAAAAAAGAAAAAGCCAATGTTTAATAATATTAATAACATCAATGAATGTGGCCACAATGTGCTGACCCTATTTGGAAAATAAAATATTCCATGCATTCAATTAAAAGTAAAAAAAAAAAAAAAAAAAAAAAAACTCCTTACAAGGAGTTTTGTTGGTCTCTCACTCAACTGTGCCTCACACATAATCAATGAGGTTACACTCTGAAGGTGGCCAGATGTAAGGGGGTGAAGTGGTTGCAGAAATTGTCTAACAGCCATGACTGGGTTCTTCTGCTTGTGTGACATGGTGCAGGGTCCTGTTGCCAAATATAGTGTTTTCCAGCAGCCAGCCTCTTGACCCAGGGCAGCACTAACTCCTTAGCTATGGATCTGATTGACTTGGAGAGATTGTTTTCAATTATGGCTTGGATTTTACCAACAAATTTATGAGTTTTTTTTTTTTCTGACCAGAACCATCATAATCCTCATTCAAGTCTTTCCAAATCATTCTGCACTGTCTTTAGATTGATGTCCAAACACCCTGAAATGTTTGTATTGGACCTTCTGGCATGGATGCCAAGCAGTATAGCATGCTGTTTCAAAATTTCTAGTGGAGTGAATTGTGTCTTGGTGCTCTTTTTCTCACAGACAGATCCCAACTAACCCTACAATAGTATGCAGTCAACAAAATTGAAAACAAACAACACTCATACATGAAATTAAAAATATAAAATGGCGACAATTTACCTATACCTGTATGTATATAAATCATTTTTTTTCTTTTTTTTTTTAGTTGACCAAAAATCTTTAGAGATTGTCTATTGAAATCAAGAAGTAAAATTGAACAATATTTTTTATTTTTATGCCATCAAATGGAGTGATTCAATGTATCAGGGTGATTATTTAAAATCACAAATGGATTAAAATAATGTTCATTACAATTAATTAGAGGAAGTATTTATTTTATAATTCTTGGAAATTTTTTTAGATTGGACCAGATGTTGGGGTTTTCTTCATTTTATTTTCCACATGTGACCTGTTGAGTACAGTGGATCAAGAAATTACTAAATAGTAATGCAAAGTTTCCATCACATTTTTACATTCAATTATAGTGTTTATTGATGAGATGCATCTTTTAGATTTTAATTCTACATGATTTGGGTTGAAAAATACCTGCTGCTTTTAAGTAGGAGGAACTTGGCTGATACATACAAGCAAAGGTAAAAATTCTTCTATTGTTTACAAAGTTAAGCATCAGTGATGTGTGGCTGCTGCTGCTGCTGGAGAAAATATCAGACACATTGAAGGAATTGTGTACTTGCATTACCTCTGTGAACATTTGATGTTTCTTTTTTGCTTTCAGAAATTGAGTGGAATCAACCTCATGAGCTTGTATCTATGTGTGGGTATCCAAAGATAGAGATGTATGTAGAAACAGAGTGGGGGGATACAATGAGAGAAATATAGGCAGTAAGAGGGTGGGTGATAATGCACCAGTCTGTTTTGTTCCATGTTTATAAGACCGGAGAGGGGGAAAAAATGTTGTTTATGTGAAGACATGATATTTATTGGTATCCAATTTGTACGGATCTTGAGGTGATAGAGCTTTTTGTGTGTGCTGAGGAATTCTTTGTATTAACAAGATGATGCCTAACTTGATTTGTTTTTATACCAATCAGAAATTCTATATCCAAAATTCCATTCGGATATATATTTTGAGCTGCAAAGTTAAAATAATAATAATAATAATAATAAAAAATATGATCATATGTGTGGGGAAAACAGAATTGGCAAACTGTTTGAATTTTAGCTGAGGCTGCACAGATACCCTTGGGAAAGGCATAAATCCATTTCTCCCTGTGTTCTATCCTATTACCAGATATCTTGGTCATTAGCATATCATAGTGAATGAATAAGTAATTGTGACTAAACTGTAGTTGTGGCGCAAATACCAAATATTTTCATTTTGTTGGTCTTTTTGTAAAATAAAACCTCTTTTTCTTTGATTACTTATTTGTTCAAAATTCCAAAGTTATCAGAATAAGAAGAAATAGTGCTACACACCCAAGTAAAACATATTGGTGTAAAAAAAAAAAAAAAATTAGTAGTGTTTAATTTATTTTGTTTAATGAATGTCACGTAGCTGGTTGGTATTTAGGAGAAGTATATATGAAAGTGCTGAGACACTTCTTAAAATCTGATCAAATAACTAAACAATAGACCTTTTTTTTTTCTTTTTTTGAAAGGTCTTCTTGGCTGAGCCAAAAAACCTTTTGGCACTTCCTCATATAAAAAAAATATTTTGTCAAATTTCAGATTTACTGACTTTTGATAAATGAAGAATTTAATTTTACAAATATTTTAATAAAAGATTTTTTTTTCTCTCTCCAGTAAACTTTCTTTTCTTTTTTTGTTTTTTTTTTGTTTTTTTTTTTTCCCTTTTTACTCAAACATTTTACTGGCAGTAAAATCTTAGGCTTTGGATAAGATTTGAACTCTTATACAAGATTTTTTTTTTTATTATTATTATTATTTTATTTTTTTAGATAAGAATGGTACAAGTCTTACTAATTAACCCATGGCTGGTGGGAGAAGAGGTGATTCACACCTTTCTCAAGAGTGTTTGTGCATAAGTGAATATAATGAACCGAATGAGAATTGGAACTCTGCTCTTTGATTAGCAGTTTTGAGTCATTATCCACTACACCACCCACACATCCAAGATTATAGTAACTGCTATTCCCACATGGTCACTACTTATACAAGAGCTGACCATTATGTAGCATTGCTTATGAATCCACCACTAGTTAAACAATCTTTCTCTCCCAAATTCCTTTTGCAATTGTCCCATCTCTAACTATTAATTTTTGACTTGGGTTTCTTTCATCTTGTTTTTGTTGCGATTTTATTGCAGTTCCCAAATCATCATCATCATCATATGATTATCAAGTAAGAAGCATAGATTAAAAGTAAAGAATAAGTCTTCAATGAGATTTGATCTTGTCTTTTATCTTAAGAGACTGTCTGCTTTTTATTTTCAAGAACAAAATCAATTCCAACCTTTTCTGATCACATTTCTGGATGATACATTTTTAAATCAAATAGTTTTATTTGAAAGTCTCAAGAACATTCTGTTGCTACATGGTATCAAAATGTCAGTGATGTAGGAGATCAAATCTTGTTCAAAGCTAGCTTCATTGTTTCTGAACATGTAGAAGAAGAAAAAATAAAAAGATGACACAATTCTTGTCTAAAACTGTCTTGTTTTAAAGATTTGATTTTATTCTAAAAGAAAATACCTTTACATTTGTTTCTTTTTCATTCCAGAACTTGGGAAAAAGTCTTAGTTTTTTTTTTCTACTTTTGTTTTTATTTCAAGTCTGAATTTTCCTGCTGTATCTTTCATTCGTATCCACTTGTCTCACATTTAGATCTCTTAAATAAATTTACATTGCCCTAATGCATGGAACTAAGGGAAAACCAAATTTAATGATCATTCCCTGTTAAGCAAATATCAAATTTATAATTTTAGACAAGGGTAAAAATCTTACAACACTGAACCAAAATGAAATTAATCCAGGAAGCTGAGAAATGACTTGTCAAACCTTTTGTTCAATTGAAATAAGTCTGTCTATTGCAGACTCTTTCTTTGTTGTGGAAACTTGTTGCACACTCACACACACAAATAATAATAAATATATTTATTCCTCAGCCTTTGGTGTAACTCTGTGCACAATATATAATGCACAGTGAAACTCAGAGTTGCACCAAAGGCTGAGGAATATATATATATATATATATATATATATATATATATATATATACATACATACACACACCCTCCCAGAGCCTTCATCTATGATTTGTGTCAATATGAAATCTGATGACTTCAAAAAAAAAAAAAAAAAATTGTTTTTACCTTTTCCAAGTTTAGAGAGAATCATTGGCTCAGAATTTATATTCCATTTCAATTTCTTCCTCTTGCTTGGCATCAAATTTCTTTAAAATGAATCTCTGTATTTCTTTCCGCGAAATCAATTTATTTTTATTTTTTGTTTCTGGTTGTCTTGGTAGTGAAATTGTTGGTATAACATGATTGCTTCTGTTTCAAGTTCTGATGAATATTTTTTTTTAATTTCACATTTATGATTTATTTTTGCTTTTTTTTTTTTTTTTTTTTTTTTAAATCAATGATGTTGCATTTAGTGGTTTTTAGGATTTACTTAGTACTCTCTCCACTCCTTAACGCAAACACCATATTTTTGTATATTCATTTTTTCATTGTGTATAACATAAAAATAAATGTGAAATGTCTTTAAGTTTCTTTCACATCTTTTAGCCTAAAGGTCATAATTACAAAATAAGACATTTATTTCTTTTTATTCTTATAGCAAAATTTAGGGTCTTGTATAATAATGATTTATCTTTCAGAGGCAAATTTTCTTTAAAAAAAAAAAACATCAAGTGCTCCAAGAACACTTTTTCTGGTAAAGATTGAAAATAATTAAGCAGTTCTTTTGAAATTTCATGGTACATCATTTCTGGTTGGAAAAAAGAACATTTAAATAATTAATATCCACATGTTTAAGTTCAACTGACAAAGTCTGTTTAATTTTTAATGCATTTTTCTAATGTTGATGTTTTGTTTTTGTTCAAGCACTTTTGACACTCCCAGTCATTATCAAGAACTGGGTGTTGTCATTGTAGTAGACAAGATTTTGTTGGTTACATTCTGGAATATTTTTGTTTTTGACCACTGGGAATCAAATTAGTCCAAAGTGATGCCATGGGTAAAATGCTTACACAGCTGGACTAGACAGGAAAAAAATTTATTAAATATTTATCTATATTTTTAATTGTACACATATTATTTTATACACACTGTAAAATTTCAACTCGTGTGGTGAAAAACATTTTATTTAATGTAGGTTTTTTTCTTTTGTATAATAGTTTTCAATATTTTGAATTTTCCTTGCAGTGAGTCCTGTATTTTCCGTTTCAAATTTTCCTTGATTCTGTTTCCACTTTTGGTAAATTCCATTTTTACTTTTGGGAAATTTCATTTTATCATATTTTTATGAGAAAATTGCAATGCAATCTGCTATAATTATTATTAAAAAAGAAAACAAAAACATAATTCAAAGTTTTATTGCATATAAAGAAATAGCAAATATCTACAAATCTTTTTTTAAATGTTAAAATCCAAAAATAAATTCTATGTAAAAATAAAATAAATGTAACATGACTCGACAATAAAATAATGGAATGCTACAGAGCATAATTATCTTTTGAGGTAGAATTTTTAATCAGGGCTTCTGAAAACACATTCAAGTTGTTTTTGCTTAAGTAAAAGTATTTAGATTGATTTATAATTATTGATTCATAATATAAAATCACATTTAAAGTATCATCTGCAAATAACTTGAATCCCAATAATAAATATCTGAATAAAGTCAAACATTTTAACTAAAATTTTACAAGACGGTAATTAAACTATAATAACTGAATCTTTGTAACAAAATATCAAAAAACAAATTAGACATTAATTCAAAATTTGAATAAAACAACTTATTCCAAGTTGAAATACTGCTCAAATTTAAAATTGCTAATTTTTTAATTTGTGAAATATCTAATCTTCAAATCTCTTCTCTAAATCTCCATT
The DNA here is from genome assembly GCA_964036315.1 of Acanthosepion esculentum. Taxonomy (NCBI): domain Eukaryota; kingdom Metazoa; phylum Mollusca; class Cephalopoda; order Sepiida; family Sepiidae; genus Acanthosepion; species Acanthosepion esculentum. Next base: position 18,142,584 of record OZ038504.1, read on the forward strand.
GTAATACACTGTGAGTTGCTTGGTGTTCTCAGGGATAAGACTTTCAAATTATTTATGGAATATACTGAGAAAATGAACATTCAGCATCTATGCTGATAACAGGCATCCATATGACCTTATTGGCAATCTTTTCCAGAAGAGGAAATCTGCTCTTATTTGCATTCCAAAATGATGTGATATTAAAAGAATTTGGTAAATCATTTTGGTAATTCACATAGATTTGGAATTCTTCAAGAAGATCAGTAGAAGGACATTGCAAGTCCTTGATGGCTGCAAAACTGTCTAAATCCTGGCCTATACAGAGTAGCTGTCTAGGATCAAACAGGCAAGCTACCTTGTAAAAGTTATACAAAGGGTGGGTATCCAGGTATTCAGTTTTGAAAAAGATGTTTTGGAAAAAAAATCTTGAAAATTTGAGATAACGCTCTCCCTCTCTGTATTTTCTAGTTCAGACAGAAGACAATCAGTTTCTAGGCCAAATGTTGATTTTGATGTACCAGTATGCAAATACTATTTTACATCCTTCATCATGTTATATACAACACATGCAAGTGGAGACTTAGTTTCTTCTAAGTTTGTCAAAGCTGTTATTAAACAAGTGCAGTTCTCCTTCATAAAATGCTGATTTAGACACAAATTATGGTAAGAGGCATGATGTAGTTGGCCATCATCTGCTAATTCTAGAATCCTATCTATTGCAAGGCTATGGCTTTTTTATTGCTTAAAGAATGTTTCATAAAACTCCAAAGGATGAGTGATATTTGGCCATATTAAACCAGGAATTCCATTTGGAATACAGTGGGGAGTTTCACTTGTTCCTTAGGCAAGGAACCTTCAAGCCATTTTAAGTATCACTTTTTCCAACTAGGCCTTTTTAAAAAAGGCTGACTTGATGAAAGTAGTGAGCTGGGTAACATTATCAAATGCTGACCCGTGTGGAAATACTTCACCAACAAGATTTAAAATATGTGCTAAGCACAACACATGCAACTGTTAACAAAGACACTTGTGAGCTTTTTTCCCAATAGGCTGCAAAATCGGCAAAAATATCCTCAAATGCACTATCCACATGAGTTACAGCTCGGATGCATGTCTGACTTACAGTTTGATGATTGCATTCTCCCAAGGTTACAACATCAATGAGAAATGACTCCCCACGAATGCTTGCAGTTATATTCAAAATGCTATGGTCACGACAGTCAGCTGTTTCATCAGTTATGATGCTGACTGATTGATTAGTAAGCTTGGCTTTTAGGGCAGCAAAGTGACAAGCAAACAATTTTGGTAGATGAAGTTACCTAACACAATTGACACTTGGAATAGCACCACCTTTTTTTTACAATGTTTGAATATGAATGGCCTCATTTTGTCAATTTTGTGTAGGGGAATGTTAAAGTGCACATTTTTAAAAATCAAGGACAAAGTTGTGATTGTCTTCTGTTACAGTTGAGCTGACTTTTTTGAAAACTCTTTTGTCAAATGAGTTTTTGATTTGATGTGATCTTTGATTGTATCAACCCTAAATATGTCAACACTATGGAAACAGAATTTGCAAAATAACATTTTCTTCTGCATAAGTCATCAGGAAATTGTTCTACTCTGGCTTTAGCATAAAATTTAGATACTGGGGTCATTTTTTTTTTTTTTTTTTTTTTTTTTATAGAGGAGCAGGCCCAACTTTTGAGGTTGATTCACTATATTGACTTTATGCAGTACCTTGGCAATTTGTTGTTTATTCATACAAATGGTTTAGATTACAAAATCTAAATAAAATATTAAAAAATAATCATTGATAGTTAATGTTATTAAAGGATTTTTTTTTTTGTTCAATTTAAATTTGTTTACAATGGTGAAGCACTGAAGAGGATGCAATTATTAATCCAGAAGAATTACTGTGTGGTGGTAAGCTAAGACAAGCCAGTTGTTTCATGGAATGGTGTTTATTTTCTTTATTTCTAAATTGTATGGTAGGCACATGATAGCATTTACTTTTTCATATTCATAAAATAAGCTTACAAGTTGTTTAGAATCTTTTTACTTGTAAATCGTGTGAGGCCTAAAGAAAATGAATTTCTTAAACTTATGGTTTGATCTTCGTCTCTCTCCCCTCCAATTTTGACATCAGCTAGTATCAGTCTTCCATTTTCCACTTTAACAATGGATTTCAGTTGCCACAACGGAGTTGTAACCTTATGGCTTTCATCTCGTTTGCAACATACAGTTTTTTAGAAAAGTTATAAAATATTAAATAATAGACTAGCCAACATATTCTCAGAAAACCGACAACCCACTTTTCTTATTTTTATGTAAACATTTTTGTTCTTTAATTATTTTTCAGGTTTTATAAGGAAAATACCTACAAATATTTGTAAAAACAAATTTTAATGAAATAACTATGTTATATTATTGTTATATTAAAATGTTTCACAAAATTGGAGAGACAGTTATTAAGTTTTGAAAGAATTGAAAAAAAACAAAAAACAATCAAATACTTTGTTATTTATTATTGATTCCATTTAAGATTAGCGATTCCGTGATCACAGAAAATTTATTCCCCCATGTATAGTATTTTATTATCTACTAATATTTGTCTTAATGTTGATAGTTGTATTTTGGTTGTTTGTGTAGTTATCATCAATGTGTGCAAATTGCACTAAATTTCAACAAGTGATAAGTCAGCCTATAAATGTAGTGCATGTATGGCCAATGTAAGAATTTGATGTTTTTTTTATTATCGGAGATGCAGTCTCCCAAAGGACATCAACATTCATAAGCCACATTATTTTTACAATGCTGATCCATATTTATTTTTTTAATTTTATTTTGATGAGGTACTATGCTATTGTTTGAATAATACAGAAAAGATATACATTTAAATAGAAACCTTTCCATTTATTTTATTATCACAATAAGCACTGTTAAGAGAGCTGTATGCTAGCAAAGTGATACTGGGCTACAAATATATGAAGACCAATATACATCTGATAAGTATACACCAGGTGCATGTGTCACAGCCAAATATGCTTGATATAGTGACAGGTTTTGATAAAAGCAGCACAACCTTTCAGGTGGGGCTCAGTTTGATATACCTTTTAGATTGTCTGAGGAGACTGGATTACTCGGTCTCTGATTGAGAGTGTTCCCAAGTATCTCTAGATGACTACCAAGTTATGTTGGCTCCCTCATCCTTCAAACTTACAAAAATAAAAAAATAAAAAAACCTTTTTGATACATGTTCCCTATTTCTCCTGCACATGAACAGATAGATACACAGTGTGACATACCCAACTGACAAACAAATCTTTGGTACCTAATTGGGATATTTGCTGTAACCCATTTAAAATCACCAAGACAAAACCTGTGCATGTTAACCCCATCAAGTAAAACTTATTTATTAATAACAACAACTATTTTATTTAGTGTGAATTGCCCTCAAGTCTCAACCAGTGACCACAAGTGACTAGAAGTTTTTGCTTCAGAAGATGCAGATGGATGCACTGCCAAGCATTGGGGGGGGGGGTGTAATTGTAGGAGAAATCCACAGAAGATGTGATTGATTGAGCAATTCATTTTCTATGGCTTATTACAGGTTAAAATATTTTTAAATTCTAACAATTTTTAAAGATATTAATAATTTAGTGGTAACCTATAGCTGAGGGGGGAAGAGGTTGATTCACATCTTTTGCAAGGGTATTTGCATGTGTGAATAACTGCTCTCTGTTTAAAAATTCTGAGCCATTGTCTATTACACTACCTGCACATTCAAGCTTACAGCACCTGATATTTCCAAGCAGTCACCCATCTAGGTACTGACCAGCCTTGATATTACTTAACTTTGGTGATTGTATGAAAATCGTATTTGAATGTGATGTGACCATAGGCCACAAAATCTGAGAAGTACCCACAAATTTTTTTTTTCTTGCAATTAAAATATTTTAAGGCTTCCAAGAATGTGGTCCATATATGTATGTTTCTTTTGATATCATTCCTAGAACCTCAATAACAAAAGGTAACATTGCTGTCTTGAGTTGCCAATTTTTACTTAATTATTATCATTATTATTATAATAATTTCTCCATCTTATTGTTTCTTTTTATTATCCCAATTTTCATCGATAAATTTTTTGACTTTCTAAAGTAAATAGTACAAAATAAGAAATAAAGAAGGCAATAATAAAATATTGAAATTTCCTTATGAAATAAATTTGCTACTTATTGTCCTTGACCTTCACAAACTTCAGTTAAAAATCCCAAACATTCCTCTGCTTTTACATTCATTTTTGCTCAAATTTGTGTTTGAAAAGTTGTTTGGTTTATTAAAAAAAATCATTTTTATTTTCAACATTAGCTTTATTGAATTTTCCACTATTTTCTAATTTCTTTCAGTAAACATCATAATTTCCTATCCTCAACTAAAAAAAAACAACTGTTTTAAGTGCTTTTTGTAGTCTTCTAGAGAATTGAAATTTCTTCTGTAATCAAATGTTATAAAAACTGTAATAAATTGTAATCCAAATCTGCTGATTATAGTGACTGAATGAAGACTTCACAGTCATCCTGTAATAATGTTTCTTTGGTGATCGAGCAAACATGTCATCTAGTGTTATATTGCATCTCTTAACTAATTCTGAACATGTTTCACTCTTTGCTGTTTTTATTTCGTCTAATTGGGAGTAATATTTGTCTGAATCAGTTTTCTTTTTCTTCTGGAAGGAGCACACAGTAGAAGACTCCCTTTCAATCCTACCATATATTCAGAATCACCTTTTAATGAAGACCAGCCTTTGGTATGAATAGAAGCAGTTCACTTAACTCACTTTATAATCCCTTACAATCCATATTCTTTTCATTATTCACTGCCTTTTATAATTCAGAGTAGATAGATTTGCCTGTCATCCAGTTCACACTCCACCTCGGCCTTTTGAAGAAAAGTAGAGGTTTATCTCTTATTTCCTGGTTAGGATTGTGTTTCCGGCTTCTTCCAAAGCCTATTTCAACTCTATTCTTCCAATGTCTCCACTTAAATTCTATTTTTATTTTATTTTTTTTCCTTAATAGGAGGAGATAGGTTTGTCTATCATCTTGTTCACACATCTCCCTGGTCTTTTGAACAGGAGCAGAGGTTTATCTCTTGTTTCCTGGTTAGGATTGTGTTTCCATTTCCCTCTAAACGTCTTCTCTTTCACTACCAGTAGTCCCTTGTGTCTTAGTGGCATTATTGTCTTGCTTGATGTGAATTGATTTAAAAAAAAAAGAAAAAGAAAAATAGCTTCTTTTTTTTCTCTCTCTCTCTCTTTTCTCTCTCTCTCTCTTTTCTCTTTTTTTTTTTTTTTTTTTTTTTTTTAAATTGCTGTTTTATATGGATGCAACACATCAAAGTGACCATAGCTGACATAAATGATTTTTCAACTCCTGATTTAGAGATTTTTCAGTATGTTGGCTATCCCCTGTATCATGTCTTGATCATATTTTGATAGCCTGTGTCTTCATTGATATCAACTGGTCTACCCAACTGTAGAATAGCATTCAGCAAGAAGTCTCCAGTATAAAATTCTGAAAACCACTTTTGTCACATTCACTTATTTGAGGAGATTTCACCATAAATTTCACAATTTTTTTTTCTTCAGATTTTACTCACATTTTTATCTTATTTTCTTTTACCTATAGTGTTAGCATTAATAAACAAAAATATAACAAATGATTGAGATTTTGGGGGGAAAAAAAAACATGCTGACTTGACTGCCTTTTGATTGTGTTGTGACAGCTATGTTTTTGAATGAAGGTTGTTAAAACTAAATTCTTCTAATGGATCTAGCAGTAAAAATAGAACCAACATTGTAGCAGTTGGCCTGTAATTATGCCTGGGACACCTCTTTCAATCTTATTCAAATTTTGGCCTTATATACTGTCATTAAAGAATTTGGTTTTTCATCAATAAAATCATTAAAAAGATTTTTATGGTGTTAGGCATATGATAGGGTGAGGAAAAGATATCTGCTTGACCAAGAAGGGATTCCTTTAAAAAAAATAAAAAAAAATTTGGTAAGGTTTTTGTTGGGGGGGGGGGGGGTAAGGTGAGAATTTTTCATGACTACACAACAACAACCCCACACACACATAACTGGTTTGTGTGTGATGCTTTTGAATATACTTGATTTTACTGCTTTAAACAATTTTTGCCTGATAAACATTACCTACATTCAATTTCTTTAATAAGCATCATATTCTGAGCTTTCCTTTGTGTTTGAAAAATTGTCTTTCAGTAAATAACATGAAATAAAAAAATATCTGAAATGAAATATAATTCCTTTCAATTATCTCTACATGTTGGTTTTCCAAAATCTGATCGTACCTCATTCAAAAAAAAAGCTAATGTTTTTTTTGCATTTCAGACACTTTTTTATTTTTTTTAATTTCAGATGCTCATCTTTTTAAATCAAAAGAAAGTAAATTTCACCCTTTTTATTTTGTTTATTTTTGTTTTACAAACTCTAAGACTTGGTTACAAATGTTGAATCATATTCCTGTCTTGACTTACAAAAAAAAAATAATTGAAACTATTATTTTCTTTTATTTTTATTTAAAAAAATTTTTTTTTTCTTTTAGAAGCTATTTTTTTTTATTTGAGATTGTTTCTGATGTTTGACTTTTATAATCTGAAGGAAGGTTCAGAAAATAAGGTTAGTTAAAGAAATATAAATAGGCACTTTAGTATTTATGTGAAGATTTTTACAGTGGTAAAATCGAAAGTACCTATACTTTTCACAGTGTACAGATACTACACTAATCCTAATTAGAAGTGCCAATCCATATGTGAATAATCCTATTTTTTGATGTCTATGCTAGCTTTAATAAAGTTTTTGGAATGGACTCATTTTGACAACAGTAACCATTGGATAATATCCATGATTCTAAATAAATGACTTTGTATTTAGTCATATAAGAATCAATTCATGATTTTATTTTCTACATGAGAAAATTTAATGTTTCTTTTTCGTGCTTCTATTACTTGTAAGAAAACCCTTGTCCTAAAACCAAATTAGTTTATTGCTGCATGAACTTTTTGATTTTGGGGTTTTTAGTTAGAGATTTTCATTTTTCAATGTCATGAGTCATTTGAAAATCTTTAGTGACTGGCTTGTTCTGTTTCTTGTTGAATATTTGTTCCTTGCATTTTTATTATTTGACATCATCCATTTTCTTCAATGTTTTAATGAATTCACTGTCTTATTGAGGCTGATTTTAATAGGAACTAATAGCATTGCCCTTGAATGGCTTCCTCTGCCTTGGAGTTTAAACCATATTAGACAGCATTGCTATAACCATTGATCTACATCCTATCTTTTGCATTCCTCTTTGTCCCAATAGTACCTTGGTTGGATACTGATCTCCCCCCACCAAACTCTGCCTGGTTTCCTATCTCAGGTGCCTTATTTCTCTTTCTTTATTTCTCTTTTTTAATTCCATTCTCTCTCTCTGTTTTTTGTTTTCTTTTATTTAATAACTCTGCATGTGTGTTCACTCCATCATTGACTTCTACAAAATCTGTGCCCCATCCTTTTCTATTCTCCTTGCCTCTATCCTCTCTTATTTTCTTGAATGCATCCCAAAAACTCTTATTGGCTCCCCATTCCCCACAGACGTATTGAAACTCGGCAATAGAATTTTGAAAAATCTGTTTATACAAAAAAAATATTAATATAATTAAAATAATTAAAATATTAATTAATTATTGGGGTTTCAAAGCAACTTTATTCTTAGTATTTCATAAATACAATATTTCTGGAAAGATTAGGGAAATTTAACTGCTTTCAAATACAGCATTTCATTAAATCTCAACAAAGAATTGTTAGAATTTATTTAGTTAATCTATCAAGAGATTCTTATCATTAAGACTTTTGTGACAAATATTCAACACTTTCCACCTAGAAATCATTTTTATGCAACACTGGGCAAGGAGGAGTGCTTTTTTATTGTCTGTAGTTATGTCAGCTTTCAGTTCTGTACAAAACCCCTTCATTAACACTGACTACTCATCAAGCTGCTGCTCTGTGAAAAATTATTAAAAATAAAAGCAAAAGCTGCAATGAACAAAACTATGAATAAAATTGTTGTCAAGAATATACAAGGCCATGAAGAGGAATGGAAGGCAGTTGTATCAATCTGTCTTTCTGTCTCTTTTAATCATGTTGCATGGTGGTTGAGGCAGTTGCCTCTTTCCCCCTCCAACAGAAATTAGGCATTTGGTTTGGGTAAAATGTCCGATTTTCTGATGCTGATTTTTTTTTCTTCTCTTTTCAAGGTATGCAGATTTGTAAGATTGGAGCAACACAATCTTCTGACTCACATTCACCCATACTCCATCTGGTCATGTACTCTTAGTAAATATAGATGTTGAGATGAGGTTCAGATATATATTTTTTAAGTCTGATTGGAGTCTCTTTATAAATATTTTGTATAAAATATACACATATAAAAATTAATGTAATGTAAAATTTAAGCCTTCCCAATGGGATTTTATTTATTTATTTTTTAAATCCTTTTGCATAAAACAATTCCTGGTCAGAGATTTCTTTTGAACAAAATATTTCTGAAGAATAGATCAATATCTGAGTTAAGGTAGAGTATTAGCCTGGTCTTTAAGTTAAATGAACAAACTGAAGTTTTCTAAATAGTAAACTATGAGATAAACTACATACATGGTATGCCAAGTAATTGAAAATGGGTTGTACTATTAATTAAAAACAAAACAAAATTATATTCAATAGAAAAATATCAGCCTCTTTTTATTTTATTTTATTTTTTTTTTCAACTTGGAAAAAAAAAAGCAGAAAAAGATTACTCTGTAAAACTGATGTTGATTTGGAAGTGACTATTTGCTTGGATAAAATGTTTTGTAATCTAGAAAGGGTTACTGGATGAGGAATAACCAAAATGGAGGTTGGAGATGAAATGGTAATCTTTATAACATCAACAAAATATAATACTTGCTAGCAGCGGGAATTAGGTAAACCACTGCTAGTGGTGGACTACTTATACAGCATATTACCCCCAACTTGTAGTAGTGTCCAACGTATTTATGAGGATTGGGACACACCCATTAGTGTTCATAGGTATGGTATATAACCCCTCCATTTTTAGATTTACACTGCACAGAGTCAATATCTTTTCCTTTTCGGATTAATGTCGATTCTCGCTGTATCCTTTCTTTTCCTCTTACTTTATCTTTTTTCGATTTTTGTCTCCAGAGCTTTCCGAGGAATGGGCACATCAAATGTGTCTGAAAGAACTTCCGTGGGCTCAACATCCGCTGGAGTATCGTTCTCTTCATCTATATGCCTACTTTTTGGTTGATTCGTGTGCCTTTTGTGGTCCATTTTCGCACCTTTGACTAAATATAGCATCCTACCAAGTCTTTTGACGATAGTTCCAACTTCCCAATATCTTTTCCCTGTCTGATACATTTGGTAAAAATCCTTTTCACCCACTTTGTAAAAGTTATTTCCAGTTTTTTGTACTGTATGTTCGACTTTTTTTCTCATTCAGTATCAGCTTGTCAAAGACCAATCTTATTTTCCACACAAACATAATTTCTGCTGGTGTCATAGCCAAAGGTGCATTTTTATTTGGTGTAAGCTGATACACTTGTAAAAACTGTTGCAATTGCTGTACCTGTGGACCCACCGTTGGATTTTTTAGGGCCCTCTTAAAGGTATCCACAAAATGGTCTGCCTGGCCGTTGCTTCTAGGGTGGTAAGGGGCATATTGTATTGTGCTCTACCACAAACATTTTACAAAATCCCTTGAATTCTTTCAATATAAATTTGGTTCTTTTATTCAAAACAATAGAATCTGGTACCCCGAACCTTGTGAACAGTTTGTGTAGAAACTGATTTACTACTTCCATGGTTGGTTTCTTACACCTAGCTATCTCTGACCACTTGGAAAAACTGTCTACAATGATCAAATGATATGAACCATTAAGTTGACCAGCAAAGTCAATATGCAGATGTGACCATGGGCGATCAGTTTCAGGCCATGGGTTGAGCTTTATTGGTGGTGCTTTAGCTGCCAAAGCACAGCCTTTTTCATGACTTTACCAAACATTTGATATCTATCTATGCTACACCAGTACACAACTTCTCATTAAGCTTTTCATTCTGGATATACCAGGGTGTCCTGTGTAGAATTCTTTCAGGATTTGTTTCTGTAGTGATAAAGGTACCACCACTCTTTCACTGTACGTGAGTACATCATTGCAAATTGAATATACCGTGGATTCTGTTTCACTCTTGTCTTTTAGTTTTTTCTTCATTTCCACAATAAAATTGTCATCCAACGCTTTATTTTTTATTTCTTCCAAAGTCACAGGTAAGTTCCTGCAAGGTATTGCATAGATTTTTTTATCTCTACTTCCACTTGTAGAGAAACAATGACCATGTTTACTCACTGTTTTGGGAGGATAAGTCTTGACAATTCGTCCATGAGACTCAATTTACTTGATGGCAAGAATTCCATCCTGAAATTGTAATTCAATAAGATGGTTTCCCATCATTGTAGCCTATTAGCTGTATGGGTCAGCAGACCTTTTTGGGACCCATAAATAGCTAGCAATGATCTGTGATCTGTTTGTAAGGTAAACCTTTTTCTGTGGATGAATCTACAAAATTTTGTAAGGGCAAACACAATCCCTAAACTCTCCTTTTCTATCATAGAATAATTCTTTTCGGCTGGAAGAAGCATCCTGGATGAGTGTGCAATAGATTTAATCGAGCCATCTTCGAGTTTATGCTTAATGCAGGTTCCTATTCAATATGAACTAGTGCCGCTTGCTATTGTTAGTTCTTTTGTTGGATTTTAATGTGTCAAAAATGGGTTCAACATTAGCATTCTTTAATTTTTTCAAATGCTTCCTGGCACTCTGTCGTCCAAATGCATTTAGAGCCTTCTTTTAATAGTCCATTTAACGAAGCTTGCAAACAGTGCAAGTTTGGCACAAATATGTTGTAAGAATTTGCCAAACCAAGGAAACTTTGTTGGGAGCTGACATTTTCAGGAACAGGCATGTCTTTTATAGCACTGGCTCATGCTGGATCTGGTCTCCTGCCATTTTTGTCAAATATTTTATCCCAAATATTTGATTTTTATTCATAAAAAAATTTGCATTTTTTGTCTTTTATGAAACAAAGAAAGTAAAGTAACCGTTTCTTTAAACATTAGGTCACTAGTTTTTTTTTTTTTTTTTTCGCAAATATGTAATTTACGAATTTTGTGTGTTCGACAGTACCTAGTTTCCTTAGCACTAGTCGGATCTTTTTGTGGTCAGGCCAATTTGTACAGTCCGTTTTGTCAAGGTTTTTGTATCTATGGAAATATGACAAAAAAGTTACCTCTTCTTCTGGCATATAATTGAATTCAGCAATCGCATTTAAAGTAGTGTCCTGTGAAAAAACACCTGAATCTTCGTTCTTGTTATTCATCAACATTTTCTGTTGTTCTACAAACAATTCTTTGAATTTTTCAAGTCTTTGTTCGTAATGTCTCTGTTGTTCGTCGTTTCAATATTTCTAGTAAAGCTGTTTTAAAATTCTCCATTTTCTACTGTTATATGAACTAACTTTTCACAACAGTATATATATATTTTTTCACAACTGTCTCTCAAAAACATTTTAAATCTTCCTACTAATTAACTTCCAATGTAACACCTTTACACTGAGAAAACTTTCTCAACAATTCATAATTTTTGTAAGTTGAAAAAATAGAATTTTTCAATTTCACGTACCTTTCATTGTTTCCAGTTCTTTGTAGTTGGAATAATATCCTGTATTTTTCTGAATGTATTTTGAACAACTTGGTTAATATCCACGTAAACCTTAGAAAATCCTTGTAGCCAAAAAGGCTTTGTAACTTTGGTAATTTCTTGATCTTCCTTGTAGCCTTGGTGAATTTTATGTGAGTTTTGCTGATATCTTTGTTCATAGAATAATGTATTCATGAATGTTTATATGAGTTCTGTTCTGTCGAAATGTTTGTTTGCCAAACATTGTACTGGTGAACATTTACTTGCGTTCAGCCAGATCCTTGTAGCCAAAATGTTGTAACCTAGGAAGGGTTACTGAATGAGGAATAACCAAAACGGGGGTTGGAAATGAAATGGTAATCTTTATAACATCAAAAAAATACAATACTCGCCAGTGACATGAAGTAGGTAAACTACTGCTAGTGGTAGACTACTTAGACAGCATATAACCTCCACTTAACAATAGTGTCCTACGTATTTATGAGGATTGGGACATACTCATTAGTGTTCATAAGTACGGTATATAACAAAATGGTTCTTATTTATGATAATGGTTTTTGATATTGTGGGGCTGCTGTTAGATCTAGCACACCAAATGTAAAAGGGACTTTGATTAGAAGAGCAAACAGGCTACATGTTGGAAGGTGACATAATTTTGAAAATTCCCAGCTGGCCGTTCTTTGCTCATTTGGACTATTTGGCAAGGGTATAACAGCTATAGCCATGCTCTTGATCTAAGACTTTGACCAGCACCTTAATTAAAGCCTTATTGGAAGTAGTAGGGTGACATGATGTGACTCTCATTGCTCATGATGCCTGGAACCATTAAATGTGCATCTCTTTTAATATCTCTATGCAATACATGTAGATTCACCTGGCCATTTTCAACAAGCTCCCTGTCTCTGAATTGGTGTAGTTAGCCACTAGTAAAACTAAACACAGGATGCCTTTTTGTTTCTTGTATCGGATTGGAAGCTGCTATGTTGATATGGCTGATAGAGAAATGAGAATGTTACAATTTGCTGCATGCCATGAAATGGGAGGTAATCTTCCATTTGTAAAGATGTGTTCTCAAATATCAGCAAAGTGTGTGTACATGCACATTCTCGTGCAGTAATCAATGAAGTGATAGCATTTTTCTGACAAGAGAGAACAATCATTTTATATATATATATATATATATATATATATATATATATATATATATATATATATATATATAATTAATACAGATATAAAATTTGTCAGCTAATTAATGTTATGTTCACCATCCTGACTCCAGAGTTTTGTAGATGTAGCATTTTGTAATTGGTTGGTCCACTTGTACGGAGGTATCTGAGATATATAGTAGTCCACTGCTTTAGCTTGGGCCTTGGGGTCCAAGATGGCCGAATGAGGCCAAAATTTTATTGTTGATAAGTCTAAAATGGTAGATTTTATCAACATTTCTTTATTATTTTCGAATTAAGCATGTAAATTTACATGTAGATATAACTATTCAGGAATTTTTTTATTAGATACTTAGCATGGGGCTTAAAAAACAAAATATCCAAAATTTCAACTCATTTCAATGTTTTACAGCAGATTTTTTTATACAATAAATTTTAACCGTCCTGAAAAGTACTTCCTATTGCAATGCATTATGGTCTGGTTTGAAAAGTGGTCTGGCATTGTAAAAGGAAAAGACAAACACAGAAAGCATGAAATATAAGAAATTAAATTTATTTCCACAAATATCACGTTTGCTATACATATGATAAAATCAGACAATAAACACAATAGTTACATAAATAAATAAAAAAATACATTCATATTAATAAAATCAACAATGTCCACCAACTCAATGTTTAATAAAAAAGTCAGTGAGCTTCATCTGCACACTGTCCTTCCTAGCTCTCAGCTGGGTCCTCCTGAGAAGGGTTCTCAGGTATAGGGTGGTGATGAATTCCTTGTCCTGCTGCCCTTCCCAGTGGAAATTGGTAAAACAGGGTGGAATTTCTAAAAAAGTGAGCAATATTGAGGGTATCAGAGCAAAATCTTGGAGATAGAGATATATATATATATATATATATATATATATATATATATATATATATATATATATATATATATATATATATTTCATTGAATGCAACAAATAATTTTTTCTAATATTCTTACAGTTTTTGGAGAGGCTAAGAGAGTGCAGAAACTGTCCATAATTATTATTGTCAAAAGTGTTTTCAGTCAATCCACCTGGCCATTTTCAAGTGGTTTATTTTATTTTGTTTTTTTATTTTATTTTTTTCCGTGTTTGTGTTCTAAAGCGGCATTTAAAAGACAACCCAATACAGAGTTGTAGCCACACTCTTTCTTGCAGCCTATGTTTACTACTGCGCACTATATACTTTAGACTACAAACATTAATAACAAATCCTTTGAAAATGACTAATGAATTGGCTGAAAGCACTTGGAACAATAATTAGTTTCTGCCAATCCCTCAAAAGGAAAACTGTAAGAACATTAGAAAAACTTTGTAGATTTTCTTGATTTGTCACATTCAATAAAACATGTACAAAAGAAAGGCTACTGCCCAAATATTTATTTGAGATATATATATATATATATATATATATATATATATATATATATATATAGGGTGTGGCTAGAAATGTCTCAGCCTGACCTACTTTCCAAAATCTGATCAAGTGATTAAACTTTTTAATTTTCTTTTTTTTTTTTTTTTTTTTTTTTGTAATACTGAGACTTCCTTTTCTGCATTCCCTCATATATAAAATTTGGATTCACAGATCCAAAACATGTATCTGTCATTATTGACTCTTAAAAGCAAACAACACACTGATTTTTCAAACTTTGAAAAATAGCATTTGTATAATCAAGGAATTGCTAAATTTAGCCAGAAAAAAAAACGTTAGAAAAGAAAATATTTATATTTATAACAATATAAACTTTGATAATTTTTCTTCAATTTAGATATAATCTATATCTATATACATTCACTCACCTCTCCAAACATGGCTGCTATAAAACAAAACAAAAAAACAAACCCTAAAATGTTTTTATAACCAATTTTATGTTTTTTTTCTATTTTCTTTATGAAGATTCTTTGCCTGACTCTCTTAAGACTTCAGTTTTTTCTATTATTCACTATTTTGATTCTAATTTTTATTTATTTTTTGTCTGCTTTCTCTTCAGGCTTCAAGTTTTTTTGTTTGTTTTTTTTTTTTTTTGTTTTTATCTTGCACTCTCTTTGTTCCATGGCCTCCTTTTCTGAGCTCTTTTGAAAGCAGATTGTGCTTACGGATAACATTTGTGGTGTACATTTCATAACCTGATTGTTTTCATGGTTTAATTTCATAACTTGATTGTTTTGCATCATTTAAAATAGTTTCTATTGTTTGATTTATTGCTTGTTTTATCCACTCATCAAAACTGAAACGTGCACTTTTTTATTTGAAGTACTAAGAAAGAAGACAAACAAATTTATGCACCAAACATTACTGATTACAATGTAAATATTTTTTTTCTTTTTAAGCAGTTCATTGGATGATGGTTAAGAAAGTTTTTTGGTGGGGAGGTGGGGATAGCCAATACATAACAGCTTTATTTGGCAGAGGAATAGTGCTGCCACACCAAAAAAGACTTATGTAGGCCAAGTTGGGGTTTGTTTTTTTTTGTTTTTGTTTTTTTTTTACTAGCCGAAACTGTGAATCCTCATCTGAGAGTTGAATGAGTAAAATGAAAATGTTTCAGGAAATGGAGACTAGTTGAACAAAGTTATTTTATTATTTGCTGTTGCATACAATCTTAGGTTTAGAAGATTCAGTCCTCCCCCTGTTCACTCCATCTGTCGGGTATGGAGCCCACAGCCTCAACACACCAGGCAATGCTGTTGTGGTTTCCATAGCAATGGGTTACAAGAACAGTTATTTCATTTTATTTGATAGTAACTAAACTGTTTTAGTTTATATTAAGCAATTGCTAGTCATTTCAGTACTTGAGGATATACTCTTAAGACCTCTTCCTTATATGCTAAGACTTTTTTAAGTTATTTATTTAAATTTCATTTGTATCTGTATTTTTTTTAAGTATTTACATTTCTACATTGAAAAAATATTTCTATCATGTGAAGATGTGAACAGAATATGCACATCAAAAAGACCTTGTTACCTTCTGTATTTTGTTTTGTTTATCTATCCTATATAGTTACCTTCAAAGATTCATTAGAAAAATGATGAAAAATGCCCCAAACTAAATATAAAACAAGTTTTATCGTCAAAATCTTTGCTATTAAGAGGAAGCACCAAAGGATTTTCTGATTATTAAATTATATTTTTTAATCCTATTTTAGAACCTTCAAAATTTTGGTTAATTTTTTTTTTTTTTTTTTCCTGCATCAGTCGATGACAATAAATTTGTATGGGAAATTTTTAGCATCTTTTTGAGGTGAAAAACACATTGATTTGAAATTCTGGCAAAAATCAAAATAATTATCAGATTGTAATGAAACTTTCAGGACTTATTCACAAAGAAAAAATTTACCAAGATGTGTGGGGTTTTTTTTTGGGGGGGGGGTATTTTTTTTTTTATACACCTATTATGCTCCACACTTATTTTGACTATGAAATTTTGATAAATACATTTTTGTAGGGCTTAATGTTATATTAGTTATAAGCATAAGTCCTTGGAGGATTTAAATTGGCAATTTTTTTTCCCTCCTTGTAAAACAGAACCCTGAGTTAGAGAAAATCTGCTGAATCGTAAAATAAAAGAATGCAATAAAACTAACATTATTTAATTAGAAAAGCTTTTAAATGCTTTTTATTATAGGCACTATTGTCTTAAAAAAATAGTTTTTTTTTTTTGTTTTTTTTATGAATAATGAATTTTTACAAGAATTGTTTTCATTTTTTTTTTTTTAAATTTTAATTAGAATAATTTATAAAGTTTTAAATCTTTTCAGTGACCACCAGTCTTTGTGTGTATAAATGTTCCAATTTTTTAATAACAACATCTATACACAACATTACAAGAAAATAAGAGCCATAACTATAGTAAATTTAAAACCAAAGTACTTAAAATTTGATAAGACATTACAGAGAATATTTTCCTAAATTTTTAAGATTACTGGGTAGTTGAAAATAATATAAAAAGGTGCTCTTGTTATATTCCTCAAGTAAAAAGAATGCGACTGAATTTCTAGAGTTTTCAAAAAATTAGTTATATAAATATAAAAAAAATTTTTTTTCTATGACTTTTAAAAAAAGAAAACATATTTATAATAATTTCGATCATCTGTGAATAGTTTCTGAAAGTTTCATTAACATCTGACAATTATTTTTATTTTTGCCAGATTTTCCAAATTAATGTCTGTCATACAAAAAAGAAAACGTGCTGAAAATTTGCTATTTTACTAGTTCTCATGAAGGTGCCTATAAAAACAAATATGAAACATTTATGAATTTAACATGTTTCACTTTTATTTAAGCTTCATCAGAAAATGAAATATGGAGGATAAAGAAAATTCTGGTATTTTTTATTTTTGTATTTATTTAATTTTGTTTAATATTCATCAAGATTTCATTCTAAGTAATAAATAGTTCTTTTTCTCAAGAGGGTGGCATTTATTAATTTTTGATCCCAATTTACAAATTATATATCCTTAATCTAATGTTTTATTGTGTATATATAAAATGCTTGATAACACTGGAAATGGGATCAAAAAAAAATATTAAAATTTAATTGACTTTTCTGTTTTTAGATTGTTTGAAGTTGTTACAAGGCTCCATTAATAATAGGCTGGCCATGATTATATTAGCTGTCAGTGTGGTTCTATGTATTTATAAATAGCATTAAAATAAATAAAGCAGAGCAGAGTTTTTAATCTCTTGTTTACGATTCTTTTTTTTTCTTCTTTGACATTTGCCTTACAGGTCATTGAAATGCAAATGTGTCTGCAGGTTTACCAAAGACTTATTTGTCTGTTAAATTGAATTGGAAAAAAGAGTGTAAATTGTGCAGAAGAGTTTTTTGTTTAATATCAGAATAAAATTCTCTCCCTAAACTCATCTATTGATTAGTTTAGAGGGAGTGAAAATAGTCACCTTCACTTAAAAATAAAATCTCTAAAAAACCCATAAAATGCATTGCGCGCACACACACATACATACATACATATATATATATATATATGGAAAAGATTATAATTGTTCCGAGAGAAAAATGTAGATTTTAAAAAATAGAGAAACCGCAAACGTTTTTGCTTATAATGTGGGTTTGTTTTAGTATATATATTTTATTTTATTCTTCATATTTTTGCTACACGTGTTTCTGCTCTTGTAACTTTCTTCAGGCAAATTAAAGGAATCAAATTTCCTTGTGTTCTTTTAATGTTTCATTGTTCATTTTCTGTATTTGTAGTGAGCCTTGATCTCATTTTTTTTTTACTGTTGGCAAAAGTGAATTTCTGCTGAAGTAATAAAATCATTAGGTTTGTCTTGGTGGTGGCAATGACAGATGTGTTGATGATAGATCCCCCCCCCCATCCTATATAACTACCCAGTAATCTTTAAAATTTATGAAAATATTCTAAGTAATCAAATTTTAGGTACTTTGGCTTTAAATTTACTAAAAATTCTCAACCCAACCAAGAAGGGATTTCCCCTTCCAGATTCTAATATTTGATCAAATTTTGGGGATTGTGTCAGGCCAACAACTTTTCAGCACCTACTTTTTTATTTTTATAATATAAACAGAATAGGATGATATTTCTGGTGTTCACACAGCATAATGTGATATTCTTTCAACGAAAAGGCAGTACTTGAAGCCAATAAATAATCATGCCTCATGTTACCATGACAGTGGAATATCTCATTAATTAGGGGAGATCATGTTTTACTTTTTATTTTCTGTTTTGTTAGATTTATTTTGATATTTTTATTTTAATGATTTTAAAAATCAGAATTCATTCTTACAACAGAGTTAATTGTATAGATAAAAATCATGCATTACTCCTGAATGCATACATGGGGTGCTGAAAAGTTCTGTTTGCTCTACTTTCCAAAATCTGGTCAGACATCAGAGTTTTGGGGGTTACTTCTTGATAGGGTTAAGAACTTTTTAGCACATCCTATCACATACATACGTATGTGTATGAAAGAAACATAGCAATGGATGAGTTGTAGTGGACTCTTGGTGACATAGTACACACACCATATTTATATAAGAAATAGTGCTAAAAGGACTTTAAAATTACATTCGGCTTTGTAGATAAATCAACATTTTAAAAATGGGTTCATAAATATGTTAGATTCAAAATTAGTTTATTATAATTGTTTTCGTTTTTCCAGGAAACAGGAAAGGATCAATTATTTTTACTTTAATATTCAGGGAATAAAATACAATGCTAATTGTGTAATTATTTAAATACCCCCCTATTTTTTTTCTTTTTTTACAAGCTTTTAGCAAACTACTAGTTGATGTAGGTATTATTGGAATATTTACTAAAACTTTTGAACTGACACAAAAATAGAAAATGCTTACTGGATATGATGATTTTTAGCAGTTACCTGGTTGTGTGTGTGTGTGTGTGTGTGTATATATATATATATATATATATATATGAAAGAGAGAAATGTCAAATGTTTCATTGGGAAGTGTTTTCAAATAGAAAAATTTTAATAATTATAATGATATTTTGGGGTATTTTATATATCTAATGACGTGTGGGAGTAGGCAAAGCTTACTAATTGTAAAACCAGACTTTTATTTCTGTGTCTATCTTGTTTGTCTGCTGCGAAGTTGTTTTGCTGATCGACTTGCCAATCAATTTATGGCCTGTCCTAAATCCAAGTCGCCATCGTCATCGTTGTTGTGGCTCTTTTGTGGGTTGATTATTGATAATCAAGGGAGTAAGGGGGTGAGGGTTGTTGTCGCTGCTGCTGCGACTACAGTAGCAGGGGAAGGGGGAAGTTGATGGGTGGAGTCAAGGTGTTTGTCGAGTTTCCTATAAACAACTGTAGTAAAGTATCGGCCCTGCTTGGCTCAGCGGTGAGGCTACGAGTGTATCGAACACAACTACTATAAATGAATGCATCATTCTCTCTCTTTATTTCCCTCCTAATCTTTCTCATTTATATTTCCCAAGTAAAATCAATAAAAGTAAAGTGCGGATTATCATATCCGTTCGTTATACGATTAGAGAAAATATTTAAGAAAAGATTATTAACTTTTACTTAACCAAATGGCAAAAATATCTCCTAAGTCTCCGTTTCTTTAACATTCAGGTTGTGAAAAACGAGGAGTCGGTTGAGACTTAGAGATTTTAATATTTTTACACAGGTAACGAAATGTTGAAATCATGCTTTTTATTTTCAATAAATCGACAAGCCAGAAAAAAAAATTCTGGCTGTCCTGTTTTTATTTTGTTACATGTGAGACTTTATTAATTTAAAACTAGGTATTTGAGTTTCTTTTTCTTTTTTTAAAAGTACGTTTAAAATACATTATCTTGTGTGAATAAGAATTGTGTTCATCATTTTATTTTTTTTTTAAATCTTCAAATCGTTGACTAAAGTGTCCGTGGATTCAGGGAAAAAAAACTTTGAACTGAAGGAATGATAAACTCTAATTTAAATTTTACGGAACTTTATTAATATTAATTTCCTGCTTCATTTGGATTTGACGGTCTGTTTTTATTTTTTAAGTTTAACATTTTATTTAATTTTTTTCCATAAAGGCGGAAATCATTCAGATTTTTCATTCTTTTCGACGTAACGATGATAATGATCATAAAAATGGAACCTGCTTGCTTCTCTGAGTAGAAAATAATTGGGATAAGTGTTCACAATATAAAAATGGTTAAAAAAAATAATAAATTGCTAATACAATTTAAGTGTAGTAGTAAATAAATGTACTCTACATTTATTTTATTTTTTTTTGTGGTGGTCGCTTGGGGGGGGGGGTCAGGAAATTGGTTCTTTATTTTTCTTTTTTTAATTTTATGATAATTTTTCCCAGTCTCCGGATGAGTTTTTTGCTTTCATTTGAAATGCTTAAAATAAAAACATTAAAAAATATTTAACTTAAAGTTTTAAAATTTCTTCTTTCTTAATAAAATCAGTATTTTTTTTAAAAATATTTTTATTTAATTTATTTTTGCTGCCAGCCTTGTTTGTCCTTTCTTTTTCTTATAGAAATTTATTTTTGCTAAGGGCAAAAAATATATTTCAAAAGAATAATTGAATTAAAATAAAAACAAAATGTTCCTCACCTTTCATTGCCATAATAATTGCACTTTGCTACTTTCTAATCGTCCAGCATCGTGTTGGAAATTTAGATCTTTAAATATTTTGACATTTTTATTTTTAATTTATTCAGGCTGTGTTGAAGGGAGTCGCAGCCGGTGGCCAACAAATGGGGTGAAAACTAACAATTCTTTCTTTTTTTTTTATGACATTTCACTTTTTGAATTATTTTTATTTTGTTAAGTAACAGAAAAAATTCGAGTGAATCATTATTATTTTTTTTGCCCCCCCCCCCATCTTCAAATTTAAATGGGGGGTAATGAATGCTTTAAAATTTTGTATAATGAAATAAGGCTAAAATTATTTTCATCTTTTCTTCGCTTGTACTTGATGAACTCTTTTTGTCATGAAGATTATTTTTTTTTTATTTTATGAGTAATAAATTCTGCGTGTCAAATGAAAAAATTGTTATAATTCACCATGAAATAAGAAAAAAACTCAATTTTTTTTTTAATTTTATGAGGTAGAGGGTGCTTAAAAAAATATAAGTTTCTTTAAAAATGTGTGGTCTTGGTCATTGCGGGAAGTGAGTCAGACTGAGAACTTTTCGGCATCTCGCATTATTAATTAATTAATTATACGTACTTCACAAAATTATTTTAGAGAGACTTAAATTAAGTCTCTAAAATAATTTTAATGCTTTTTTCAAACAAATTCCCGTTTTTTAAGTGGTTATCATTGTCAAAAAAGCAAAATGATTATCATTTGATTTTTGTCAAAAGATTTTTTAAGTTAAAGAATAAAGATTCTTTCTTGAATCTTTTGACAAGAACCTGAACCGACGAGATTTACAATCTTGGTCTCGACTATTTTTTTTCCAGGTTAAGAGTCACTCGAAAATTTTTAAACTGTTTTTCTTACAGCCATTTTCCACCTATTTTCATTTCTTAATTTCTGTGCTAGTCTTTCTCTTCTCTTCTTTTCTCTTCTCTTCTCTTCTCTTCTTTTTTCTTTTCTCTTCTTTTTTCTTTTCTCTTCTTTTTTCTTTTCTCTTCTTTTCTGTGTCCTTTTCTTTTCTCTTTTTTCTTTTCTAATACATTTGTCTTGGTAAAAAAAAAAAATTCAGTTTTAGCCAATTCCCTAAACCTTCGACATTTTTTTTTAAATCTTTGTCTTGTTTATTGTAAGTGCAACGTGTTCGTGTTCATGCCTTTTTTAACACACAAGTTTTTCCTTAACTTGTGAATTGTGATGCTTATTGCTGTCCCGTTTGTTCCAACTCACTACATTTTTCTCTTTTCCAAAAAGATGGAAAAAAAAAAAAAAAAAAAACTTTTTTTGTGGATAAATCATATTATTTCCGAAGAAGACATTTGAACAAATTATCAACTTTTTATTGTTAAACATTTTTTTTTAATAATTAAAAAATCGTTCTTGCGGCGTTAAATTTTTGTATTTCTTTTTTTATGTTGTTTACAATTTGTTGACTAATAAATTTATAAATAGGTAAAAAAAAAGAAAAGTTGCTGATAAATGAATAATGATTCATTTCGAATCTTAAAATTTTCAGTACTTAGGATTTTTTCTATACTTTTTCTCTCGCGAGTTGAAAATATTCCATGATTAATCGAATTCTCGAAATTTAAGATGAATTTTTTTTTATCGTTTCACCTCAGACGAGAGAGAGAAAAACAAACTAGAAAAGTGGATATCGAACTATTCAACAAAGTGAGGTTCTTTGGTTTTCTTTTTGCAAATCGTAAATGATTGTTTTAAAAAAAAAATGTGTTCGAAATCAGTTTCATTGGTGTTCTTGTTAATCGAATTTCAGTTTTCAACTTTCTTTTCTCTTCAGTCTTCTTATTTATTTACTTGTCCTGCCCAGGGGCTCGTTTTTAGGAACCAAGATATATTTTTTTTAATTTAATTGGTATTATTTACTTTTCTTGTTATTGAGTGGCCCGTCTAAAATTACAATCACGTTTTTGCTTAAGAAACTTGTTGCAAAACTCCCGCTCTACCCATTGTGTGTGTGTGTGTGTGTGTGTTAACTTTTAAAATGAATTTTCCAATAACATTGTAACTGACCGTCTAGTTAATTAGGTCAGAACAGTTTTTATCTGCTGAACGGAGGGAGGGGGGGGGGGTAATTTGAAGAAAGTGCTTCGTTTATTGTTTTAAAATTAGGGTAATTAAGAAAAAAGAAATTTGTTCTTTTATTCTTAGGGCATCAAGTTATTTATATCTCTTTCTAACCCCAAATTCCTAAAATACTCATTTTTGTCCATAGCCAATTGAAATAAATTCAAGATTTCTAACATGAAATATGAGTAGGATTATGCATTTAAAACAAAAAGATTTTATTTTTTAAAGTGAAAATTGAATTGGGAATTCTGCTTCAAACATTTTAAGATAAATGTCTGTTGATTTTTTTTTTTTTTTTTTTTTTTTTTTTTTTTTTTTTTTACACATTTATTTCAAAATTAATAATCTATGTAAACTTGACATTTGAACAAAATCTACCTACACTGATCAAATATTTTTGTTTTTATATAAGGGACATTTAACAAAAACAAACAATGGCTATCAAATTCTAACAACCACAAAAATTTAATTCAGTAAAACACAAAATATTTTACATTACAATGTTGTCAAAGTTTACTGAATAAAAGGTTTTATTCCCATACTGGATGATTACCTCTGAAGAAGGAATGTGAATCTGTTGTACACACATAAACACACAATTTTCTAAGGTAATGGATTTATTTTCAAATATTCCGGTTAGTAGATGAAAACAAATAAATATACTGTTGAAAGTGTGTGTGCGTGTATGTATATATATATATATATATATATATATATATATATATATATATATGAGAGAGAGCAACCTTTCTTTTAAACATCTTTCATTAAATATGGCAGACAAGGAAAATTTAATTAATTTTTTTTAGTTTTTCCAATGTTCATACATTTTTCTGTTTGCTGGGAGTAAGGGAGTATGGAAACTTTCCATAACTTCCATTGTTGCAAGTGCTTTCGGCCACTTCTTCAGCCATTTTCATCTCTGTTAAATGCTAAAGGAGACTGGGCTCTTTAGCCATAGTTGGCAACCAGTCTAGGGGAAGAACAACTCTGAATTAAAAACTGTTTGGGCAATTGGCATGGGGCTAGCAACTCCATCCTGTGAAAACTTGCTATGGCAACCACAGCAGCAAGACCTAGAATGTTGTGGCTGTAGCCCCCATATGCCACAGGAGTGTGTATGGGACTTTAATGATTTTATATATTATATATGTATATATAATCGTGTGAAGAAATCTTACTATTATGTATATGTGGGGATAGAAAGTTCAAAATAAGTGAATTTAGCAACGATTACTTTGAAGTGGAGCACATTTTAATGTCATTGCTGCAATTTGTTGTCCAGTTGGATTTTTGCTGTTTTGGTTGGATCAGAAATGAGATCAAGAACAATTGTGACTGGTTGAAAAGTATTGAATTTTAAAATTATGATTTGATATATTTCAATTAGAAGTAATGAGTTCAACTGGCTGTGTATTGACTGGTTTTTGGTCATTTTGTAGGCTTTTGGTTAGGATTCACTGCACATATTCTCCTGTTCTCAAATACTTTGTGATAATTTATGATCTGCAAACTTTATTCAAATTTTCAGAATTTGTCAATTTCCTTCATTGTGTTTTAAAGAGCCAATGTCTGCATGGACTGATTTTTATAATCTGTTAAAAGTTAGAGGAATTAGGAGACTGGGGTGGACATTTTCTTTTATTAAGACAAAAATGATGAATTCACTTCCAAAATAGTTGAAATTTTAAGGTTTCTTTTTCTTTATTCAAAATGTGTTAATCATTCAGAAATATATTATTTACATGCAAACCCACTTACACAGAGCTTACAGCTGGACCCCATTGAAACATTGGTTCCCGTACCATCACTGAATTTAAACAACATTTGACCTTTGTCAGTACTCATTGACCTTTGTCAGTACTCAGATGGGTGACTGCCTGGGAATACCAGGTGCTGGAAGCTTGGATCTGGTCTACTAGACCACGGCTCGAAATTGTTAATCGGAAAGCAGAATTCCAATTCCAATTCCTCTTAAGCACAAATACCCTTGGAAAAGGTATGAATGGCGCCTCTCCTCTCCCCCTGTGGGTTAATTAGTAAGGCTTGTATCACTAAATCATTAACTACAAAAAAAAAAAAAAATTGCAATCTAAAAATATTTTCTGCAGTGAGTTGATAAGCTGTAAAAATAAACACTCACATTAAATAATTAATGATAAAACTTGTTTTTTTTTCTTAATGAAATCCTAGTGTTTTTCCTTTATTGTTGCTTTCTTTTTAATCTATAAAGAATAAAAATCTGATGACCATCCCCCCTTCAATTTGTTTTACTGTAGAGGCAATATGACTGGAGCTTGTCATTGTTATTATCAAGTGTTGTAATGTACCCAGGGAAACCGGAGTCTCTCAGCAAGTGAGGGGCAGGTGTCATCTTTTTGAATGCTAGGCTCATTCTTGGTATTGTGCATTTGTATGCCGTCTTGATTGATTTGAGATAAAATTGTTAGATTATCAGTAAGTTGGCTTATCTTGGATTCTTTCTCCATCAAATAAAAGGTAAGGAATTGTTCTTTACAGATGTTATCTTTTGCATAAAATCTTAGTCTCCTACCAGGAAAGTACATGAGAATTTGGTTGTTCTGATTCTTGCTAACAATGGTTTGGAAGACTGTTGAGCACTTCCAGTACAAAAAAGTGCCCAGTATATTTACACCCCTCCTTATCTTCTGAAGGTTTGCTTTTTGCATTGTTACAATGATGTGTCACTCTAACAACTGTTGCCATAGAATGAAAATGGCCAGCTGTAGTTTTCCAACTCCAAAAAGGACAATTCTCAAAGCAACATGCTGCAGACTTTGCAGTTGGCATTTTCTCAAGTTTTGTTTGACTCTCCCTTTGGCCAACAAATATTTAATCAAGATCGCCTGGCATTGTTCTGCCAGACTTAAATGATTAAATCTAAAAGAAGCTATTAATAAATAATTTCCACAATACATGATAATTTCTTGTTTTGATTTTCACTTTCTCTCCACCCAAGTGAATGATTTGAGGTCATTGCTTGATTAATTCTGTATTGTATCAAGCAAATCTGTAATTGTGACCAGAGGCTGATTCAGAATGGTTGTTGGGGAGATGGCTGCAAGTTACATGAAATCAAGATGCAACTGGAGCAAGATCAAGAATTCTAAGTCTTAAGTGGTTTGGAGTGTTATTCCATACATTTCACTTATAAATTTTTTTTTTTTTAAATAATTAATTCCACTTATGGCCTAAATCATAAGTGATGTTGTGGAATGAATGAATGTATATTTGACTGAATATTTCTGGCTTTTTTTTCTTTTTCTTTGAGTTTGTGAAAACTTTTTCACCTGAAAATCTATTGAGTATTTTTTATACTCCTCGTTGACTGAAAAACATTTTCTTTACTTTTCCAGTTGGCATTTAACATTTGTATAAATCCCAATCAAGTCACTTATAAAGTGTTCATTATCTTGAAAATCAAATGTTTTTTTTTCTCTTTATATTTCAGATCAGGATTTTCTTCCTAATAATTGGATCTATAATCGAAATGTAACATGTGGTAAACAGACAAAAGGAATTTTCCCTTCCAGGACGTGGACTTGTGCCAACATACGGTGAGACCAACAAGATTTTTTTTTATTTGTTTACTAAATTTTCCTTTTTGTATTGAATTAACGGGTTCCTTTACAGCCAAAAGAAAATGTCTTTAGGAACAGGAAAAATTGTGATTCCAATAAAAGATGGATGAAAAACAATAA
This sequence comes from Acanthosepion esculentum, assembly GCA_964036315.1. Classification (NCBI taxonomy): domain Eukaryota; kingdom Metazoa; phylum Mollusca; class Cephalopoda; order Sepiida; family Sepiidae; genus Acanthosepion; species Acanthosepion esculentum. The sequence continues at coordinate 18,169,495 of OZ038504.1, forward strand.
ATAAAAGATGGATGAAAAACAATAAATAAAAAAGCTGATTTCTTTCCTTGCTTATATCCCTGTCCCTCTTAAAAGAAAGAGAGAAGGCACCAAGTACCCTTTGCCTCTTTTCCTTAGTGATAAATACAAAGGAATGCTGAAAAGTTCTCAGCCTGACTTCATTCCAGGAATGTGACCAAACATCAGCTTTCTCTTTCCACCCACCCCATTACTGTCTACTTTTATTACAATTTTAATTTTTTTTGTTTTTGTTTAATGAAATATCGAATTTTTTTTTCTTCTTTAGAGTGAATGGCCGAAAAATTGCTTATGGTTATTATCCATTCAAGTCTGATTATCCTTATCCTGTGGGCAAATGTTTTGAAACTCGTGGTCGAGATGACATGGGTGGTATCTGCCTTGGTCTCATGGAGCATGTTAATGAAACTGCAAAACTGTGGGTTGCATCAGTAAGTTGAATCCTCTTTCTTTGACTGCCACCAACAATGACATTCCTGTTCCATTCCCTTGAGTATTTGATGATCATCTTTTAACTTGTTTGTATATTTTTAGTTTTTCTTATTCAATAATTTCTGCTTTTCTGTTTTGTAGGTTACAAATGCAACCTGTGGTCACACGAATGACAAAAGAGTGTTATTAACAATCGATACTTCAAAACCAGAAAGTCCACAGTATGTCTGGGTTGATCTAGGCCATGGTTTTGGCTGGGTCGAGACCTTACATTGTTTGACTTTACCTGATGGGTTTTAAAATCCAGAGCCAATCCCCCACCCCCAAAGAAAATAACCTAGTGGTTCTTATTCTCTCATGGCTCATTCTCCACATTTGCCACTGTCGTCGGCCAATTATCCATCCATGGTGCAAAGCTTTCTTTGTATCCACCTAAAGACTCAGAGAAGCATTTGTTTATTATTCATAAATACTACAACAAAAAGCAGACTGGCACCTTCTGTCCTTATTTAGTGTCCGTACCAATTTATGATGGCCATTGAAGGTGTGGAACCCAAAATATTTTTGAATATTTTTTCTTTTGTTTTTAAAAAAGAAGTCTAAACATTTTTATAATTTTATTTTTTTTAAAAAAATTTTTCCAACGTCTACTTTTTGGTGCTGGTTGACTGATACTTTTTCCTTTACTTCTCCCAGACTCCTCCTCCTCCTCCTCCTGGGGCTCAAAGGACAAACACTGTTCTGTCCTTTGCCAACTGCTTCTCCCTGACTTTTCCTTCCACTGCCAAATAATATTTTACTTTTCTCTTTGAGAAGTTTTCTTCTTTCTTCCTTCTTATCAGGCCATTTCCCTTCCTCAAATATTGACTGAGTAAAAAAAAAAAAAAAAATTTACTGCTGCAGTCGCACAGATGTTTGTCTTCCACAAACTACTATCAAAAAAATGAAACAAAAAAAAAAAAATTGCAAATTTGCTTAATTAAGCTCATTAATTTTTTGTCTATTCTTATTCTTCGTTACTTAATTTCTGAGTAATCAAAGAATTTTATTTTTATTTTATTGCATTGCAATTATTTGATTGGCAAAGAAAAACAAACAAAGAAAAAGTCTTAATTCAGGATCTTGTTTGATTGTGTGTGTGTGTCTGAACAGTAACAACATTGAAGAACTTGTAACTGCTTTGCTCTTTCCTCTCCACCTGTGAACAAAATTTTCACAGCAATTTCGTCTATTTTTTTTCTTTAATAGAATGTTAAAATTGATTTAAAAAAAAATGTCAAAACCAGTCATTATTCTACTCTACTAAACTCATATTCTGTTTCCTTGCAATAAGTATAGCAAATATAATTAGGCAAGATTTATTGATAAATTAATGGAAAGAAAAAATCTTAAAAGTACTTGTAATAAATTTGTTTCTCTTGGCAAACCACTTATGAAATTTAACAAATAATGATTCAGTTTCAGTGGCTGTTCTACAATTTTAGCTATTATCATTTCACTTGTGGAACAGCTGATAGCTTTAAAGAAAAGTGCCAATTTTGTGTTGTAAAAGTCCTAGTTTGAAACAATGAGCTGGTCTCGGTCATTGTGGTTACTGCTTCTGTGTTCTTCCTTAATTTATGCTACTTTGTGGGGGGGAAAAATCACACACACAACAAAAATCTATTGAAATGATGTGCAGGACTTTAACTTTTTTTTTTAATTTGAATATTTGGGAATTTGTGTTGGGGCTTTGGGATGTTTTAATTCCAAAACTTCTGTCTTTTTTAACCAATTTCTGATGAAGCTTGGATTGCTTTCCTTGTTTTTAATAAAGGTTTTATGATGGCCTTGTTGAGTTGAATCGTTTCTTTTTCAATATAAAAACAAAAATATAAGCAGCAGATATAAGTCAACAAGTAACAGAAATCAACAATTAGCAGAATAAAAATTAAGTCAGTTCCATTTATTTTAAAACAGGTTCTCAATCAGTTTTTTGTTTTGTAATTCATTTTGCAAGCTTTCTTTGAAGATATATTTTTTTTTTCTTATAGAAAAATGTTTATTGAACAGATTTGTTCCCTTGACATTACACATGTGCCAAGAAGTGTGATGTTGGTAAAAACTAAACTCAATCCTGGAAAAGACAAGCTCCAGACAACTTCAAATATTGAAAAGAACAAAAGTTATAAAAAGTAAAGGTGTGCAATTTGGAAATGTTATTTTAACCTAAAATTAAATTAAGCTTTCAAAAATAATTAAAAATCAATGCTAAATTGACATTTTCAAAAGGAAAGCTGTTTTAATACACATTAAGTTTGCACTTAGCTGAACTTGTTAAATAGCATAGACTATAAAATAGCCGAGGAGGACAAATTACAGGCTTTTTACCATTTCAAGATTCAACTAAATGCTTTTAATGCTAAGATGTAATTTTAGGTTAAAGGAGAAATTTGCAGTTGTGAATTGGAAGATATTCATTTTTTCCTCCTTAAATAGCTCTTGATTTCAACTGTTACAGCCACATTTAGTAGCAATCACCTTGTGTTATATATATATATATATATATATATATATATATATACACACACACACACACACACACGCTTAAAACTGCCCTATTAGGTGGCAATTAAGCTAGCTCCTATGGAGAGCTCTTGATAGGGACTCTCAAACTCCTGAACAAGCTGAAGGCCCAAAGTCTTTGCATACTCTCACCATTGGAAGCTCTTATGGCTGCTGTTTGATCTTTATTGTCATTTGCACAGACTTTCTTTTCCTCACTGCAGCCATAGCATTTTTGATTGCAATCTGGTCCTCTGTTGGCAGAGATTTCTTTTTGTGAGTCATAGCACTGCCGTATGCGAGAGGTAGAACTCAAAATTGATTACTGCATTTAAGGACAATTTGATGTTTGTAAGTCCTTACTTTCTGTAAAACAAAATAGTATTAATTACTAGAATTGTCTTTGGGTGATTTTTTTTTTTTTTTTTGGTGTGTGTGTGTGGGGGGGATTGAAAATTTCAGGATTGTGGATCCAGATCTGGCCTGAAATGTTTTAATAATTTGCTCACAGTTGGCCTGATTCCAAAATGGTATATGTTGGGCTACAGCCTTTAGGAGTAAAGTTGAAAAAGTGTGACATTCACATTTATTTATATAGTAAGACTAGTGATTAATTTTGTTGGGAAAGGAAGCTGAAAAAAAATGTCTGATACTTAATTCATTCCACCCCAAATAAAGTAATTTATATAACTATTCATGATAACACAACAGATTTAGTTCAAATCCTCCGTTATAGAGTATGTGCAGTTATTTACTTCCAAAATCTTACAGAAAACATGAGAAATAATTTAATGTCTACTGAGATCATTAAGCGCTGACTTAGCCTGGTTCTTCTGACATAATTCCAGAGAAAAACATTACAGTGTAACAAAGCGATCAAAGAAATAGTTTTGATAAGTGCCATTGTGAAGAGAAAGAATGACTGATAGCAGTTTGTCTCTTGAAGTGTTCAACATCAAAAATCCCCAAATTAATGTAGTCATTTGACATGTTTGACGTAGAGCCTCAAAGAAAAGATGTTAGCTCATTAAAATCAAGCTATTTTTTTTTTTTTTTTTTGTGTAACCCTGCCATTAGGTCACCTTTATAGAATCCCAGTCTCAAAGTAAATTACTTCTACTCTTGTTATTAATCAGTATCTCTTTCTTTTCATGTCAAAAACATAGCCCATCAATATCACCATGGGTTTAATAGAGCCAAGCACCCACTGGCTTATTGATGGTGGTGGGGATGAATTGACAAAAGGAGGATATAGACTTACCTACCTCCATGTTTGTTTTTAACATGTTGGCATACATGAAAACTTACATAACCTTGAGTAAGAACAAAACCTGTCCTTTTGTTGCCTCATGTGTAAACAAGTGGGTAGGATTTATATTTGCTGAAGCCATTGAATGCCAGTTGAATCTTTCTCACTGTCCTGATTATTTTGAGTGTTTAATCTTTAAGCACCTCATATTAACTCTCAGTCACTCTACATTAAACACACAACCAGCTTGTTCTTGATTTCAAACACTAGCAAATACTGAAAGATTCTGTTTATCTAGAAACATCTGTTCAAAATAAGATATTTTAAAACTTGCAGTGTTTCAACAGTAATTGGTTCATGTTCAAGCCTCTGTCTTAAATCAATCTTTCACTCATGCTTGGGTATCTTAAATCATCCTTTTTGGAAGGAATAATAAAGAATTTTATTTTGTTCACATGAAATTTAGAATCTTTCATAAACTTAATATCAACACATTGTTGTAAAAAATCTGGGAGTTTTGGTCTCCCATTTTGTAATGATGTTAGATACCATAAAAATGGTCAACAAAAACGCCCAAGAATTTCAGCTACTTTAGTTAGATTTACAGTTCTATTAAGCATAAAATATGAACAAAGTTTGTTGGATTTCAGGGTAAGAGTAATCCATGCCATAATTACCATATTTGCAGTTTATAGCTTAAGACAAAAAAACAATGATACAAATGAATTTTTTAAAATGAAAAATATTGAATCTTTTATTTTAGTTTTAATTTCAAACTAATAGATTACATTTAATATTTCCAATAAGCAAAATACTTTGCTGTATTTCAAAACTAATTTAAATTGACTGGAAGGATTTTTTTTTTTTTTTTTTAAGTCAGCTTTCATTTCAATGTAATGCTCTTTATTAAAAAAAAATCTTCCAAAAATATGTTTCTGAAACTTTGATTTAAAGTACAATTAATCTGATTTGAAACAAATATTGCAGAAACACATTTTTTTAGTCTGACAGTAAATGTGTTTTTAACCTGACAATAGCTGTGTTGACAGCTTGACGACAGGTTTAATGTTGTTCTATTGAGATCTGTAAAAATGTAATTTAAGAAAATGATGGGAGCACTGCCTTTATATAATTTTTAAGTACTTGGTAATCTTTAAAATTTTGGAAAATGTTATCTAAATTTAAAGTCAACATTCCTAAAATTAGAGAATTTATTTTATGAATGCTGACTTTAAACTTACTATAGTCATTGCTCTTATTTTCTGATAATGTCGTCCAGAGTTTCAAAATGGGCACATACATGTAAAAAAAAAAAATTTAATTCTTTTAAAATATTGGTGTTTGATGATTTGTATTAAGCTTTTCCATTTATGATTAGTAAATATGGTTTTCACTTAATATTTTAGATGATAGTGTTATGTAAAATGCAGAAATTAATACAGAATTTTAACACTTAAAAACTATAAATAAAAAAAAATGTAAATTCTTGTAAAAAGTCATTAAAGCAATTCTAATGAAAGCTTTTCTAATTAAATAATGTCAGTTTGAATGCATTTTTTTATTTTATAATTCAGAGCAGATTTTTGATAAATGGTGTTTCTGTTTGATAAAAGCAAATTGTTGATTTAAATTTTCCCAGGAGTCCTGCTTTTAACTAATATGAAGAGATAGAAATTTTAATTTCTCAAAATTTCATAAAATTATATTTTTACCAAGATTTTCTTTAAAAAAAAAAAACAAACAAAAAATTATTTATGGAATTTAATTAGAATCTGACAATTATGATTTTTTGCAAGCATTTCTCAATCAATATGTTTTTTGCCACAAAAAAGGTGCTAAATTTCCCATATTTATCTTTGACCCACTGTTCACATAAGATTTTTAACCAAAATTTCACATGTGCTAGAAAGGATTAAAACAATTTAATAAAAATATACTTTGATCTTTCCTCTTAATAATATACATTTTGACAATTTTTTTTTTTTAATGGTATGATCTTTTTCACTAAAAAAGAGTGGAGGTACTTAGATAAGATGGTAGAAATTGTAAACAAGCAAAAATGATAGATTCTGTTACTTTCCAATTTCTGGTGATGAAGTTGTTTCAAATGAAACTTCTCATTTCATCTGTTGTAAAGCGATACGATTTCTGACGTGAAGGTGCTCAGAGGTAACCTTTCAGTTATGAGCCTCTTCATCATTTGAATAGTAATAAGAACAAACTTTTTTTTTATAGTAAATGGAACAATGATGAAATTTTCTCAAAGATTTTCATTAGAATCAACAAGTCTCTCAATGCTACTTTTTGCCACCTCTGCATCAGTTTCATTCGAGAGATGTTGTGAAGCAACTTGTGAGATATAAGCTTTATCAACTAATGGGGTGACATTGGTAAAAACCAAAATATGCAATGTGATGTTATTTTTTTTCAAAATCCATTGTAGACTTTTTATACTTCAATCTGCTTTGAACATTTGTGCAAAGTAAATAGCTTGCTGTAAATCTGAGGAAATAACCAACAGTATCTACTTTAAGAAACCCATGATTATATGGGTCGAAGCCAAGATTAAGACCCCTGTTCACATCTTGAAAGCCATTAAAGCATTTTTGATGTTACCAGATGCATTTGTAATATCCATCCTGAAATTAATACTGGAGAAAAGGAAGATCTGAACTGAATGAAAGAAATGATCAAAATATAAGAACCTGAAAAGTGGAATGAATTTTGTATTGGTTTTACGAGTAAAAACATCTCAAACAGAAGCAACATCCTGAATTAGAAAGACAATGTCTTCTTACGTCGGCCATCAACGAATATGTTTCCCCAAATCTTTGGTATGAAATGCCTTAGATGGAAACAAATAAGTTTACTGATAAGTTGTGTGGCTTCCAGCTACAAATTTCATGTCAATGATATAAGGTTAAAAAAATATTTGAGTTTGAAGTAGCAATGTGTAACATTATCAAACCTAAGTTGTGTCTGATGAACAAGCTCATCTTTCAAACAACATCCAAATATCTGATCAATTCAAAGAGTTCACTTGCAAAAATAATTTGAAAATATAAATGAAAAGAAAATGCATTTCCGACCAAAGACTGAAGGTTACAGTTTTGTAAATGAAATATATACAAAAATTCCAAATTAAGTTTTGGTTTAATTATGACAAACACATTCAAAACCAGACAAATGAATTTTCTTGATTTTAATGAGACCCTGTAAGTCAGTGATAATGATACAGTTAGAAATCCATGCCCAACTGCAAAGTTTAATGAAAATGCATTTCAACAGTAAGATATTTGCACGTGGTCTTATAAAATTTATTCTTTTCAGGTGTGTACATGCTTAAAAAAAAAAAAGAAAAGAGTGCTTTAAAAAGTGTTATTTCAAAAATGATCTTCTAGGGGATTATACAAAAGTTGGTGGCCAAGTTGATATCAATTTCAATGACTCCATTCATTTCCAATTGCCAAATAGTATCTTTGTACATTTCTTTTAGCATTAAGAAATCAATAGCAAAGCACAGACTCTCAAGAATAAGAGATGTATTTTTTTTTTTAGTTTTGTAGAAACAAAACTTAAAAAAAAAAAATTAATTCAAGAAACTATCAACATTATACTTTCTTTAAAATCTGAAATGATAACCATTCACAGTTAATTTGAAACAATCAAAACAAAAGTTACAGTTATTATGAATGACATTATTTTAATGGGACAAAGATGTTTCCTTATTTAAAGTGAAAATTGAATATAACCAAACATTGTTTTCAGCAAACCAGAAAGTTTATCGCTTGTTCCACAAATGTTATTACTCAATAGTTGGCAGTATCGTGCTATGTGGAAGCATAGTCAATATACAGAATCAATGATTTGATATTTGTTCAAATACTGCTTTAGTCACCATATGATGAGATCTTGTTTTGACATTCAGTTTGTCATTACTTCTACTCCATATTTGAACACCACTGTATATATGTATATACACAAAAGGAAAGCTTATGTTAACCGATGCGTTTTGTCCTCTGATGGATTTTATCAAGGCAAATGTCAGGATTTTATTTTGTAAGAAGTATTTATAAACAATTAAAAATATTATTTTTTTCAGAATTTTTAAATTTAAGAACACTTATAAATGTACATTAGATGAATTGAAAGGTAAACTATGGAAGATGATAAATGATGTAATTTAATGTCTAATATATGAAAATTAGTAAATGTTGACTTTTTTTTATATTATTTGAGTTTGAGAAATGAATTTATGTATTATACATTTTAAATAATAGAAGCTTTTGAATTGAACCATTTTGTTTTAATTTTAAAACATTTCAATCATGTCTGCTGGTTTGGGAGAGAAGAAATTCTTTTAGCAAAGTAGATGTTTGAAAAAAATCCAGGGCACAGATTTATTTTTTTGGTAAGATTTGATAGTGGCAATCTCAAGAAATAACTTAGATGGCAAATTCTTTCCATGCAGTGAAAATCTCCACATTGGCAATAGAATGAGAGATACATTTGGTAAGCATCACTGCAGTAGGTTTCCATGTAAATATTTACTAAACTTAGCTTAGTTGGACTAAGGGCTTTATTTACAATGGCATGCAAGACTCCTTTACAATGAATTTCCAACAATGTAATAAAATTATTTCAACGTGACAATGCCCACAAAGGGATTCCATTTTTATAAAGAAAGTCTATTATTGCAATGAGGACTGAAAGAAAACCTCACATGTCACTTGCTTTTTACCTTTTCATGGATATTTTGTTATTATATATATATATATAGATATGTAGATAAACCAAAAAGCAGGTAAGAGCTTCACAATATACACAACATTAATTTTAAAGAAGAGTGGCATTGTATAATACTTGAGTTCATGAAACTGGCATTTTTATAACAATATCCCTGCAGAACTTTAGACATGTGTATTCTTGAAACATCATCGCCAGCAAATTGCAAAAAGTCAGTTGTCATATATAATTATTTATGAACTCATTCACAATTTTGTTACCTTTTGTTTTCACCCAACATATTCTTTAGTCAATTAATTTTTCTGTTTTTTTTTTTTATTAACCTAATATGGAATGATTGGTTGACAAACTTTTTTAACATAGCTGAACTTTGTGCTGATGGAGGCAACCACAAGCAATTTTTTCTAACCATTAAAGGTATTATATAATGTCACCTATCAGACCCCCAAAGCCTACTTTATAGCACAAACAGTTCAGTTCATGAATATCCATTCTCATCCATGCATTTTCATACAGTCTTCAACACAAGATAAATAATATAGGAATCTGCCGTGAAATGCATCCAATAGCAAACAACTGAACTAAAGCTTGATAAAGTAATTCTTTTTCCAGATACATGTTCTAAATGGAACATGTATCTGGAAAAAGAATTATTCTCAAGAATGCGTTGTTCTTCTCCAAGCATGTAAATGAATGTAATGAACTTGACTGAAATGCAAAATTGGATCTCTGATTTCACATTACGAGTTGCTATTCATTACTCCACCTGCACATCCACTGCCAAGGATTACCTCTGAGCCAATGTATTTTGGCACCAAACTGGGAGATAATGAAGACTGACTTTCCTTAGGGCAAAGACAAGGAGAAATGCTTTAACCAAAAAGAGTCACTTTTGTTGACAAGGTATTCCAAAGAGTAAGCCGGTCAAATTAACCTTTCAACAATTAGGTTGCTCACCAAAGATTCTAAGTATGATTATCCAACTCCATGAGGTGTAGCTTGGATAGGTCAGGTGTGGCAGTGACTTTTTCAAATCCAAAATGGTATCAAGCAAGGATGTGTGCTGTTTCCAACCCTTTTTAGCATGATATTGAAACTGGCTACCAAGTGGGTTGATGTCTTTATCTGCAAAAATTGCAACCTGTTTAATCTAAAATGTCCCTGGGACCCCAAGGAAAGAGAAATTCTCCAGATACTGCTGCTGTTCTGATCTCTCACTCAAAGGTTATCACTCTTCAATGTTAAAAAAGATGACTGTATTCCATCAAATCAAAGCTATCATCCACCATCCATCTCCATTGGTCCTGCAAATGATTGAGGACTTCATCTACCTATACAGTGTCATATTCATATTGGCCAAGAGTAATCAAAACTCTATAGAAGTACAAGAGTTTACAAAGCCACCACACTGTCAAAACATGGGTTCAATACAGGCACTACTTACATTAGTATTGCTCTCAACACCATTCTTAATGCACACTGAAACAATTTCACTAACACAGCTTCTTGAGTCAGCCAATACCACAAGTGCTGGAACTATGTGCTAAAACAAACAACAAACTAGAAGATAATCCATGTGGTAAGAATGTAGGACTATAATTTTCCAAACACCTTCCTATTTGTAGATCTAGTCTCTGGCCAAGATCTCACTGAGTGGGAAATAGTTGACATGAAGATACAGGATGTGTTACTGAAGCAAGGCACAGAAAAGGAATAGAAGTAAAAAGAGCTTTGCCTCCCTTCTCTTGCAATCATTATGGAAGGGCAGGACTCTGCTGTATAGACCAGTCAAGTCACGAGTATTAGTAGCGCTTCAAACTTTCATTTCTTATTGATTAGGCTACCAACAGGTGACAATGGTTTAAACCTAACTCTAGAGTGTTCATTTTGTTTCCTCCACCAAAACTGTCATACTACTAACTTTGTGTTGCTTTCTATTACACTAGAAGTATGACATTTAAAATTCAAATTTATTAAATTAAGCCTTGCCACTTCTTAGCATCAAGTCTTGGCTACTATTTCTTTCATCTTAATTTTAGTTGCTTTTCATCACAATTCCTGAATTGTTATTTCAAAATCATTAATTAGCAGAGTGGATTGGAAGTAAAGAAGGAAAGCTTTATGTCAGAGTTGAAGTACTGTAACCACTTGGTCTTGTAGCCTAATTGGTAAGGAAGCTGTTCTGGATTGGTAAGCTCCTATAGATAAGTTTCAAATGTTGTCAGAGATGTTATTTCTGTGATGCTTATTCATGATTGCAAAATCTGAGTGTTGTGATAAAAAGCTATTGAAATAAGAAGTAATAATTGATAAAGCTTATTCTCAGAAATACAGACAAATAGTCTTTGTTAAATTATAGAAATTCAGGAGGAAATAATAGTAGCTTTCAATGAAGAATAGATTGTTTAAACTTTAATAAAAAGCAACAAAAAGGATGAAGTAAAATGCACAACATGTGAAATAATATTAAACAACAAAAAAGTCTCCCCAAACAAGTTAGAGAAATTATTTTGATATGAGCTTTGACAAATAAAATCAGTCAGGATTTTTTGCTTTCTACCAAAAAGTTATAAAATTTGAACATTTATTTTTCAGGCAGTTCATTGATTTGTATAGAAAATGAGAAATTTTTACCTGAAATAAAAGATACAATTGAGAAGAGAGCAATGGCCTCAGCTCAGTATTTGACGAGAACAATTTCAAGTTCATTCTTCAGGCTGAATATTTAGACATTTTTATACACTCACCAATTACAATCTAAACACAAAGCTGAAAAAAAAGAAGAAATTCTGTGGAGAATAAAATTTATTACTTCCTCAATAAAACTTCTTGTAAAATTTGACAATGGAAAAGTTTCACTAAGTTATTCCTTAATTATAAAGTGTACTTGCTAACTCAATTCCAAAGATATAAAATTCATTGATTTTGTTAATAAAGATTTTACAAGATGAATGGATCATGCAAGGTGAATTTTTTCTTTGGGTTTAGATTTTAACTAATCACATAGATAACTGGAAAAAAATATGAGCCAAACTTTTCTGGTTTCCTATGCTGTCAATCTAAAATAACAAAATTAATATCTATATATGATCTCAGTCAGTGTTATATTGTAAAATGATTTGTTTAAAACAGGTTGGCTTAAAAAAAGAAATAAAAAGTTACATTAAACCTGAAGTATTTTATCTTTGCAGACTGTTTAGAGAAGTGATTCTCAATTACTATGCACTTAAGTGTGCCATGAAATATTGTCATGGCATATATATATATATATATATATGGTTTTATTTCATAACATTTAAATGTGTACCCTTTAAAAATGTTGCTGAGTGTGCTGTGATATTTTCGTTTGCTCTTAGGTGAGCCCTTGCTTATAAAGGTTGAGAAACACTGGTCTAGAGCATCGTCTGCAACCACATAAATTGATGTTGCAATTTCAGAAGCAAGTGAATTTTTATGGGGCTAACTTGCTGTTGTGACACTGAAACTGAACATACTATTTATCTATAGCTTGGGGGAGGAACAAGATAGGCCTCAGTGTGAAGTGCAAACAAGCCTAACCAGAGTTTGAAATCATTTCACTGATTATGAACTTCTCGTCATAGAATAAAATTTCATATGGATAAATTTAGAAATTATTTATTCACATTTATAAAGGTTTTATTTGTTGTCATTTTTTAAAATTATTTCTGTCAATGAATTTTCAAGTGTAAAATTAGAATAAATATTTCTTTACTAATTCTACTGCAATTTGTATTCCAAGATTTGCATTTTATGCTATAAAAGTTTTCTTTCTTTTCAAAAGAAAAATCTCAGCTAGCTAATAAATTAGAGCAGACCTCATAGGAAAATGTTTCAATGTCTTGTGGCAAAACTCTGAAATGTTACAAGCTCGTCCTTTAATTTCAATGGATTTATCTGAAAAAGTTTTTGTCTGGTTGCCTGCAAGAGTAAAAATAGTCCAATAAAGAAAAGTTTAAAGACAATATAAACAAAGATAAAAAAAAACCAAAAGAGAAAGAAATAATGCAAAAACACAAGAGCATCTAAGTGAGCAATTTATTCACACACTTTTTAGAACAACTGTTTTCCAACCAATAGGGTTACAGGGAAACTGACCAATAAAAGAGGGATGTTTGAATTAAGGGGAAGTAAAAAAAAAAATGAAATCAAACCTAAACTTCTGTTTTTATAGAGATGTTGAGATCTGTGGCCTGACACTGGAACCTAGAATATGTACAACAATCAGTTGCACACATCCACGCACAAGTAGTTAACCTATTGGTATTGATACCGGCAATTTATCAAGTCCATGGGGTGGGAAGAGGGACAAGGAGAGACAAGTGTCATCAGCATCTATTTTTATTACAAAACATCTTCTTTCAGTTCTGTTATTTTTTTCTCTTAAACCAGACTATTTTAATGAAATGGCAGCTCCAAACATTTTGTGGCTGAGATTAGCCACATTCTGTTGATGCTCCTGTAAGTTTGCGGGGTGGAAAAAAGGGTGTCTTTGGAGATAGGTAACCAATCCACTTGTGACTTCAAAGCAGGACCTCCTCTCCGCGGCCGAAACCCAACAGCAATGCTTCTGTGGCAAAGTGCAGGATGAGCAGGCCTAACTGAGGTGAGACCTTGGCACAATCTCTACATGGACTAGTACAACCTTCGTAGAAGGCAGAGAATCACAGGTCAGACAACTTAGAAATATATATATATATATATGTATATATATATATATATATATATATATGTATATATACATTGGCCACAAATACAACACCACTGGCAGATATGAACAGAGTGAAGTTGTCACAAGGTTGTGCTTAAGAGGAGTGAGCAAGTCTCTCCTTATACATCTAACTAGTGAAGGACACAAAAATAAATAATAACTATGCACAACACAGTTTCGTCTTTCATCTGACCAATGAAACACGGTTACATTGCTTGGATGTTTGTTTGCCGGAAACCTTCTGCCTTTAGAGGAGCCAATAGAGGTTGGCCAAACAGATTGGGTACTGGGCAGACATGAACCTGAGTGCTTTGCTAACAGGACAATCGGGTAGAAGAGAACAAGCAGCTGGCTTTGGATAGCAGTTGAAACAGAAAGAATATAAAAAAGAATGGAAATAAAAAGTTTTAAAAAATCTGAATTCTAAGGATGTATTTTTGTTGTAAACATTTTTGAATTATTTTTCTGAAGAGAAAACTTGATAGATAATCCATAGTCAGATAGGGTTCCTGGAAGTTGATAGGTTTGAGTAATAGGTAAACAAGTTTGTTAATGAGCCCATGCAATGAGCAGTAAGTCTGATTCTTCTGTACAGTTAGACTATCACAGGATCACAACCAGAAAAGTACTTACATGTTCCATAAACCCCCAGTACAGTCCTAACATTCTTGACTGCAAGTGCCAAATCCCTTTCAGAGAGTAAGAAGCAGAGGATTTAAATTCCATAAGTTACATAAGGGAATGAATGACACTGAGCTTCAGCAAGTCTTTAGCAACCACAACTGAATCATTTAGACAAGAATTTTCTAAGAACAATTCTTTTTATTTTTTAAACAGCATGGAATGATCATATATGTACACATACATACACATAAATATCTTTCCAGTATTATAACAAAACAGGAAGGCATGTACACACACATTTGATAATATAGCCATGTGTCTACACCCTATTTATTAAACCATTGAGAGATGCACTAACCTCCTTACTAAAATCCATTTCAGGCACAAAATATTAAGCCATTTTAAATGCAAATAATTCAAGTTTTTGTAGAGTAAAAATATACCATAGAAACTTGAGTCTTGTGTGGAAACAAAGAAAAACTTGTTGCTATATTAGATGTAATTTTTAACTGTGCTCAGTGTCTCTCAAAGAAATTCAGTGGATTACACTAAAAGACTAATGTAATCAGTTACTTTCCTCTGAAATTTGGCCTTGCTCTTGTTTCATACCAGAATGGCTTTCATTCAATTACCAGAAGAATGAATTATAAATTATATTTTTATATCAAATATAAAAAAAGGGAAACTATACTTTTGGAGTTTTGTAATTTTTACCGGAATGTATTCATATTTCAAAAATAAGATTAAAACTCCAAAAGGTTTGAAAACATAAGTAAAAGAAAAACTCTAATTTTTGGCTTTATTATTAAAAGCGCTGGGCTTCTATGAAGAGGAAACAAGAAACAGATGGGCAAACTTAAATGTGTCTTATGAATCTAGTAAGCTAAAAACTCTTGCTCTGTGTTTATTGATATTTATGCAATGGAAATTATTATCTAAGATCATCAATCATTGTATTTATTAGGGAAAGTGAAAAAAAACAAACCCTTTCTGGTGGATAAATGGCAACAACTTGGCTAAAAAACATATCAATCAGAACTGCAGAGAGAGAACTTAGAACATTTTAAGCTAGTCAACCTTTGCTCATTATTAGTAGATGTTTACATTATGTTAGGTGTGTGTACATGGACACACACACACACATAGACATACAGTGTAGTCTGACAGTGTGGTAGCAGCAGTAGAAAAGAGGGAGAAGAAAAAGTAGCAACAAATTAACAAAAGAGTTTCCTTTCTCTTCACCATAACACACACAGCAAATGGCAAATGACTCTAAATATCCAGAAAACTATTTTTAATATCTACCTTATTCATTAAAATCTTTAAAAAGTAAATGGATTTCTTAGAAAATGCAGCAAAATCCTGAAACCAAAGTAGCCACTTTCTCTTATTTAAAAAAACAAAAACAAAAAAAAACAAATTCAGCAAATACTTAATTTTTCCAAAATGGCTCTCTGTATTGCAAAGCACCAGGTAGTTTGAATTTTTGGTAGGCAACATTCCCATGTAATAACTTAAATCTCCAAACATGGATTTAATGTGTTCCACAATTCAGTGTGACTTACTGTGTGTTGAGCACAGTTACCAAATCAACAAAGACATTTTCTCTTTTTTTCTATAGCAAGAGTTTTTTTTTTATACAACTTTTTTTATATGGGGTTTGAGATTAAAGAACTTATAATAGGGCAGGGATTTGTGGCCAAGTCTTATGATAATTGCAGTTTGGTCCTACTTGGCTTTTTAAAAATATGTTTTACAATTTTTTTTTTTTTCAATTCTGTGTGGCCGAGCAGGAGATTTTGGTCCTGGCTTTGGTCCTTGTTGCAAGTCAGTCAATGTATGTTGACTAAGGATAGAGAAAGAATCAAACTAAACAATAAAGGACAACAATTAAGAGGGTCAGCTAAACAAACGGGAGGTGGGTAATCACAATGGAAGCAGAGAAAACAAAGGAAGAGACAAAACAGATGCAATTTGAAAAATGACAATTCAGGAAATTTGTTAGGAGCCAATAATCATAGATGTATATATATATATATGTGTGCGTGTGTATGTATGTATGTGTGTGTGTGTGTGTGTGTATATATATATATATATGCACACATGCAATACACACACATATATATATATATATATGTGCGTGTATCTCTATATAAATATTAAAAAAGAAGAAAATATGAAAAGAATAACTTGATGTTTTGGGGAGATGGAGTGGTATTTCATTTGCCCCTCAAAAGTGAACCACTAAGAGTAAGAGTACTCTACTAGGTATTACTAAGGAAACCAACCAAGTGACCAATTCAGAGCCAGCTGAACAAGATGACAAAGTGCACACAGACCAAAATCTGACAGGCAGTTTTGACTCAACATTTGGCACTGACTAAATCTGGCCTGTCATCTTCAAATGCCTGTAATGGATATTGGTCCGCATTGCTTAATAGCTGGGCTCAATAAAAGTTGTAATTTTTAGGTTTTTGTTGTTTTTTCGGAGAAAGTATATGAAAATTTTTGAATTCAACTGCCCATGAAAATTATGCAGATGTCTTCACATTAAATTCATTATATTAAAAAAATTTTTCCATTGGGAGGAGAGAGAGAGAAATTCGAATCCAGTTGGTTTGGGATAAGGGAAATGTTAGAAAAAATACCCATATTTCTCATACATTCATACACTCTCCTCTTCCTTACTTCTCTTGGAAAAAAAATAATGAGGTTTTTTTTATTAAAACTGGTTAAAAAATGAATAAGATAAATTTGGTTTAGTACTGAGAAGATGTAAGTTATTTTTTTATTCTCAAGTTTTGGATGTAGTCTGTGCAAATAGCAAAAAGAAAAGAAAATGATTCCTAAAAAAACAAAAAAAAAAAAACAAACAAAAAAACACAAGCTTGAATAGACTCCCTTTTTGACACAGACACTTGGACAAGCACCAGCAAGCTTACGCATATCATTTTGGTGTTGCCCATACAAGTGTACGTGTGAATGTGTTCACATCACACCACTCAGAAGATACTATTATGTAAACAGAGAAGAAAATGCTCATCTGTAAACATGTGTTTTTTGATAAGGAAATGTGTGTGTGTGTGTGTATGTATGTATTTGCAACACTGTTAGTCTATAAATGACCCCACCCCATTAAAAAAAACAAACTTGAATATTTATAGAAATATAATTCTCTGCATAAGATTAAAGTGCAAAAAAAAGCATACAGTCCTTGGTGAATGAAGATTACATATATACACATGCCCGTTAGTCAGCAGTGGTTCCCAATACAAAACCAGTGGTCAACAATAAGTCTATACATACAGCCAATAACTGGTCAGTGGAAACACATTGGTTTGCTTTGATTTTTTTTTAAGTCAGTAGTAGCAGAACAATGGCTTACAATGTCAGAGCAGGTTCATCCATGGGCTCCAGAGAAAGAGCTAGGGTTGCCTTTTTGAACAGTATTATGTTGTATTATAGGAGCCATTTTTTCCTCTTTTTCCCAAATTTCAAAGTAGTCATTTTTCTTGCTATGAAATTATGAAAGAGTTGACTTTCTCAAACAAGCCTCCCATATCATCTGTGACGAACCAATCACCCCCACCCACCCATAAAAACGAACACAGACAACTTAGATGTTTTTTCATTAAAATAAACAGGAAGTGTTTTTATGATTATTTTAAATTGCTTTAAGAATCAATCTTAAGACATTCCAAGCCAGTTTTGTTTTCAGCTGATGAAGTATTTAAAAATTTTGCAGAGACCTTAAATACAGAAGGGCAGTTACTAATACTCAAAAGAAAAGAAATTAATTAACAAATTGGTGATGAGGTGGAAAGGTGTATGGTCTGGGTGGGGGCTAAGTCTCGCCTCTTAAACTTTATGTGTACAAATTGTTGGTCACACATACACACTCTTACAGACATGCCCACATTCATACACAGTTGTGTACTTGGAATGTTAATATCTATTTACACTCACTCAAATAAAAATAATGAGAAACATTTTAAAAAATGGTCAGTGAAGTAAGCTGACTAAAAACTGATGGCAAGGAGAGATTTTTTTAAAACTTTTGGTCTGAGATTTTCTCTTATGCCATCTGTTTGTATTTTCGATAAACAACAAAGAAAAGAAAAGGCATTTAAGAAAGAGAGAAAAGAGAGAAGGTTTTAGGGGGTTCTTTAATATTATTATTATGATGATGGTGGTTATTGTTTTACTTTGTTATGATTATTATTGTTGTTGTTGTTCTTATAATAACTGTTATTGATAGCAGCTAAAATCACAAGCCAAAGAGGAAATGCAATGAGCCTGGTTAATGGTGTGTTGGGAATTTAAAACACAGGAAAGGCATAGATAAAATAAACAAAATTAAAAAAAAGTACAATAAATGACGAAAGTGAAACATCAAAACTCAATTTTTTTGTTCTCAATGATTTCATTAAAAGTGACGCATTGTTTGAAGGATTTCAAGGTTTTAGTGAAGGGGTCAGATCTGATAGGTGGAATAAGATGTGCTTCTTGGTCAGCATATCTGAAGAATTAGAATTATTATAATAGTGGTAGTAGTAGTAGTAGTAGTAGTAATAATAATAGTGATAATAGCAGGGATTATTTTTATTCATTTCTTTTTTTTTTTAAATATTTAAAAAAATTTCCCCTCGTCCTCTTCTCAAGTTGTTCCCACCACATCTACAGACATCACTGACTTTCAGGGTAGTGGGATGGGGGTCAGCAAGCCAATGACTAGTTGCTCGTTTAGATTAAGAGAACAGCATATACACAAATAGAGCAAATGATATGTTTTCTTGACTGTTATCATTCTCAACGTGAGGGTAATAATAATAATAATAATAATAATAATAATAATGATGATGATGATGATGATGATGATGATTATTACATTAATACTCATAACAGTAATAGAAATAATAATCAGTAATTCTCATCCACTCACTCGGATTTCACAAATGAAAAAGATGAAAATAAGAAAAAAGAAAACAAACAAAAACAAAAACATGATAAAAGAAATGTGTAAAAAACAGAAAATATCTAACAATTTAGAAGCAGTCATTTTTGCTTTGTATTAAAAAAAATGAAAAGGATGTTGTATATTTTTATCACGTCATTTTGTCCATATTGGAATATTTTTTTTAATTTTCAAATTTTATTATTTTTTTCTTTTTTTCTTTTTAAATAATTTTTTTCTGGATCACCGTTCACACCTACATACACCCCACATCTTCCCCACACAGCATGGCACTAGTAGTTGTTGTTGCATCACAAAAAAAAACAAAACAAAAAAAAACGGTAATTACCTAAGTGAACTACTGCACCCAGATATTTTGAAAGTCAGGGTGGGTAAAATAGCAAAAAAAAATACTTCTAAGAAAAGTGAAATGTGCCACATTGTGTGTACAAGCATACATATACACATACCTGTATGTGGGGTGGGGAGTATATTTCTATCTGGTTTAATGAAAAGAAAATATTGTCTTTTAGAAGTACAGAAAATAAACATGGAAGAAAAAAAGAAAGAAAGCTTGCTTTTAGATAAAAAGATAATTCCAGGTAAAGGAGAAAAACAAACAATACTAACAAAATGGAGTGGGTAGGGAGGGATAGAGAGAAAAGAGGAGGAAAAAGTAAAACTGAAATAGTGAGAAGGTGTTGAGTCACTCACTCACTCGTATTTTCTTTTCTTTTTTTACTAGATTTATCCTCTTTTTTTCATTTTTGTTTTAATCTTTGAAAGTCAATAAAAAGTTCCTCTGCTAAAAGCTGTCAATACATGGAGGCCTTTGGAAGGAAAGATCGTACATTCTAAGAGGGGGTGAGGAGAGTTAGAGAGGATGTGAAAGTGAGAGAGAGGAGGAGAAGTTCATGGGTCAGCTTTAGAAGAAATACACTGTCTCCTCCCTTTCTCACAGGGTGCCATCGCCAGCCAAAGCAGCTAGTGAAGGGCAGAGAAATATCTGAGCAATCATTTTCTTTTGGTTTCTTCGTAAGCGTTACAAAAGGTGATCAAGACAAAATAATGAGGAGTCATTTATCGTTTTTTTTCCTCTCTTCTCTCATCAATAATTAAAAAGGTTTTCTTCAAATCCAATGTACTAGTTGTCGATATTTGTTGATACACAGTTATTACAATCACCGCCATCTTAGTCTTCATCATCAGAGTCTATGGTGTCAGCACAAAACTTCCAGAGGGACCCAAATGTGTGACTTTTTTGTTTTTGTTTTTGTCTTAAGGGGCAGAATCAGAGAAGGATGAATAGGAGCAGGAGCAAGAGGAAGAGGAGGAATTTAGTTTTCTGGTGGCGATGGGGTCAGGAAGGGGCAACTATTTCCGCTTGGCTGAACTTGCAGATGTTGGTCGCATGAAGGATGAAGATGAGGCACCTGCCATTGATGATGTCCCATTTCCAGCAGCAGCAGCAGCAGAAGAGAGATTGGAGCTGGAACGAGACAGGGGCAGGGAACCAGAGACAGCAGTCAAACTGCCGAGACTACGCCGGTTGTTTGCATGAGAACCACTCACTCCGGAGGAGTTCTTTTTTGAGTTGCGGCGCCTTTTGTCCCAGATCAATTTATCATGACGTACAAAGATTCCATGTCTTGAGCGACATTTGAAGTAGCGGGTACCATTTACAGAACCATCATTTTTACCTGAAAAAATAGCAAAGAAGATACACGTATATGCAGTTTGGAGGGAAGTACATATATAAAATTTGACACAATAAACATGTATAACAGTTGATTTTCTGGCTTGTCAAGTAAACAGTTTGTAATAAGTGAATTGACAGAAATAAAATGGCTTTGAAATTATAAGCAGATTTTTACTCCTTTAACATATGTTGCCATGACAATATTATCTTTTTTGTCTTTTTCAGAATGTCTTTAAAAATTGGTATTATTAGTCTTGATTTATTGATCCATTTTTTTATGGCTTATCAACCCTTTGCAAGTTATTTAAAACCAGAAAGTATATTTAGGTTGTAAAAATTTTTTTTGTGATACTTACTAATTAACCCATAGCTGGGGTAAAAGAGGTAGATTCATATCTTTCCCAAGGATATTTGTGCATAAGAGAATATAACTAACCCAACTGGAATTGGAACTCGGCTCACTGATTAACAATTCCAAATCATTATCCATTACACTACCCGCACATACAGAACCTGATATTCCCAAGTAGTCATAAATCTAGGTACTGGCCAGGCTTGACGTTGCTTAACTTTGGTGATCATACAGCAACCAGTGTTTCAACATGACATGGCTGTAAGCCAGTTTTGTTATTCAGATATACGATTAACATTAATAAGAGATATAACATAATAGGTAACAACATACAAGATTGTTCCTGATGTCAGCTAATGAGACTAGTTACTACAAATTCCTACCTATAAATGATTAATATTTAATTTCAAACAAAGAGAAAGTGCCTTTTTTGCACAATCAGTCCCCTAGTAGTGTGTTTGCTTGTCTAGTTTATGTAGTAATTTTACTATATACGCTAGAGAGACAGACAGACCACTGATTGAAGTATTAAGTGTCAATTTACTGATATAAGTAGATGATATTCAAGAAAAGAATAATCATTTTATTTTGAGAACAGTTTTCTTTCTGAATTCAAAGCCTTGTCTTTTTAGGGGATTAAAAAAAAATAGTCTTTACAGCAAGATGTTTTTAATGATACCAAATATTATTGAAAAAAAATAAAATCAAAGACCTATCTATTTACATTGAAGTGCCAATAAGTAAGCTATATTCATATGAATAAAACTAAAAATTCTATTTTGTTGATTATATTAACCATAATAAGAGAACAAATACATAAACATCCATATTAAGTTGGATGACTGTCAAGAACATTTTCTAATTGAGTAATAACCTATCAGAGCCAAGTTACATTATTTCTTTCACACTGACATTTATCAAATTCATGTGAGCAATGTTTAGAAATCAATTCAAGAAATTATTACAATAAATATTAACCACAAAATTTTAATATAAATATCATTTTGAATACAAACCTTCTGGATTATCTAGTTCTACTCCTATCCAGATTCCACTAGCAAAGTGTACAGTGCCAATGAATTGTACAACGCCAGGTTTGGAGTATCCCTTGGATGACGTGACGATTACACCTTCTCCCTGTTGGATCCAAGTGGGCAGTGGGCCTTCATGGAGACGGTCTAGGTCAGCACGGCTTCCAAATGAACACAGACTCATGCTGTCTTCTCCACCTAAAATAACAAATTAATCCAATTTTTTTTCTAAAGGGAAAGCTTACCATCTACAAAAAGAAGCAATTTTTAAGTAAACTTTATCAAGAGTAGTTTGTAAGTAAATATATTCCATAATATTTCCATCTTAAATATTATGGAAGTATTATGAAATATATTTCATAAAATTTCCATCTTATACACAAGAATCCAAGGAAATATATTTGTGGTTCTACAAAATTTCAAATTTTATTCTCAAGAATAATTGTCAAAGTATTTTTTAAAGGAAAAATTACTCGTGGCTAAAAACAAAAGGTGGATTCCAGCAATTCCTGAGGTATTAATCTAATTATCTCTGTTTTATTATGCATAGATTTACAGTGAAAATTCTGTATTTTATTTCCTAAAAATAATCTGACTTTCTGTAAGCAGAAAGTGCACCATTCAGATAATCAATGGTTTATTATTCAATGTTATACTGTTGCCATTTTATTTTAGAGGGAAGTAATTATGTTTAACATCGACACTGTTAAATGCAAAGACATAAAGAGTGTGTATGAAACATTTACTGTTTTACCTAAAAAGGACATAAAAAGTTAATTTATAACAATTAAACATGCATCTGCTAGAGAAGTGAGAAGAGAGCCGTTGGCCAGTTTTGCTCTATAATCGCTTCTATAACAGAAAATAGATCAAAAGAGTTGCACATAGATAAGCGTTTCATAGTTTTAAGCTAACTTGGAAAACAAGATTAAAGCTAATTATCAAGTCACTGATGTAACAGTTTGGTTTCAGCATTTAAACAAATCTAAACAAGTGTAGGTACTGTTTGCAAAATTCTCTGTTAAGGCAGCTGTAAAGTAGGTTTTCTTACCTGAGAGAGTCTCATTTGATGTGGAAACATTCATGTTTTGATAAGAAAGATCCTTCATGGATGTTGATGTGCTCATTTCACTACCAGAAGGGATGGAGCAGGAAACGGGACGTCTCTTGCGGCCAGACCCGCCCCCGGTGTTTCTTTTTAGATGACCCTCTAGTGTCCGCTTTTCAGAGGAATTCTTTCGATCTAGGCTATGGGCAGAGAAGCTTCTTGAATCACTCCTGGACATTCCTTTGAATGAATTGTTTGCTGCTGTGTTGTTGTTGTTATTATTCTCTGCAGGGGAGGATCCATCAATGTTCAGTTTTCTGCTGACTTGTATCTTGGTCTTTGTTGCAGACATATCTGTCAAGCTGTTGTCCAAATTCTCCAATTCAGCCATAGCATTTTCACTATAAGAGTCCACCCAGTCACAGTCCTTGAGACTAGATCCTATTTCACAGTCATCAGCTGACTTTGTTTTCTTTAGAGGTGTGCTTTGGTCACGTGGTGATGACATTTCATAGTCCATGTCTTGTGTAATGCTGTCGTGGGCCCCCAGCTCAGGTTGGGACATACGTTTTTCTGGGGGAATGGGGAAAAAAACGGAATCTTGAGACAAATTCAGGTTCTTCCTGGTAGCATCAGCCAAAAGGCTGTCATCATCTAGATCGGTGTTTGAGGTGAATCCTTGCTCTCCTAAATGAGGAGAGACAGGTTGCAAAGGAGTGTCATTGATCAATGGAACATTGAGGTCCATCAAAGAAGAGGTTGAAGATCTGTGGTCACCTGTTGCTTCCAGTGCATCAGCATTGTCGAAATCCTCACTTTGGTTTAACGTGTGTGACAGGTGACTGTTCTCATGGCCAGTGCTGCTGTCAGGGACAACATTTCCATTAATCAGGTCTGCAAGGTGGGCTTCTGATTCTGCTTGGTCAGTGATGGCGCTTAGTGAGAAATTTTGACAAGGGCTCTCATCAGGGATGCTCTCTAGCCCCTGGTCACTAAGTGGAGTTGGGAAGGTGTTCTTGGGAGGACTGTCCTTGCCTTCACTGGCACCCTCGTCCAGATTAATACTGCGGATGCTTACAGAGTCCTCGGATGATAAAGTGAGAGTGGAAACAGCCTGGGAACCATAGCCACTGGAGGTCATGCTCGGTGTAAAACTCTTGGTTTGAATCTCCATCAGGCTGTCAGCAGTGACAGAATGGGAAATGCTGGTTGGTCTTTGAGCCACCATCTTGTCAGCTAATGGAGAACAATGCTGGCTTTGGTAAGACTCAAACTCTTGAAATTCATCACTGTCATGGCTGGGCACTTCCTTGTTAAACATGCTCAGCTTTTGAGACATGTCAAAATCATCATCAAGGTCCTGAAACAAAAACCATCAACAGGAATTTTATTAGACAGATTTTTGTGAATAGAGTCAATATTTATTTACTTATTTTTAATGATATTCTATTTAACTAAAAACAAGATAATTAATTCTAATCTCATCATTCTCCAAGCATCATTAAACCAAACCACATTTCCTGGTATAAACATGCTCTTCTAATTTGTCCAGTTAAATGTTGCAAAAAACTTTCAAAGCCCATTGTTTACAATTAGTGTTGGATGAATTTTTAAAGTTTATTTTAAGAAAAATGTAAACAAACTCTTTCTTTAATTAGATGTTGATCTATAAGGAATCAGATTCAAGGTAAAGTTTATTATTTTAGGATAGTCTTTGAAGCTGGTAAATACAGTACCAAAAAAAATTAATTCTACATTGATTTTTGATAAGCATAAAATAACAGCTTAGTAATGTTCCAGAATATTAGGAAGGAATTTAAAAAGAAATAAGATTCTGAGCATTAGGAGTCTTCTTTAAAATATAAATTTTGAATTACAAGAAAGAAAAATCCTTTAATCATTTCAATCTATTATTTTCTTTATTCATGGGCAAATATGATCATATTATTATAAAAGTCCAACAATTTTCTCTTACTTTATTGATTATTCATTAATTTGTTTTCAAAACACTAAAGAAATAAATAAAATGTCTAAAAACCATTATTGTATTTATAAAAAGATGAAAATTATCAATTAAAGAAATAATAAATTTTTATAAACAGACTTTTTCCCATCTTTTATCAGATACATTCATTTTTATGTCCAATTTTATTATGTAATTTAATGTTTCCACAATTGGCAATAAGCAACCAAAGTTGATAAGTCCTTGGTATATACTTATATAATAAATATACCATGTCAATTTCAGCATAATATCTATTTGTTAGAAATATTTACAAGGACTTACTTGTTGGTATAAGATAACGTAACCTGAGGATTGCTGATCATATTTATTGGGTTGGAATAAAAGTTTATAAAGTTTTTCAATAGGTAGTATTTGAACAAGTTATTTTGTTTCACATCTGACTGAAAAGGTAACATTTCAATATGTCTTTCTGTATGATTCATGTGTGGATTGTGATTTTTAAGACTTTGTACAGTAAAAATAAAAAATGCTGTACAAAAAGCAAAAAAAGAATGTGTATCATTTATGGAGGTTATGTCCACTAGGTTTAAAAAATGGAAATTTGGATCTGAAACACTAAGAATGTTCTGGCCAGTCTGTGGTCACTGATGATGACCAAATTGAAACACTGATATAAAAACGATCTGTGACATGGGACATTGCAGAGATACACCACATATTTCATTTGAGGACATTTGGATACATGAATTGCTATGATGTTTGGGTGCCTTACAACTTAATGGACTACATTTCCATTTGCAATTCTCTGCACAAATGCATCAGAACTGACCCATTCTTTTTAAAGAAAAATGTCAGCCAAGGAAAAATTGATTGTATATAACAAATTGGAGTGAAGAAAATGTCCAGGGCAAAAACCATTTTGTATCTGAAGAAGGAGTAGACATGGTAGGATTGGAAGGATATTGCATATTATGAGCTCCTCCTGTAAAATCAGGCATTCAATCTGGACAATTACCATCCCCATTTGGGCCAATTAAAAGACAACAATCTCTGAAAAGTATCTGGAATTGGTCAATTGGTAGAATGTTGTTTCATATCAGGGCAATGACAGATTACATATCTCTTTGCAGACATAGCAAAATCTGGTACAGATTGGCTGGAATATCCTATTTTTACCTGCTGTATTCACCTGACATTGAACATTTGGAGTACCACTTATTTTGATCCTTACAAATTTTCTCTTCAATTCTCTGGAAGCCTGTAAAAATCATTTAGATTTCACTCTGAAAGATGCTAAGTTCTTGGAGGATGGAACCCTGAAGCTGCCTCAAAAGATAGTCAACCAACACATCATAGAAGACAACAGAGAAGGGTGGAGTAATGTTTTTAACTGTAGATTTACAGATCTCTTCAAATTTTATGGTATCAAGATAAATGTTCTTGGTTAATATGGCTTAGTTAAAAAGTGTATTTATACAAGATAATGCTCATTCACATTCTGCATAATTGATTATTACCTAACTTGCCAAGAAACAAAAACTTCTAAAGATAGCAAATTAATAGAATGACTAAGTCTTTCCAGATATTATTCTAATAGGAAATTTGTAATTTATCATTAAAGGATGTGTATATGAGAAAAAAATAATGTAAAGTAATAAAAACTGTTGTAATTAATTTTGAAGTTGACGCAACAGAAAAGTTAAAATGAAAGAATGACAAAATTTATAAGATGTCAAAGAACCAAAGTTAATATGTAAAATAAGAAAATACTAATTCATGCACACGAGATATTGTGTTAATCAATATGTTTATGTGGCCTGTATCTTTTGAATTTATTTACAAATAAAAACCTAGCATTCCCAAACAAGTTATAAATACTTTTAATAATGATAGATATTATGAGCTGAAACTTGTATGATAAATTTCCCAAATAAATCTAAGTATATATGTACAAATTTACCAACATCCACTAATACTATTTTTATTGTGAAAATATTAACTTAATAAAATTTAACATGATATATAACCATGACAGTAGCCAAATTTCCAACGGTAGAATTTTGCCTGACAAACTATTGAATCTTGATCACATTTTAGCAGAGCAAATAATTCAGTTTTATGCATCTAGCAAAACTAATGCTAGAAATAAGAAATATACATCAATAATAATGTGCACCAAAAAAGTTAACCAATTTTACTGATTTTCAGTCACAACATTGAGCACACTTTATATTAGGTACCTTCACTTTTTTGCTAAAATGAGCATACCATGATGAAAAAGGGCCCCAAACTTGATGAAAACAAAATTTTATCGTCAAAATGTTCATGTTATTATTAAGAAGAAAATTTAGCATCTTTTTTGTGGTAAAAAATACATTGTTTTGGAAATTCTCACAAAAATCAAATAATTGTTGGATTTTAATGAGATTTTCAGGACATATTCACAAATGAATTAAATTATTTAAAAAATTTTTTTTTATGAAAACTTGGTAAAAATATTTTTTTTAATTTACAGCTGTTACCACCATTTACTTAATTTTATGAAATTTTAAGAAATTAAATTTCGATCCAAATATGTTTTATATTAGTTAAAAGCAGGACTCTTGGGAGAATGTAAATCATCAATTTTTTAAACAGTTATTCATTTTCCCAAAATATGATCCAAATTGTAAAATAAAATATGCAATAAAACTATGTTATTATTCAATCAGAAAAGCTTTTATAAATAAGATATATTAAGGGCAGGCACTATTGTCTTAAGAAAAAACATTTAAAATTTTAATTATAATAATTTATAAAGTTTCAAAATTCTGTATTAATTTCAGCTTTTTAGATTATATTAAGTGTAAACCATATTTACTAATCATAAATGATAAAGGCTTAAAGAAATCATCATGCACCAAGATTTTAAAAAGAATTTTGTATTTTTTTATTAGTGTATAAATGTACCGATTTTTGTAAGTACAGTCAACCATATGCAACATTATCAGAAAATAAGAGCAATAACTATATTAAATTTAAAGCTAAAATTTCTCAAATTGAATAAAACATTAGATTACAGAGAGTATTTTCCTAAATTTTTAAGATTACGGGGTACTTAAAAAATTATATAAAAAGGCACTCACGTCATTTTCTTAAATTATGTTTTACAGATAAAGTCTCCATAGAACAACATGGTTACTGTCAGTTAAAAATACCGTTTGGTTAAAAAATTCATTTCTGCGATATTTTAAACTTAAAGTAAATAATATTTGTTTCAAATCAGTTTAATTACACTTTAAATCAACTAATATTCCTCAAATAGAGTTTCAGTATATTTTATTTTTGCATGATTTTTAAAACCAAGAACTAACTTGTGTTTACAAATGTCTCAAAAAAGGACAATTCTGAATATTTTGCTTACTAGAAATAGTAAATTTAATCCTTTAGCTTTCAATTAAAGCTAAAATGCAAACTTCAAGAAAGCCTTTTCAATTTTAAAAATTAATTTAAACCTTAGGTATCGTGATTTTTGTGGAGGTATATATTTTATATGTTATTTCTTACACAGCACACATTGTTTAAGATTAAAGATTCTTGATCATGTAGAATTGCATTGAAATATTACCGACTTGTTTTAAAAAAAGGAATGATGAAAGAAAAAATTCTATTTATTTGCAACTTATTTTCTAAAAATAATAGCATAGAATTATCAATGTTTTTCTTTCTATAATGAAAGAAGATATTAAAAAAAAAAGAGAAATGTGTTATGTATCTGAATTTGAAAAATGAAATTTTTGATTATGTTACCAGCTCTTCTGAAGTAAAATCTAAATATAATCATGTAAAAATCAAAAGAGTATCATTTCTTCAGTGTTTAAATCAGAACCAAAATTTGTTCTTTCAATAACATTATAAAGGAACAGTTTATTAATAAGATAAATAAACGGATAAAGAAGTGTTTCTGCTTCACTTTAATTTAGATTAAAAGGTTATTCCAAATAATAGTCCTTTTGGAAATTTTAAATTCAAATTTGAGTAACTGCCCTTAGTAATGGGAGTAAGAAATTCACCTCCTCAGTATCCTGCTGTAGGAGAGGCCTCCTTTCCCTTTGTTGCTGTTCTTCTTGCAGGGTCCTTAAAGGCTTCACTGCTTTGGATGCGTGTGGGCTGATGGTTGACTTAGGGGTTGCTGCATAAAGAGAACATGACACTTATGACACTCAACATCACCTAATTGTCCTGTTTTAGATAAGCATTTAGTAAGGCAATCAGAACAACCAATAAAGAAATGCAAGGAATTAGATCTATCTCTTGAGTAGAGAGAGAGAGGAAGAATTGTCACTAAATAGCAAGGTTTTTGGAAGGGTACATAGTAGCAAAAAAGTAAAAAAATATTTCTTCACAAACAGTTAAACTGAATTTTTTATACAGAAACATTAAAAACAATAGAAAGAACATGCTTTTCAGTTTATCACTTTAAACAGTAAGCCTAAAATACACATTCTTATTTAATATCACTAACCCCCTCTTTGTCATTTCTTTAATTGTTTGTTAATATTTACTGTACTCCTTTCAACACAGATTACTTATATATTATCATAAAAACATGTGTGTGTACATATTTATATATGTGTGTGTGTTTCATTAAAGACGACAAACAATGTACTGCTTAATCGCAGTACCTTGTCTGTCATCTATAATGAAACATGTATAAATGAGGGATTGCTTTCTAAATACACTATATATATATATATATATATATATATATATATATATATATATATATATATATATATATATATATATATATACACACACACACACAGCTTTGCTGTATTACAGCTCATTAGTGTGGCTAGACATCTGATCGGTTCAGGCTGGGAATGAAACCAGACTGATTTGATATCAGTCGTAGATTTAGCCCCTAGGCTATTGGCACCCAACAGAGAGAAAGGCGAATTTTTATGTGTTTATTTTTCCATAAACACACCAGTCACCCAGAGAACTCAATGCATTATCAGCTGTAATAGTGACGGTTTACAAATTTTATATATATATATATATATATATATATATATATATAGATATATCTGTATCTATAAATGGCATTCTGTCAGTGTGTCTGTGTGTTTGTCACCTTGTTACCTCATCCTGAGCAAACCGTTTGTCCGATTGACATGAAAATTCACACACAGATCAGAAATTTACAGCATTCATACTTGACGTCTTTGGATTTTTCGATTGTTCCTCCGATTTTGGAAAAAATTGATAAAACCGATAGGGATCAAATATTGATTCCAAAAAAATTCATCAGTTATTCACTGAAAGTTTTTACAAATTATAAGTGATATCCACGAAACTCACATTGGGCAATGTCTTTATAGTTTTGAGATGCTGTTCTTTGTTTTTAAAAATTGATATTAGTTATCAGAAAAATCGATAAAATTGATCACTTTGGGACATCCAATTCAAATCCAATGTAGCTGATTTTTGGCTCTGTTTTTCGCAAACTGCAAGGAATTTTCACGAAAATCATATTGAGCATTAGTTTTGTCAACAGTTATTGGTTGCTGACCTTTTTCTTCAATATCGGTATCATTTATCGGAAAAAATCGATAACATCATGCCACTTTTGACTTCCAATTCAAATCCAGTCAAGCTGATTATTGGCTATATTTTTCGCAAATGGTGAAGAATTTCCACCAAAATTACGTTGAACATTGTTTTTATCAACAGTTATCAGGTGCTAACATTCATTTTCAATATTGATATCAATTATTGGAAAAAATTGATACAATCGATCACTTTGAGACATCCGATTCAAGTCTAGTCTAGCTGATTTTTGGCTATATTTTTTGCAAATGGTGAAGAATTTTCAGCAAAATTCCCATTGAGCATAGTATTTACTGACAGTATTGAGGTGCTGACTTTCGTTTTCAATTATCGGATAAAAATCAATGAAATAATACCCCTTTTGACTTCCCATTCAAATCGAGTTTACCTGAATTTGGTGATGTTTTTTGCAACTTGCTTGGGATTTTGATTAACTTTATCGGTTTTAGTCGTGACAATTAAAAACTTTTGCCCTGTGAGCTCCTTTGTGACAAACTAATACCTGAGGTAAGTCGATACAATCATGTCTTCATCGGAATTTGCGAATACATCAATCATATGTATGTTCAACTGAGGCGCCTACACTACAGACTCTACAGCTGATTGTTATTCACACACGCGTGGCCATGCTTCACATAGTGGTATCTCAATGGCTGAGTGCAGTACGCGGTCGCTGATTGGTGTTTGAGACCCTAGGACGCTTGCTGATTGGCACAGCCGATTGGCCAGTAATACTTCGCATTTGCACAGCTGTGAGACGACGGTTTCACTTCTGCTCCTGTTACGCCGCCATCCGGTTGATACGATAGGCTCCTTCAACTGATCATTTCTCCTACCGCAAGTTGTTTCTTAACATTTTTGTATTCCGTTTGTCTGTTTAACTACATTTTTCCAACTACCATAAACAATTTATTCAGCTGTTTTAATTACCTGCCTTCCCAATTCTGGCTCACGCTTTGCAATACTAAGTTAGACTTTGTCCTCCTGCAATTGAACAACCCTAATCAACCACTACTAGCATCATTTTTTCCCCATGCCGCCAAAAAGGAGGGTATGTCTTAGCTTTCGGTCTGCAAGAGCGTCCGCTATGAGGGCAAGAAGGGCCCGCAAGTCCCAGGAGCAGACAACAATGCGACTTTAACAGGTCACTCAATGCAGCGCCCTCACACAATCCTCGCAGTCACAAGAGGAGCATTCCACCTGCTTGGCTGGGAAAGCTGCCTACAGGGCTTCGTTGCGATCAAGGCTCAAGAATGCACAATGGTCGAGAATGAACGCACAGGCTGCAGCAACCACCTCTGAAACTTGGGCTTCCGAGACTCATCATCAAAGGCTTCTTCATAACATAAGAAACGCTGCTGCCACTGCGAAATCAAGGGCAGTAGAGACACCTTCCTGCAGATGTGCCCGTCAATCCAGGGACGCTGCTGCAACAGAAACTGCTAGGGCTGCTGAGACACTGCTCCGTAGGTCTGTTCGAAATGCTACGAATGCTGCCATCACTGCCAGGTCAAGGGCAGCTGATACATTTGACCGCAGGTGCGCCCATCAATCCAGGGATGCTGCTGTAACAGCTAGGTTGAGGGAGTCCAAGATAGAGCTGCAGCAGGCAACCCGCAACACTCCAGCGACTTCTGCTGCCAGAAACTCTGAGGGCCCACAGACAAGGGCAAACAGACCTTCAAGGGCTGCTACAAACATGGCCACTGTGTGCTTATCTCAAACTCCCCAAGCTCGCTGCATACACTTCGATGGCGACATTCAGTGCCTTGCGGCCGCCCATGGTATTACCTGTTCCAGCAGCTCTTTTTTAGTCTTTCTTGGCTTCCAATTATGACCCCAGCATTAACTTAACTACGTATGACGGCAACAAAGTAGAGTCCGTGACCTGCGTTTGCCAATTCTGCAATGCCTGCAAATGGGCCGGGGAGCCTGCCAGTTTGTGTTGCTCCTCCTGCAAAGTTCGACTGCTATCTCTGCATGAACCACCTACCCCGTTGAGGGGACTAATAGTCAGCTCCCATCCCAACTCCAACGACTTCCTTCAAAACAATTAGGCAATACAACAATTCCTTTCAAGTGACCTCATTTGGGGCTCAGGTGGTTCAAGAAGAGGGTTGGATGCCCACTTTCAAAGTTCAGGATCAGGTATACCACTGCATTGGGTCTCTGCTGCCTGAGGAGACCACTACACCTAAATTCCTTCAACTGTACTTTATTGCAGACTACAACTTACAGGCTGAAACCCGGATTGGTATTTTGCCGCTGTCGGGAAGAGTTCCTCGCAGGGATGTCATATTACTACTTCAGGCCATGCTTCATGAGGTTAACAGCTACATTCGCAGTTTCAAATATGCTTTGGAAAATGCTCCCTTTCCTTCCTTCCATCAGCATTGTAATTGATGTCAACAAACAGCCTCATGATGAACACGAATGCCGCTACAGTGCTCCTACATGCAATGAAGTGGCCACTATTATACATGGGGAGCAAGACCACACTCGCGATATTGTCCTCAAATCAAGAGGCGGCACTCTTCGCAGGATTTCAGAGACCCATCGATCATATGACGCATTGCAGTACCCTTTACTTTTCCCTTATGGTGACGATGGCTACCACTTCGGCATTCTCCTTCATACTCCGGGTGGCCAAACTAAAACGTCTTCCAAAGCCTTAACATTCCAAGCCTTCTACTCATACCGGTTCGTGGTTAGGGATGGAGACTTCAACCTGCTTCATAGGCGCAGGGAGCTTTTCCACCAGTTTGCGGTTGACATGGCCGCTAAGATGGAATCGGAGAGGCTTTGTTTTATACGGAATCATCAGAAACAGCTGTGCTCAAACTCCTACATACACTTATGCGACAGCCTTCAAAATGAAGTCAATCCCCGTGACCTAGGGAAGCTGTGCATTCTGCCCTCTACCTACACTGGGGTCCGCGTTACATGCATGAACGCACGCACAACGCTATGACATACGTTAAGCAATATGGCCGGCCAGACTTATTTATAACGTTTACCTACAACCCCAAATGGGTTGAGATAACACGTGAACTCCTATCCGGACAGGATTACACTCACAGACACAATATTACCGCCCACATATTCTGCTTAAAACTGGGAAAACTTATGGACTTAAGTGAAGGGGCCGAGTCCTACAGTGAAAACGCAACCACTATTTTACATTGCAAGAATTAAAAATCTTGACCGATTATGAACAGGTGGCAGTCTTTGGGTAAGCACGGAGCAGCAACACAGCAGCCACCTATTGCCCTTGAGCTCATTGATTTTGCTACCAGTGAGATTCCCAGCCTATCAGTGACCTCAACAACTGCGGATATGTGCATAAGTTCAATAATTCAAACCCCAAAGCAATTTAACTACATAAAACCCCAAGCAACACCGGGATTTACTGCTAGTATATTATATATATATATATATATATATATATAGGGTGGGTGCAGCATAAATATCTCCCACATAATAGTAAGACATTAATAACAATGCTGTCTTCATCTAGCTAATGTCATACCGTTATGTGAGAGGTCTTCCTGGGAGGTATATGTAGGAGATATTTCTGCTGCAACCTATATATATATATATATATATATATATATAGTATGTCATATTAAATGAATAAATAAGCTTCAATCAACTCTGCTATATTCAACCTGAGAATATCTTGTAATAACAAGAATTAAGTACCACTTATGAATAAGATAAAATTATATACAAGAATAAATGGAGTTTAAAACAAAATTCATAGAATCTATTTTGTTAGAGGAAGTTTTGGGGGAATTATGGGGAAAGTTTCAGCAAATATGAGGCTTCTTCATATCTCTTCATAGTTGTACCGAAGTAATATAGTTGATGCAAGAAATAAGCATATATAGTCTATATAAGAAAAACAATTATTATATGAATGGATATGAAGACTAATTTTCTAGACTATTAATAAAAAAAATCAATAAAAAACATGAAGAGAATTAAAAGTTGTTGAGATCAAATCAAATATTTGCCTGACAAAAAATTCATATTTCTTGAAGTAATAAAATCATTTTCCCTCAGTATAAATAATCAATAACTAATGCCAATTTTATGTAGAAGAGAAATGGAAATTACTATTCATTAACAAATCTTCATTTGAAGATCAAAGAACTGATTTGTATAAAGTATTGATTTAGAAATACATGTCACAATTTAATAAAGTGAGTCTAGAGACAGGTTCATATATATCCATACCAAGAAATGAAATTAAAATAAGTCAACTGAAACCAAAAACAAAGTTAGTACAAAATACTAAAAATAAATAAAACATTTGTATCAGTAAAAGAAAAGCAAAAATCAAATGCAAAGATTAATGTCAGTATTAAACAATGAACAGATTATCCATTACAAGTATTTTTTTAAAAGTATAATAAGGTATTCTCTTTTTCTTTAGGAGTAAAAATTGATAAACAGAAGTTATTTGTTGGCTGAAAGAAAGGTTTTTCAATTTGGTTATAGACTAAAAACCTCCAATATTTCAGGAGGAAAAAGGGCACATAGAAGAAGTAATGACTGGAATCAGACAATCCATTTTTAATGTTGTCAGATCATCAATTGCTCTTGAAATTTGTCTTGAGATTTGCACAAATACTAATTTTAAGTAACCAATTTATATTTTAGTCAAAGAAAATGAGAGACAAATGTCGAAATTGTTCAATTTTCATAGTTGTCATTGTCTTTTCTTGTATTTTTTTCTTACCTTTTACTAAATTTGTCAACAGATTCTACAGATAAAATTAACCAAATGAAATGTTTCAAACCTGGAGCAAATCATGAAGTTTCTTAGCAGTAATACTTACTGAGATAACAAAAAAAGCAAAATTTGAAATCATGAGAATTTTATAGTTCATAGATAAAACAGAATATTACATTAGAAGATATAATTCATGTAAGGCAGGAACAGTAAATGCTTGATTGTCAGATATGAGAGAGAAATATTTAATGAACTGGGATATAACTGAGGTATAAAAATATGGATTGGTGTAAGTAAATTTAGTAACAGATATTTTACATCTAATTGCTGAACATTTTAAATAAACAGGATAAAAGAAAGATTCATTGTTTAATATGTGAATCAGATTTACTTCACATGAACAATTTTATGTTAGCCAACTGATAAAAGGCCAGTGAGTAGAGTTTAACATGCTCTGTGTCTTCTTCAAGTATTAGTTCTTTGTTAAAAAAAAAAAAAGAAACAACATGAAAGTATGGTGGCATTTCACAGAGCAATGTGAATGACAACATAAATTATAATGAATTTTATTAAAAGTTAAAATAAGAAAATAGTAGCAGTTTTGTGTTTTCAAAACACATTCAATAAATGATAGATTTTATAAGTGATTGGCAAGAATTGGTCTGCATTGCACATTTTTGGAGAAGTGAATGAAAAAAAATTAACCAATGACAAAATTCAGGAGAGATTACAATCTAAATCTGACATTTATTTCTTCACTTTTCTGAGAGAAATTCTGCTTACCAACAGATTTCTAAAATGAAATCTCAGTGCATAGAAAGAAAAATCATTCAGTTCTACATGAAAATCAAACAGTCCCTATTAAGTAATATGAGAACTTCTCCTAGGATACAGACAGATTAACTTGCTAAGCTGGGTAAAGTTGCCGCCTATAAAAGTATGTAATGACATCTAAGAACACAGACTGGTTGTATACTGTGAGGAATAGCTGCTAACAAGTTGAGGCATAATATAAGTTTGGAAAGTTAGTTGTACACTAGCCACGTCTCAGATTCTAAAATGGTAAAAAAAAAAAAGAGGAGGCAAAAAATGTCTCAGGGTCAATGTTCAAGTGGGAAAATGATAAAAGTTTTAAGTCTATAAACCAAAATCTTCATTTGTACAATCAATGATTGAAAGGTTCTATTAATCTATTATAATTGACCTCGGTTCAATATAATCTTTGGAGTCAATATATTAGCTGAGGCCTAAGATGCAAATGATCATAAAATGGAGTCTTTATATGGACATTATTATTATCATTATAGCATGGTGGAAGAATATTTTCTTAAATAGAACAATGAATTGAAACTTTTAGAAGATAATTTTGTTCCACAAGAAAGAGTAGACAGATCCATGTATTTTAGATTAAAGTATTTTAAATTTGTAATTTTACAAAGAAATTTTAGCTTAAACATTGAAGAAGCATAAGGAGAAACACTGAAATTTTGTATAGCCAAAAGAAACTGACTTACTTTTAAATTGCTCCAATTCACTTCTTGTCACTATATATATATATATATATATATATATATATATATATATATTATCTTCAAGCAAGTTTGATTAAATAGAGCTGACAAGGTCTGTTTAATTTTTTATTATACTTTTCCAACTTCTGGATAAGATGTTGAATATTATCTTGTTGGAAAAGTATAATAAAAAATTAAACAGACAGACCTTGTCAGCTCTATTTAATCAAACTTGTTTGGATAAATACTTGCTTCCTAAATATACCTATTAATTGTTTCACCCCAATCAAGGCAATAAATCCACTAAGACACAAGGAGTTACTAAGAGTGAAAGAATCTGAGAAAATATTAAGGAGAGATAATATAATTTTGAAAACTTTGTCTAACATTGTATTTCTGGGGATGATTACTGTTCATTATACACCAAGCTTAAAATAAAAAATAAAATATTTCACAAGCTTCAAAGGAATCTGTTCAAGTAAGAATATATTTAAAGCAATGAATAGTTGATTAATAGAATATGTTCATTTTCTGACTCTCCATTAAGGCCATTAGAAGGTCTTAGCATATGTTCCCAACTGCTGGTCTTCATTAAGTGGAATTCTTATAGTTTCTCTTATTATCTTAACTCTTACCATTGTTAACAAAGATGAATATTTAAAAATGAAAACTTTATTTTAATCATTCAAAATATGATTAATCTTTTCTTCTTTAACTACTCACTTTTCATTGTTAATATATTAATAATTAAAGTCAATGTTTGAATAATATACTGCAAAAGGTTCTTTTTAAAATGTTAACATGCTTATAGTCTTTGACAAGAAGAAATGCATTTACTTTTGAAATATGCCAAAGTTTCTGAGTTACCATTGTAGAAAACAAACATAAATCAGAGACAAAATTCTCCAAGACCAATAAAATCAGTAATAATTTTTCAATCTTTACTCTTTAACCTTTTTTGTTAACTGTGTAGATTCCCACGAAGTATAACATCACAGCCTCACCATACTAGGGCCACAATGTCATTCCACTAGGTGTTGCTATGATGATATCAATAGTAAGTAGGTTTTTACAAAGTGGCTATTAGCCCACATACAACCAGTTTCATTTTTCATAAACTTGTTGCCAATCAAAACTAGTTTACCTTGCTATTTAATCACTAGTTGAAAGAAGAACAGATTCATTTCCAAGGTTATTTGTGGGAAAGTGAACACAACAGCTTTGGTTGGGATTTTAAATTGACAAAAGCCAATTCCACTTCCCACACTGATAACTGCTACACTATGCACATATTTTTTACTAAAGTTTTAAACTGCCGATTTTAATTTTGTCTTGTATAATTCTCTACAAAAATCAATGTAATTTTTTATAATACTGTAGCAGGATTTAAAAAAAAATTTTGATAAAGTCCTTACTGAAATAGTCTTCAGTAGTAGTTTTACATATGCTGACTACCTGAGAAGATTGATATCCTCACAGTACTCCTCTGCTAGTTTTCATATTTGTGGTGACTTCAACATTCCCCACAAAGACTGGTTAGGCCACTCAAATAAAACTGATGAAGGCAGATACTGCAGAGACTTCTCCATCACCTACAAACTAATTCGGATCATTGAAGAATTCACCTGCATTCTTGGTCAGGTGAATCTCTTTAACCTCTTTCTCATAACCTGCCCTGAAAAATGCTTTGCTGAAGTTTTTACCCAAGGGCACTTAACATCATTCACTAGTCAGTGTCAATGTTGATGCCAAACCAAAGGCATCTCTAATGTGCTGTTCCATAGAATGAGTGTTTTCAATTATAAAGTTCTTCCGAATGGGTAGGTCCCTGAAGGTAGTTGTTAACAGCCAGTTCTCCGAGGCTCAAGCAATCAACACAGACATCCTCCAAGGTTCGCTTCTTAGTCTAACCCTCTTTCTACTTTACATAAATGATCTGCTGAAGTGTACTTTGATCATTTATGAATATCTATGCTGATGATACAATGACATATGGATGCACCTACAAAACTCATAGCAACTGATCTCTCTTCTGGCCTCTAACAGCACAGTGTAACTGGCAGGTCATATTCAATGCCTTGAAATCTAAACTAGTGATATTCCATAATCACTGAGCATAGCCAGAACTTTCACCGATCATGAACGTGTGTTTCGTCAGTGAGACCCCATGCCCTAAGCACCTATTGGGACCCAAACATCAAATGGAACTGGTACATATGACCCATTGCTAAGGAAGCTAGAAAAACTGTTGGTGCCCTGTAGTGCTCCAGTAAATACTTGATTCCTCCTGCTATCCTCTACCTTTACAAGAGCCAGATCCGGCTGAAAATAGTCTACTGCTGCCATATATGGGTGGGAGCTACCAATTCTTCACTTTCCAGTCTTAATAGAGTCCAAAAGTATCTATGCATCTTTGTGGGTGACAAATTATTTTCCACCTTGAAGTCCTTTTCACACAGACGAAATATCACAAGCCTCTCACTGCTCTATCGCTATTTCTATGGAAAGTATTCAAACTACGTTCCTTAGTTCCACCAGTTCTAACCTGCATGGCTAAGACCCACCATGCCACGCCCATTGTAGTGAACCACCTTCATTCTCTTTGTATTCCAGTGGTGAGATGTAAGTTTCACTCGAGCAGCTTTTTCCTCCATGAACTGCTGCTTTTTGGAACTGACTCACAAGAGGATGCTTCCCCAATCACTACAATCTTAACCTGTTCAAATCTAGAGACAGATGTTATCTTCCCCACATATCCCCATAATGTGTGCCTCTTACTCTGTAACCCTCTGCCTTGACTAGCTCTTTGGTTTTGTACAAGGTGAACATCATTGTAAAAAAAAAAAAACTGAAAAAATGTTATCCATCCAGAGCATATTCAAAGAATAACTGGCCTGGTACTGTCTAAGAGAGTAGTAGAAATATAATTACTAAGCTATAATGTATTTTAATAATGTACAGATTCAGGCATGTATAAAAATATATAAAAACAGCTAATGGTGAGATTGTAGAACCACCATTTTCATTCTAGTTTAACTGTACACCCAAGTTTTTATCTGATGCATATTTCTCTCAGATCTCTCAAAAGTGTGCAACTTTCTGTCCAAGCTTTGACAATTTTCTGCCATTGTGAATAATTTCTAATCGAACAATGCAAAAGAGCAGAGAACAAGAATTATTCCTTTGTAGCTTTGTAGAGTTCATGATGTACATCTGTGTATGCAATTATTAAATAATACTATAACATCCAAATTTCATCTTGGAAATTGAAACCAATATCCTTTTCTGTAATTTGGATCAACATTTGATATTTGTTTTCCACAATGTCAAGAAAACATAAGATTTTGAAAAGATCCTTTCTGCAATATGAGATTCAAGCATTGACTAAATTGTTACATTAGTGTCATATACAAAAGATACATGCGCATTAGACAAGAAGAGACGCAAGGGAACGAGCATCACAAACTTCCATCTGCCAACACATGCAGGTTAGATTGGACAGCAATCAATAGTGATTACTTACATAGAATTCATATGCGATACAGAAACTATTAAAAACAAAAAAAAAAGAAAAGAAAAAGACAAGTGGTTTGACAAAAAAAAAATTAGGGGTGGGAGAGATAAAAAATATAAAAATGAAGATATTGGTTGAAAAAGAACAGTTTTGGGAATGGGAAGCTTCAAATTTTCACACACACACACACACACACATACAAAATAATGATTATTAAAAGATGATATTCTCTGATGATGCAAGATACAGAATGAGGTAG
Source organism: Acanthosepion esculentum (assembly GCA_964036315.1). Classification (NCBI taxonomy): domain Eukaryota; kingdom Metazoa; phylum Mollusca; class Cephalopoda; order Sepiida; family Sepiidae; genus Acanthosepion; species Acanthosepion esculentum. The sequence continues at coordinate 18,210,504 of OZ038504.1, forward strand.
TCAATATAGTGCAGGCAAACCATAATGATTGTACGATTCAAATGAGGGAGAAGGGCCAAAATAGATGCAGTCAATATGAGAGGGGGGTATATCATGCAGTTCAATAGGCCATGCACCACATGTGTTTGTCCCCAATATTTCTAGTGACCAACCAGCTAGACATACTTCACCATTAAAAAAATGTTGGGTAAGATCGAGTGGAAAAAGAGGGTTCTTTTTATAGAAGAACAAAAAGAAAAAATGTGGAGCTAAAACCAACCTTCCCAATAGCTTGTTTTTCTTTATAAATGAATTCAATTGTATTAAGGTTGTATCTACATAATGCATAGAAATATTTCCCTGTCACCAAATTGGAAAGTTTAAGCATTTATCTGCATGCTAACTGGTGCTGTAATATCAAGAATTGAAAGTTTATATAACGGATATGCACAAGGAAAGTGATAACATTTGCAATTAAAGGAATTTTTTTAAACAACATTTCAACTACTTTAAGGTTATTTAATGTCATGATTTGTCGAATGGAGAATACTTCAGTTTAAGTTTAAAAGTTGAGTTAATTTTACATTTTTGTACTGATAGTTCCTCTGTGTGTGTGTGTGTGTGCCAGAGTCAAAATCTTTCATGATAAATACAAAAGATTTAACAGCACAAGTATATATTTCAGTTATATTTAAATGAATACTATTCAAGAGATATTTTATTTTTAAGATAGATATGCTATGATAGATAAGTCTATGTAAACAAAAAACTAGTTTCTTGGTACTTTTATAGAGGGAATTGATTTAACATTTAAATTTTGAATGCCTATGACATATATCCTAACACAACTGTATTCATTTTCATTTACTATTTTCTTAGAAGTGTCAAAAACAAAAGATTCTAATTCATGTGTGTGTCTGCAACATAATATGAATGAAAATAGTATGTTAAGTAGTCAAGAGGAAGAGGCAAAGCTACGTTATCCCAGTTGAGACCTCAATAAGAGTTTCTCAGAAATTAAGATCATCATTGACACTTATTGCATTCTTCAAGCTCTTTTAGAGCTATTGATTTGTATAATGTATTTTTTTGAAAACTGTTCTCTTGTAGATTTTGTCAAGCAAGTGAATTTCTACAGAAAGGAGGCTATATTAATCTTTTCCCATTAAAGAATTTAACAAAGAAAAATACTTTAGAAACATTTCAAATAATACAAATGTTTGAGGAATAGTATTTGGGTTGGGTGGGATGTGTGTAGGGTTAATACCCCCCCCCCCCATTAGCACCAAGTAGCAGAATTAATGGGGATGAATTTGTAAAAAAAGATTTCATAAAGATGAACAATTCTTAATTGCCAAAATGATTGTTTTTCTTTATTGTTGTTTATAAATATAATGTTAAAAATTTAAATTCAGTAGTATTGATATACATTTGACAAATTTACTAATAGTAGCCCATAAAAATCTGATGACAATGAAGACTAGAGATAGTTAACTAACATTTGGTTCATGAATTTTCTGAATCTCAGTAAGAATTAAATATATCAATGATAATGAATATTTTCAAATGGATACATGATGCAAAATTTTATTTGGCAAATTACTATATGAACATTCATGAATCACATACTACCTAGAAAGTCAGTTGGTACTTACTTTGTCACCAAGTTATAAAACAGTTTACCATAATTGATGTTATTTGTTTTTAATCATAACATCCCATGAGGCTTAATTTTCATGTCTATCCTCTCAGATAATTACATTTAATGTTTGTTATCTTTAGAGGTTAAAGATGCTATGAAGCTGAGAATAAATGAACACATGAATATGGTCTTTATTAATTAAGTGAAATTGTCATTTGGACAATCAAGAACAAGAATTTTAATGTATTTAAATTGTAATCATTTATATCTCAGAGTATATTTCATTTGAATTTGATAGTTTGATGAATTGAGCAAGATGTCTCTAAATATTACAAATTGATATATTTCTTACAGATGAAGCTAGCTCAGAAAATACAAAGTCTACTACAAGCCTTGTTAGGTGGACATATTTTTTTTTGAGCTCAAGTTCAATGTAAAGAGCTTAGACTGAATAAATTCCAGGCAACATTCTTTCTATTTGATTCAATCTTAGATTTGTAAACTACAAGAAAGTATAATCCTATTTACTATTAAAATAAGGGCAGGTGAAAATGCCGATTTGCTCAAAACTTCGGTTCTTTAAACAGACACGTGCTCCTGCCACATTACTGTAATCTTGATGTCTTTCTCATCAATAATGATGTTTACAGTTACTTGTAAAATCCCTTACTGCAAATAGATGTCTATTTTAAAAGGACATTCTCAATCAGTTCACACACTACCATTCTACAAACCTAATTTTTAAAAAGAGGGATACAAACTAGAACTGCCATGCAGAACAATTTGGAGGAGACACTTGCAAGGATGGGGCAGATGATTGGAGTGTTGAAGGGAGGGGAAACATTTATGCGACAGAGTCACAAAGTTGAGGAGCCACTCACGTTCTGGTGGGGGTCGATTGATCCACTGTCCAAATTGACTCATCAGAGCATCTGTGATAACAGTCAAATGTTTTTTTTTTTAATTCTACTTTAAAATGTGGAAAATACTATTTCTACTAAGTGGGGAAAAGAAAAAGAAAAAAAAAGCAACAAAACAATCGTCACATTTCACTTTGTTTGAAGCTCAAGACATTTCTGGAAAAAGAAAAATTAGGAGATTGCTCACCAAATAATTCTGAGAATTTGAATTTTGTACTAATTAATTGTAATTAAGATATTTATGCTCAAAACCTAGCTCGCAACTAAAGCCTAACTTGATTTAAAATTAATTAATAACTAGTGCTATTTTCTATAATCAGTATATATTTGTAACAATCAATAAAGTCCAGAATGACTCTAAAAGCCAAGGTGATCTGAAATAATCACATGGTTCAATGCCCAGGAATGGCTACACTAAATAATTACTGTTACATAAACATCTAAGAACCCCTATAGAAATGAACCCATTGATCATATGGGGAACCCATCACAAAAAAAAAAAAAAAACTGAAATAAAATAAATAAGAATATGGAGACCTATTCAAATGAAATTTTACTTCTCTTAAAAGTTCAGATGAAGAGGAAAATGATTACTTTTAAGTTGAAAAACAGAAACAGTCAACAAAGAATCAATGCCTAAAAACTACAAAAGAAAAACATCATTAATAATTAGTTTATAAAAGATGAAGATAGAGCAATAAAGTGTCTAAATGCAAAGACAATAATAGCTGAATTTCAGTAAGTCATATATAGTTACTAGTCATTCACTGATGGAAAACTAATAGACATCATGGCATTGATCAATGGTCATTTGATAGAAGAAACATTTTCAAATTTTAAATAAAAAGATTACAAAGCAATGTTTTTTTCTTAGACATCATGCATGACAAAGAAACATTAGAAAAATATTCAAAATGATTCATGCCATAATACCTCAAATAATTCTCAGCATTAGTGGAAAGAATTCATTCACTAATTGATATTACTTGCTTTTTATTGCAATTTTTAAAATAGAATATTTAATTGACGAAAATAACAGTATTTTATGACTGTCTGATTATAGGAACATCTTTAGAACAGTAATATTGTTTTGTTGGAAATATTCTACTTTTAGTTTGGAAAGCAGTTTAATGTGATTTCTTCAGCAAAAAATCGTTACAAAAATAATTCTCATAATTATATTTATAGAACTTTTCATTAAAATGATAATGCTTCAAATTTGTATTTCCTGTGATTAACATTTGAATTTCATAATTTACGATCCTGTTTAAATCATCAGCCAAGAGATTTTTTACTCTTCATACTCATAATTATTGAATAAATTAAAAATTGGGAATGAATTTTATTTTTCCACCAAGAAAAAAGTATTTGGGTACAGTTACAACACAATAACATTGAATTTATAGAAAGATACACTTTAGCACGGCTTCCTAGAAAGAAAAAAACAAAATACAACAAGCAACGAAAAAATTAATGGAAAACGCCAGAGTAAGCAGAAATACCATAATCTAAAAGGGAAGGGAAATGAAATCCTAATGTTTTCTTTTAGAGACTTTCTATGAAGCTAGTACATGCTAAACATTTCAAAAATGAGAATGGCTTATATAAAATAGCTGTAACATACAAGTTGCACTTCTGTGTAATTTTGTGCAGTTAAAAGGATATATATATATATATATATATATATATATATATATATATATATACTGATTCATAAGCTTATTATAAACTAATATTTATGTTATTTCATTTGAGTTACTTGTCTTTTGATAGTGTGGAGTTATATTGAGTCATGATTTATAATCTATCACTTACATAAATATGGTGTTTTATTTTTTTTATACAAGATATTTCAATGTAATTGGAGAATATATCTGATCATACCAAATATAAACAAATTCATATTTCTGTTATGAGTGCAAATAAATTCTTCAGATGTTTATTTATTTTTTTTTTACACTGAAAACATAAATGGTTCAGCCATTTACATTCTCTGAAAAGTAAAGATCTTGTTATATTGTTTCTATTAGAAATATAACCAAACATATCAACAAGAAAGTTTTAACTATTATTGATGGGTAATTTATGGTATTAATCCACCAGGTTCTGTTCAGGAGAATGTTATAGACATCCCTTTAATCAATAGGTTGTTCTTAAATTAAAATTTTGGTTTTAAAACCTAAACAAGGTCATATACGCTGAATGGATTAATGAAAGGAATAAACATCAAAGGTAAAAGTTGGGTAATGTGTAGAATCATTGTGAATAGGTAACTGGAAATGAATGGAACTGGATTTCATAATCTGAGCTGCTAAACAGCTAGTAGGCAAGTAAAAAGAAAGAAAGGGGGGGGATAGAGAAAGTAGGACAAATCTGATTTATTGAAACTGTTTTGAATTTTTCCTAAACAGCTAAATATGATCTAATGTCAAAAGGGCATATAATAATTTTTCCTTATAAGGTGTGTTTAAAGAATTCTTGAAAATATACCTGCTAAACTCATATACTTATTTTCTTCTTTGAAATCCACAGTAACAAAAGGAATATATATATATATATATATATATATATATATATATATATATATATGTGTGTGTGTATGTATATTTAAGCAGCATATCTTCATTCATATATCTTTCATTGATTAATATAGACATATTGTGTCTACTTATTTTTATACTGATCCTTTCCAGCTGTCTAATCACTTTCTTGATGTTAAGACAAAATTCACCAAGGAAAGTGCCGTAGTGTTTTTTAACCCAAATACTTTCGATCTTTTCTAAGATCATCTTCAGTGGTAAATTACAAAGCCAAATATAACTGCGATAAAATCTGCATTCTGTATTTATCTATATTTCTGAGATGAGATATTATGTACACTATTTACATTATTTGGACTATTGTCCTCATCTTTGTCGCCATATTTATTACAACGTTTCAGCCGTTGTATCCTCCGGCCTTCTTCAAGTGGTTAGAATGTCGAACTGAACCCTTTATTTCGCTTACTGGGGTAGACTGTTCTAGTTCCACATGCCATGTTTAATGGATGTCAGTTATCCCCTCTCCGAGTTCTCCACTGCCTTAACCGGGTATTAAACTCACACTCTTTGGGTCCTGTCACTGGATCTAATTAGGACAAGGATACATGGCACAGTGGATAAAGGCATTAGTTAGTTAAATAATCTGCATTCTGTTGTCATAGTAATTTTTAAAAATATATATATATATATATATGTGTGTGTGTGTGTGTGTGTTGGATAGCTATGTCTGAGAAATTAGGAACTGAAGATCCTAAGTCTAATGCCCTACCAATCAATAAAGTAAGGAAGTAATAGATCAGATAATTGCTAATAAGCAGTATTTCTTGCATAAGCAAAACTAAACAGAAGCAATTGTATGAACATTTTGCCATATAAGCAGGCTTATGTAATTAAATGGTTTTAATATTGTTTTTCTATATGAAATTTGTTTAAAATTTTTTTTTTCAGTTTTTCAGCAGAGTTTTAATCACTAAAAGATAATTTATTTTTGACATTTGTTTACAATTCTAAGTTACTGCACTCAATATTTTCATCAAGTTTCATAAAAAGTTCTGTGAATAATCATTTCAAAGTGCAGTCAAAAATAAGGATATAATTATAGAAATAAACTCAATATTCTAAGTTACAGAGTGTAATTATAATCAAAGTGAACCTTTAAATATACAGGGTGACCCCCCTCAAAAAAAACCAGAAGCTACAAATTTTTGAATGAAACTGTTAATATTAATTTTTCTTCTTTTCTTCTTCAGGGTATATAAGTTAACTTTGTACATGAAATATTGGAACAATAATCTTCCCCAATATGTCTTGGTCAACCAAGGAAAAGACATTTTACATGGAGGCTTAATTTGCTAACAAATCATGCAGTGCTGTCAGGCTTCATCAAAAGCAAAGTTTTTGACTGGGTTTCGAATGTTCAGAGAGTATGGGACTGTTCAAAATCTGAACTCTAAAGGTATGAGGGGCACTTATTCTGTTCAGAGGATGAGTGCTAGAAGAGAAAGGAACATTGATGCTGTACATGACTCAGTGGGGTGGAGCCCAAAGAAATCACTTTGACAACAGCTGGGAATCTCTTGAGAGCTTCTGAGGCGTGTTCTGAAATCAGATCTTCATTTGTATCCTAACAACATCCAAATAAAGCAGAAACTTACAGAGACAGACATTGAAAAACGTGCAACCATGTCTGAATGGTTTTGTGACACAATCAAAGATAATGCAGACTTCTTGGATCATAGTTTCTGCTTTCAGGGCATGTAAACAGCAAAAACAATGTTTATTGGGGTACAGCCACACTGGAGGATGTGTTAAAGAGGCTGTTACATGCAACAAAGTACACAGCATGAGTTGCAATTTTTAAACATGGCATTATTTGGCCCATATTAGTTTGAAGATGAAAATGAGAAACCTCAGTGAATACGGAGTACTATGTGGCAGTGCTGAGGAAGCTCTGGGCATCACTGGGATGATGCAGAGAGATAGATCAAAATGAACAGTGGTTCCAGCAAGATGCTCCCTCCCCCACACTAAATGACTCCCTAGCCTGGCTGAGAGAGCGATTTCAGGAGAGACTGATCAGCAGGAAGTGTGATGTTGAGTGGGCACTGTACTCACCAGACTTGAACCCCACAGACTTTTATTTGTGGGAGTATCTCAAGGATAATGTGTACCAGAACAACCCTCAAATGATTGGTGAACTGAAGACAGCAATCACAGCAAAAATCAAGGAAATCCCCAAAGAGGAATGTGTCCGAGTAATTGACAATTTTGTGCAACGTTTGCCTCCAACTACACGCAGCCCATTTGGGGCATATTTTGGAAAGAATGTGACTTTTATGCAAAAGCGACCAAAATTTAACTAAAACTTTGGGGAATGATCGTATGCAGACAGAAGACTTGAAAATAACTGGATCTTTGTAGGATTTGTTACAATATTTATGGGTTCTGTTTTTTGGGGGTCACCCTGTACTTTTTTAATTGATAAAAGTAAATACTATGCACTGACAACAGATTTTGTTTTGCTTTGTTGGACAGAATATTTTAATGTTTGCTATTTGATGTGTAATTAGCTGTATGCAGATTGTAGAAAATAAAATTGGCTTAGAAATGGTAGCCTTTAAGGAAAATAAGGAACTGATAAATGTTTATAAAGTTACTGAGTTGACCAAAAAGTTAATTTCGTTTTGTCATTACATAATATTGAAAGCATTTAATTTTAACTAATATAATTAAAAAAGATTTCTTTTGGTTGTATCACGACAAATCTCATATCTTCATGCATTCTTTTCATTTGTCAAAGTTGGCATATTTTTGTTTATTGATTCTAACATTGAATATGGAAAGAATAAACACCATTATGCTTTTTATATTTTAAGAAAAGATAAAAATTTGACTGAAACCAAAAATTTACAAAGTTGATGGAGAAAGAACCATGAATGACCAGATATGTTAAGGGTTGTTTGCAAAGTTTTGTGCTGGAAATTTCTCATTAAACAATGTTCCATGGTCAAATAAATTGGTTGAAGTTGATAGTAGCAATCAAATTAAGATATTACTTGAGAATAATAAACATTATATGATGTGGAAAATTGCCAACATGCTCAAAATTTAGAAGTTGAAAATCATTTATACCAGTTTGATCATGTTAGTTGCTTTGATGGGTAGCTTCCGATTAAATGAAAAGCATCTATTAGACCTTATTTTCATGCAAAATCTGATGCTTAAAAGTAATGAAAATGTTTTATTTGGGAAATAAATTGTGATGGGTGGTGGAAAGTGAAATTTCTATAATATAAAATGTAAGCAATCAAGGGACAAGCAACTTCACCAAAAGCTGGTTTTCAGTCAGTAAGAGAGATGCTGTGTATGTGGTTAAACTGAAAAGGTATACTTGACAAAATTCTTCCAGTGACAGTTTTGGACAAGTAGTACTTCCAATTAAGGCCAATTAAAAAGCAGCAATTGGCAAGAAGCATCCGGAACCAGTCAAGGATGTAATATTCCATCAGGATAACACAAGGCTGCAGATTTTCCAAAGTAACCATTTTAATTTAAATGTAATGTCAGTTGTTGCTTTCTTAATTGCTATTCTTTTATTGATCTCTTTCCTTAATACTATTTCTCATATTCTTTCACACTCAATAACATTCTTAAGAAAAAAAAAGAAAAATTTGTTACAGTTTGGCTGGCAGGTTTTCCATTTATTCACCAGATATTGTGCACCTTTGGATTACGATTTATAATTTTAATATTGAAAACAAAGTTTCTGTACCTTAGAAGACTGCAAAGCACATACAGAGCAGTTCTTTTGTTAAGAAAGATAAAAATTCTGAAAGGATATAATTATGAATTTGTATGAAAACTGGAAGGAAATAATAGAATAAACTTCAAATATGTTCTATGAAATTAATGTTGAAAATTTAAAAAAAAAAATCTTATTTTTATGTAATAAACCAAACTGACTTTTTGGTCAATATAATATTTGGCTATGAAGTAGAAAATATTTTCCCTTTACAACTAACTTTTTTTGTATAAACAAACCATTTATAGTAGAGACTTCTAGATTATGGTTTGTCTATTAATACATGAATTATTTGAGACAACAGATTTTGATTTTAAATCGCACATAAATGTTTCATTAGAATTGATATTTTCGAATTTTAAACATTTATTTAATTAATAAGGAATTAGCAGTAGCAGTTTAAAATTTGCCATTGAAGCAATATGTCTAATTTTGAATATAACTTTAATCTATTTTTCCAAAACTAAAAGAACGGCTGGACTAATTAATCGTGCATATGATTGAATGAATACCAATTATATCTATGATTAACTCGATCATCCTTTCTATTCGAACTTTACATCTAAAATTAAAATTGTTGTTTGGAAGTTCAAGGGAGGTAAATTAATAAATATGAGAATTACTTCCCTTGTTGCTTACGATAAACTTAATCAAATCTCCACTCTCAGGTGAATTTACATAAGTAAACTCAGTTAAAATAGCATTAGTTACAAAAAAAGGAAAAAAAAGACATTTGATTTCTACTTTTTTGAGATTCTTCATCTAAAGATTTTGTAAATATATTGTCTTTATTTATATAAATACATTTTAAATTCAGATTTGATAATCTACCTACATTTAAAACCCTACATAGCTTGCAAGTATATAAATTGATTAATTTTTCTCCCTTATTCTTGGTTCTACTAAATGTGTATTCAGATTCATTAACTTCTAAGTGTTTTCTAAGCGAAACAAACAAATGCTCATAGAGAAAAATTAAACTGAATAATTCTTTTACTGGAGATGGTATCATATAGCTTAAATTGTTTTGCCAAGAACAAAGTTTTAATAGCCTGGTGGAGTTAGTTGCATATTTTAAAGTGGCAACTGGGTAAAAGCCATGGTTTAAATTGCCAATTATCAAGATAAGCAGATTATCCTCACTTGGTGTATTGGTGTAATATAATCTTCCTCACTTTGTGCTTTAATAAACTAAGCGTAATAAATGTCAATAAAACTTTGGTAAGAAATTCCACTACAATCACTGTTCAAATTTATTGTCTGCCAATGTAAACAATAATAATGGCATAAACTATTACATAGAAGATTAAATTTTGTCATAAAAATCAATTTTGATACAAAACTCATTTCAAACAGGAAAGCGGCAGCTTTTCAAGTCTTGAAACTGATTCTTAAGAGATAATCCATATAGATTTGTATTTTATATTTGTAACAAAAGGTTTGATGTCTAGTCCATGTCATATTTAATAGTTAAAAGAAGTTGATTAGGTTTCAGTCTTGATCCTGTTGCTTAACCCTGGATGATTCTATCATATATATCAGAAAGTAGAGACAAACTGAGATTAAAATTAAACATCTATATAAGAGAAACAAAAAATATATGAGAAGGAGGAGGTAAAAATAAACATGCTGGAAAGTAGAATTTATGCCATGCATGAAAAATGTTAAAATGAATGAAGTGAAAATTATTATATAAAAAAAAAGAGAGACACACACACACATGAAAAAAAAGTAACATAAACATTAAACAAATAACGATGACAGCTAAGGCATGCAGCATGTGTGTGTATGTGTCTATATATCAATCATAGTGTGAACTAGCAGGGTGAGAAGGAAGGAGAGAGAAGTTTAAACATACGCTTAGCAGTGTTACCCTGGGTGTTACTGCGCAAGTTCAAAAAGTTTGGGCGTGCTGAAAACAATAAAAGATGCTTGAGATATTGGATTGTAAATGTTGAGGGTAATATGGGCTTCTTTGAAGGCGGTGGGGGAATTCTTTTTAAGCCATGGTTTGGCTTCAGTACTGACAAGTTTATGGAAAGAAAAAGTTAATGATAATAAACATTTATAACATGAATAAGGTTTTTAATTATATTTATTTTTTATCTTGAGATATTAAAATAACCTGATCTGATTATTTTCACTACACCTTGTTATCCATCTGAAAGCTAATAAAAAGCATTATAGATATGAAATTTAAAATTTTTAAAAATCTCCCTAATATAACAATCTTTGATTAAATGAGTTATACTTTATATTTTTTTATTATTATGTACATATAATGTTAGCATCTAGAAAAAAAATCAAATTATGAAATGATAGATAACTTTTGTGTATGACACAAAAGCTTAAGAAATGAGAGGTTTATTAACTTTGAATCAAGTACAATAAAGATACACAGATTGGTAAATAATTAGTTCTGTGACCAGAAAAATTATTGTTAGCAAATTTTAGTTGAATAGAAAAAAGAATATAGAATTTGAATACAAGAAAAAATGGGATAGATTATAAAATATACTAAAATTGGAAAATGTTGTGTTGGTTGCATTTGTTTCCCCAATGTTTCAGATTCCACAAAGGAAAACACAGTTGTTAAAGAAAACAATTGAAAACCAACATGATCAAGTCTAAAATGCTTTTTAGTAAATAAAAACTAAGAAAAAAAATTTATATAATGCATAAAATATTAGCTTCAGAACTGAAAGAGAGGTGACAGAAATGGCTAAATTTAGTTACATTAAATTTAACCAAATTTTCATTTTTATAAAAGTGTAGTTTAGCTCATGTTATTTTCAAGGACTAAGACAAGAGTGGGTGGAAGACAATTTATCATCAATTTTTTTTAATGTAATTTTTATGCTTGTTTCACATAATTTGTCCCCTCCCTGCATCTAGTACCACTGCTCCTGCTGCTGTTTCTGCAGTGGGAGTGAAATGCTTGCCACACATGCATTTGTTTTTGCTTCTCAAACCTGAAAAGAATCAGGCATACAGCAAATTTAGCTCACATAAGGCAGAAGAAAAACATCAAATTCAAATAATAAAAGAAAGATCATCAATTTCAACTGTCACATGGACAACAAAAACAGAAGTAAAGGGAAGAAGACAGAAGATTGGAAAAGGAGTGAAAAAAAGATTTGAATTGAAATGATGATAATGTTCATTAAAAAAATGTTTGTATACAAACAAACAACAAAAGAAGAAAAGTAGACTGAAGAGGAATTTGAATTGTTCATCCATCAAATCCTTTATAAATGTTGGGGGGTTCAGGTAGATTCGCCTGGAAAGTAGAAGGTGAGATCAAATGCTTCAATGTAATGTGAAAGGGCACATTTTTGTTAAGCATTATATTTTAAAGAACCTTCTTAGAATCTATGCATACACATATCAAATAACCCTACAGGCTAAATTTAAAAGTAACAATAAAAACTAAATGAACAAAATAGGCAGGCATTAATATGATAATACTCTTGTGGTCTGTTCATGTTGCACCATATTAAATGCCTGCATAAAATTTTCCAGCATTATTTATTATATCTTGTTTTTACAAAGTGTGGCAATTTGACACTTGCGTTTTTTTTTTGTTTCATTGAAAAAGGCTTAAGAATGTGATTAAAAAAATTATAAAATTGCCTTTTCACAGTTTAACATTCAAACATTGTCCAAAATTCCAGTGGCAAAACAAGACGACAGCAGTAGATATAATAAAGAGAAACAGAGGCACATATTCATATTGCATATTTACAGAATCTGGAACCTGTAAAATGCTTAGCAAGTTTCCTTCGAGCAATAGACACATGCCATGAAACGGCACCAGCTCAGCTCAGTCTGTGGGAAAGAAAGAAAGAAACAAAAAAAAAAACAACAGCAATACAACAAATGTAAAATGTGTGTTGTATTGTGTTGTGTGTATATTGGACTCAAAATTCGTAAGAAGCAACAGAGGTTATATGAATTTTATCATTAGGTAAATCTGTAATTGTTAAATCTTTGAAATACAAGAAATTGTCCAAGAGTATAGAAGAGAGAAATGAAACAGAGTCAATAAAGAGAAAGGCATAAGATATTCTGTTCTTATTTCGCAAAAGAAGAAATTTGGAAAATGGTGTGTGTGTGTGTGTAGGGAGGATGTACAGTAATTTGGTATTTTGTTCAGACTAACATTCTTATTTTGCAAAAACAAGTGTTTATTATTTTTATTTTTTAAATACTACATTGACAAGAAAATCCTGAATCACTTAGAAAATGGAAAGAAAACAACAAATCTTGATCTCTAATTGGTGGAATTTCCAAGGAGTACTGCATTTTGAGCTTATTCCACATGGTCATACCATCAACACTAAACTGTTTTGCCACCAGCTGCATGTATGACTAACTAAACAAATAGTATTCTGCTTTGGTCAATCAAGGTTGGGCTTTGTTTCAGCAAAACAATGTGAGTTCACACACTGCCAGGTTGACTAATGACAGATGGATGGTGTTCAAATTCTTCCACATTCACCATTCAGTCCCGATGCTGGTCTGAGTGTGATTGAGCCTATACCACTCAATCGCACACTTCCTCCATGGCCAGCAATTCAACAGTTTTGATGAAGTGAAGGAATCTTGTTTACAATTTTTTGATTCAAAGCCATCGGACTGGTATCTGGGACAAATTCGGATGCTGGCTGATCACTGGCAGAAGATTGCCGAGAACGATGGACTTTATTTTGAAGTATAAATGTTGGTTTGCTTCATAAAGTTTTGTTGTTTTCTTTCCACTTCCTAAGTTAGTCAGGACTTTCTGACCAACCTAATAAATAAGTTGTCGCATATGACTAACATTATCTTCTTTTGTTTTTTTAAAATATAATTATGTTCTACAATCATATCCATGTGACAGTGCAAACACAAGTGTTTTTACTTCTATTTTTGTCACATACAATGCAACAATGTGTGTTTGTCTACATTTATATGCACACACATACATATAAGAAAGAGGTCTAAACAAATAATACAATCAATTGATATAATTATATGACTTTAGAGAGCTCCACGACTTATTTTCATAATAATGTTCTTAGAAACTGATAACATGGAATTAAAAGAGTGGAACAAATATTAAACCAGGGATTGTTTTTCATATTCATATGCCATCAAGATTGCCTTACAAATTATTATTTAATTTGTGCATAGTTACTCTCCTCCCTATATTTTAAATGTTGAACTAACTTCTATTGTAATCTATATTGTATTAATTTCTCTCAAAGAAAATTTAATCTTAGCTAAAAGAAATATTATTTGAAAATAAGAGATCAGTCTGAACAAATCGGCATGTTAACAAGAGATCTTTGTAAAAGTAAAAGCAGTGTGTGTAAGATGGTAGAAACAGTCAACACATGTATCCAAGGGTGAAATTAAAGGAAGGCTAAACAGAATACTGTTTCTGGGTCAGCTTTGTTGATTGTTTCAATCTAATAACAGTAAGATTATTGTTCCATAACCATCTGTAAGGATTGTAGAAATGAGGTATAAAGAGGCAAAATAACTACAGCTGAGAGTAGTATGATAAAGAGGAACATTCATTTAGTCTTACAAGAACAGCACAGAATTATGCAAGAAAATGAAGCGGTCATTGCAGTTGGAGAGCCTTTTTATCTTTGCCCAAACCCACTATATGAAAACATACTTTTAGCCATAGATAAATGGCATCAATAAACAGTCTAAAATGCCATTAGTTTCTTTTCTTTTTTTTTTTGCTTGTTATGCTTACATCAGATTAGTCAAAAGGAATTTTATTTTACTTATGACTAGAGTAGGGTATAAGTGGTGTCAATTAAGAAGTTTAAGCTTTGTAGTATGCTTAATGTGCAAACTTGTATCATGACTGAAAAGTGATAACTTTTTATTATATCCCTCATTAAATAAATTCTTTTTTAAATTTATGAGTCAGAGAAATCATTTGAAATCAACCTTTTACAAATATTTTATGTCTAATTTTGATAGTAAAGACTGAAAAGTATTTTGATTAACAAAATATTAAAAAAATAGGCAAAAGCTTTACACCCAGTTTAACAAAAAACAGTTTGCAGTAAACGATTATAAGAGCCTGTTAATAGTAATGTTCCAACAAGTACATATATTTTAGGACAGTTTTAAAGTTTACAAAGTTTTAAAATATACAAATAAACCTATTAGTTAAGAGCCTGAAGATTGCACAACAATAATATTTATTTCTACTAAAGTTTTAGACATACATCTTGCTATAAGATTGTGAAATGTTTGATCCTTGCTTTGAATACCTGGCAGTATATGTACAAAGGAGAGAAGCAACGAACTAGAAAACTATGTTCATTTGAAACACTGGACCACACATTCATTAACTGTAACAACTAGACACATAGAACACTTAAGAACAGTCAAGAGAAGCAAACCACAGTACAAATAGATTACATCCACAAATGGCATAGCACCAAGAGTTAAAAAAGGAGCACAAAAAGCAACCAAAGACCACTATGACTGTAGTTTCCAACCATTTTACAAATGATGATGTCTTTTATTGAAATTATATTTTTGCATGAAGTTTAATGAACATTATATGATCACTATACGAAATAAAGGAAAAAAATCTTGGCCATACTAACTGCTTCCATAAAATATTGAAAATTGAAGAAAAATTAAATCCAGTTGCTTAATTTTATGTATCCGATGAGGATAGGTTTAAAACGCGTAAAATCTAATTTGGTAGAGTCAAAAATGTTTAAGAACACAAAGATGGGGACTTTAAGTTAAGGGTAAGAAAAGTAGTTTAAAATTCTTATTTTGAAAATTGAACACTAAGAATATAATTCTTTATTTAGAAAAAGGCCTGTTGTTCCAGTATCTACACTTGAGAAAATAACCTCAAAGAACTCAGAATAATAAAATTTTCCTTTGCATGTTGATCATTTTAGCATAGTGTAGTTCAAAAGTAATTACAGACTGATTCTTTATGAAGTCAGTTTTGAGTAATTCAAAAGGATAAAATCTCTAGAAATGAATCAATGATGAATAACACCAAACAAGAATGGAAAATCCTGTATTTCTCTTAGTCTACAAAAGTGAATGCTAAGTGAAATTAGAATTTCATCATTTATTTAATAAATGAAATTTTGTCATTTATTTAGTTTTACCTATTCATCTGAGAAATACAATGAAAGGGCACAAAATAAAAATATTTTGAGTTGGATCTAAAAATCATGTTTCTGTAGAAAAGGCTTGATTACCAGAATATATTAAAATTGAAATGTTAACAACTACAAAAATACAAAATCATCATCAGTGAGGCAAGGTAAAAAGCAAACCTTATAAATTCAATAAAGAATTGCTAAATTAGTTTGCAGTTTCAAAAGTTCTTCATTTCATAAAGTTTCATTTTGTCAACAGATTCAGTCATCTTCATCCCCTTAAATTCTATGAATTAGTTCCCTTAAATTTATGGTGTCATTTTTTTCAGTTACAGAATCCACAACAGTTACCATCATCACAGAACATAACAAAAAGCAAGATGGAAACCACAACAAAACAACTGCCAAACAAGTTAAAGTGTTTTCCCTGAATACGCTTCCCCTACATGGTGTGGGTGGGTGTGTATAAATATATCTGGAAGATGAGTTGATCTGTGTTTATGTATAAGTGTCTCCTGTTTGGTTTTCTGTAGAAAATGCCTTCATCAGCAAACAAAAATGCATAAAAGATTATACAATTAGACAATTTTCTTTTGGAATGACACCCCCCCCCCCCCCAAACCCCAAATAAACAAGGAGCACTTCTGGTAAATTTCAAATAAAATTTACTCCGTATATATACATAAGCAATTTTTGTAATGAAGTTATGCATACAGGGTATTTGTAAAATATCTTTAAATTATTTTTTGACAGCATATTTTTAAAACAGGCTGGAATCATTTGGAAAGCAAAATATGAAAGAATTTGTTTTCTTAGAAGTCAAAATTATAATATTTGAGAAGAAAAATATTTTTCAAAATACACAACTTCCATCTGTTGCTAAAATACATATATAATTATATCTAAAAGGATATAATTTAAGAGGTTTATTTATAAGTAATTATTAACATTAAAACAAAAACAATCTCATTTATTTTTCCTCACCTGCAAATTTAAGTTTGAGATTATATGTCAAAATGTGAATAGTACAAGAGATTAAAATCTGATTGCTAAAATATGCTGTTTCTGTTTGAGAAATTATATAAATTTAGTATTAAAAAAAAAAAAATTTTATCTGAAATTTACTGCTCATATATTTACATGAATAGTAGATGTCATATTTCAGTATCTAAATGAAGGACTTAAAAAAAACAATAAAGAATAAGATGTGTGATGATAAATCATAAGCCATGCAAAAGAAAAAGTAAATCAGATGACAGAGTAATGCTAAAGTCAAATGAACACAATATCCAATAACTGGATGAATTTCAATTTTGTGCAGAGAGTATCTCTCTCTTCACATAATACTGAAAGAAAAGTCAATAAACAAAAGTACAATACAGCCATTGCATTGAAAAATGAAAGCTTGTTTGAGCTTTGGCAATGAGACTTCATTAAGATTACAAAATACATCATTTGGATGTGTCTATGTAACAGCAAAAGTTATCCACACAACATAAACACAAAGGAAGAGATGAAAAAAAAGACAAAAAAGCACTTGAAAGGAATACAATGCATATACAACACAGTTTACCATATTACCTTACTCGATAGGCTTCCTGGTCAGTCATCCTAAAATTTATATCGAGTCTTGTTCTACATTAAACAAACTGATACAAAAACAGAGAGAGAAAGGAAAAAAAAAAAGTTGTTCATGATTAAAAATAAAAAAAATGATCCATACATTTTGGCAAGAAACTTCTATGCACATCATATCAGTGGAGATTTGCATGCAGTCATTACTAATAGCCACAGGAACAAACATAGCAATAAGACGGTGCCAAAGAAATCAAAATTTGGGGGAAAAAATTCAACTTTTTCTTTTTTCCAAAAAGAAATTAAAGGAAAAATAATATAATTTGCCAGCCAATCTAAAATGAATGTAAAGAGCACTACAGAGGTTGATGAGCACATGTGCAGTCACAGAGATAGACTAGTTTTAAGAGTTCAGATCAGAGCCACAATTCTGCCATGTGAGGCACCACGAGGCAGGATAGTTTAGAGTGATGCAAATCTGCCTCCAGTCACTTCCAACTGAAGGTCTTCCAGGGCATCAGATTCAAACCAGAAAAAAACAAAAAAAAAAAACAAACTCTGGACTCCCACCTCCAACTAGCTGTGGTATAAGGAAACAAATATCAGAGAAGAAAAAGAACAAAAATAATACAAAATGAGTGATTCATTTAAAAAAAAAAAAATTAGATAATAATAATGATCATCAAGCTGTTCTGGAAATATTAAAGGATATTTTTGTGTTGAAAATGTTTAGAATAAGAAATGTTAATTGCTAGCTTTTTCAGTATCACCACATTTGTCAAAGAGAAATAAAGATTCTAAAAGATGAAAATAAAGACAAATTGATGGTCTTTTGAATGTATTAAATATATTTGTATACAAAAATGTACGTAAAACTGGCAGAGTAGATTTTTCAAAATCTAAGCGAAGAAAATGATTTCTAAATGAGTAGGCATCTGACAGAACAGTGCCTTGAGTTTGTAGTGAAATTCAATTTTTGACGAAATCGATATTTTTAGAAGAGTTTTTTTGTGGTTCAAAATTTCATAATTGCCCAAATTAGCAGATTCATAATTGAAACTTCCTTAAGAGCTACTTTTTGTTTGATACTACCATAGCAAATTCATCAGATATCAAGTAATCTTAGAATTCTTTTTTTCTCTTGGATTTTTTAATCTTTTAGAAGATTTTAAATCTGATGATTATAATGATTTTTTGTTATCTTATAGATTTCCTTTGATGAGTGTCAAATAAAAATGGTTTTAAAGATATATTAATAAAAATAATACCTAATTTCAATTATTAATCTGCTCACATTGTCAAATTTTTAAAACTATATTTTTTTATGTGGACACAAATGTGAAATATACTATTTGGCTATTCTCTAAGAAAAATTCAGATTTTTCCTTAAAATACTTCTTATTCTCAAATGGTATTAGATTCTACTGAACAGATATGTTTTTTTATTTTATTTTCAGACCAAAAAACTGTATATCAATTCAGGGTTATCTTATGCTTGTATAGTAAAAATTCTTATTGATGTAAAAGACTTATTGATGCCAAAGAAAACTTTAATATCTAAATGCTGCATTTTAGAGAAATAAATTATAAGATGATAAATCTAGTTATGATTGAAAATTAGAAAACAATTTCATAACTTGAGAAAAAAGTACATAGAGAGATATAGGAAAAAATAATCAAAAATGTTTAAGAAAATAATTTAATCTGAAGAATAGAAAACTGATTTCTATAAAGATGTAAGTTAGTGTAACAAAGAAGCAATAATGAAGAGAAAATACAACAAAAAAGGGTAATTTTTTATAACGAAGACACATTGCAGACAGTAAATATGTAAGTTTCTTCTATATAGAACAGATATGAGTTAATCAGCATTTATCAGGCCAACTAGCAATAGAATCTGTCCCTCCTCCTATCAGAGAGATATACATATATTTAATAGCATTGAATCAATATAACAAACAACATATAATCAACTAAAAATCTTTTCAAGAAATAGTGTTAGAACCATATAATATAGAGTAAGTTATTTGTTCAAATAAAGTAAAATTGAATAAAAAGTAGAAATCTTAAGTCAGTCATGCATTCAAATCAACAACTGATAAAAGAGTCAGAAGCTAACAGAAAGAAATATCTTGATTCCATAGAATGGTTACAGATTCAGATAGAGAAGAAACTGAAATAAGCATTCCAATTCTCACCTAATTCAACATTTCATCCTGATAAGCTTAAACCTGAATCAAATAGATATTCTAAGTAATGCCATGTGTGTGTGTGTGTGTATATATCTTGATTTTTATATTTTTTTCATGAGTTTATAACATTTAGGAAGGCCCTATTCTCTAACATATTAAAATTATCTCAAACATCTGTTTCCCAAAGTTTAAAAGTCTTTCTCTATTCTTGTAATTATGGAAGCATTAATGAATGACAAATATTCAGAAAAAACAAAGAATTCTTTTAAGATCGAATAAGTTTTACCTGCTGAACAGACCAAAGGAAAAAATCGAAATATACTATAAAAAAAAATGACACTGACTTTTTGAGTAGCACCTTGGAAACAAAATGAATATTCTTGCAAAAAAGATTTCTAAGAAAAATAAAACAGTATTGGAGGAGAATATTTCCTGGTTGGAATTAGACGTTGAATGTAATTTTTATTCTATAGTAGAATTTGGTTCAAATGAACCTGTGAAGAATAAAGCATCCTATAATCAGATGGAGAGGAGGATTTTAAAAGTACTTAAAATGAGATGAATGCTAAATAAACCTGTGGAAAAGTTGGATGAAAAAGAAAATGATTTACTGGATAGAATCTGGCAAAAGATTTGTATCACTTACAGTAAAACAAATACTTCATGATAGAAAAATACTATGAAATTATTTTAAGCATATCTTAATTTTTCTTCAGCATAACAAGCAATAGATTAAATGAATATAAAACAAAAATTTAGACAACAAATTCTATTGAATTTCAAGCATTAACAGTAAACTAGACAATGTATTAGCCACTGTAGGCAAAAATGAAATGGCTAGAATTTAATTTTATAGGAATTTAAAGGTTTACCTATGTAGTGATAATGTGAACACAAAAGCTTGAAAAGGTTAGAATACAAAAAAGCAAGCAAAATTATATTATCCTTATGACTAGAAATATTGTCAAAGTGAAAATAGTGTCTTCTTAGAATAAGTAATAATGGTTAATAAACTAAAAGTCTCTATAACTGAATACCAGCTACATAAATAGGACAGTTCAGGATAGTCTATTAGGCACTCTAAAATAAACATGTAATAAGCTAAGCAGAGACAAAAAGTGGTGATAGTTGAAAAGTAGCCAACATACATAGTGAGGAGGTGAGCACAAAAAGAGAGAGAGAGACCTGTACAAGAGTCCAAAAGGGTCTAGAGAAAGAATTTGATGCCCAGGAAAAAGAACTATCATTCCCCAAAAGTACAGTGGGCAAGAACAGGATAGGAATTATCAGACACTCACCAAACTTTAGCAGCCAGACAGTACTTAAATCATCTACAAAAAAGTACATAGTTCCTGGTGTTAGAGATAGAGGGTGATAAAAAAAATGTTCGCCCTTAAGACAAATGGAAAATAAAGAAAGCTAAACAAAAACAATAATTGCATTATTACTTTATCTTTTTTATCTCATTTTTTAAGGAATGTTTACTTATTTTATTAATGAGAATCAGGCAAAGTTGTTACGTTATTTTATTAATGAGAAGCAGGCAAAGTTGTTTGGAAGTGACATCAAAAGGGAGGTAAATACAGTAGTCACATGTCATTCAGGAGATTCTTACAGACTTTATTTTTCAAATAGCTCTTCCAAATATGTAATATTAATGGTACTTTTCTAATACATTTGACAACATTTAGGTTCAACATAACTACTTAGGAAGTTACGAAACAATCTGGGATAATTTTGTAATTTAAGAATTCAAACTGCGTATGTATTTACATACATAATTATGAATTACAGCTGAGAATATGAAGAGAGAAGGAAAGTATGCCTGCTGCCAAACAACATTAACCTTTAAAAATAACCATAAATGATTGCATCATCAATTTCCAGTTACGGATGGATATAAATTCAGATTTTTTAAAGTTGTGAAATTACAGAACCAAGATATTAATATACTGAGATTAAAGCAACAATAACAATAATAAAATCAGAGAAGAAAGAAGCAAGAAAATATTGATGTGATATAATACAGCTAGAGAGAAAGAATGAATGAGAGTTAACATAAGATTAGAGATAGCAATGATGCTGCATCCCACTGCAAGATGAGGAGGGGGTAACATGTGATAAAAGAGAAAATATCACAACTGGTTAAAAGGGAACTGGCAACAGGTATTTTAACAATAAAGGATAGTGAACAGAATTAATGTAAAAAAATGAAATAAAAGAGAAAAAGAAATAAGGAAAAAAGCCAAAAAAGCAGCAAATGGATAGAGCACAAAAGATAGTGTTGTTCTGATTTTCTCCAAATTGAAATGGGTGCCAACACTGAGAAAAACAAATTGTATGTGCACAGTGGATAATGTGAGTTTTCTTATTTATTATGCATAACAGACAAGGGAGTTGAAAACCAGTGAGTACTTGTGGTATAATAAGTAATAAAGTGTGCGTGTATGTATGTAAGTATATATAATTGTATGCATTGATAAAGAACAGCTCCATGCAGTGTTTGTAATACAGCACGCACAGATTATAGGGATTTCCATTATCATTAAGGAAAATCACTGTATGTGATGACATAAACTTCTAATATATATATATATATATATATATATATATATATATATATAATTTTATATGTGTGGTGCTTAATGGAAAGTGCTCAATATCAGTGATAGATCTAACATAAGTTGTATGGAGTTCATGACACTGGGTTTCATGCTTTTGCTGATGATTGCAAAAGCATGAAACCCAGTGACATAAACTTATATATATCAGGTCCTATATGTGAGGATGAAGTATATAGTCAGTTAATGTTTATCTAAATGCCATAGATTATCACTACTTGTGCCTCTCTTAATGTATGATACTGTCATATTAAATGAAAATTGTCATATCTTATATACTATCAAATACAATAGTTGTAATATTTTGTAAGTAGATAATTTTGGGAACATTTAATATTCAGGATTAGTGGTGATATAGTTTTTCAAAAGCTTTTTGGTTAAAAAGAAATCATATTTACTTGCTTTTTATGCATCTTTATAAAATCAAAACATTAGGTAATTTTAGATAATTCTTTTTTAATGAATGAGGAAATTTGATGAATCTATTGGGAAATTTGTTGTCTAAAACAGCTGGCAATTTGATTACTTGTGATAAAAAAATGTTTCTAATTTTAATCTTGAAAAAATTTTTTTCTATCTTTATACTTTTGCTCCAGATTTTTTTCTTTAGCATAAAACATGCTAGAGATTAAAACTGCTAGAATTTTGTCATTCAAATATTGAACAGGTTTAATACTGTTAAACTTTAATCAGCAATAATCAAGTAGCACTTTTACTATATTTAAGCTATAATGAAGTTTACATTGAAGGAAATTAAACAGTTACAAATTGATGATAGCTGAAAATCTAAATAAATAATTACAGTACATAAAAAATATAGCAATGTCTAAATATATTGGGGATATTAGCTAAAAAAGTATAAAGTTTCTTGATTGTTTAAAAGCTTCAAATTAGGATAAATACTAATTTAAGAGCAGTAAACAATTTTCATATTCTTAAAGTGTAAGTTGGTGAAAGTTATGTGAACCTTGTTAAGTCTGTAAAAATAGCAAGTGAAATGTTCACATGTTGGAAGAGGTGAGAAAGGAAATTAAATTTAACAACCAAAAAGAAGTAAATTAACAATTCAAGAGAAGAGTAGCACATGGGAAGAAGACATAAAAAAAAAGAAATATATCAAGTCAGTTTTATCACAAATGGAATTGTGATAGAAAGTGACAAGCAATAGAAATTTGACATGCAATCTGAAGGCAAACGGACAAAATAAGAGAAAGTTCCCAGCAATCGGAGAAGAGCACTGGACAGATTCAGAAATGCTGGCTTCATTCTATATCAAAATTGGTGAATCAAGCTTGGTTTGGGTGGGGGGTAAGTCATGAGGATCAATGTCATCAATGACAAGTTTAATGTGGTTTTAAATGAGCAGCAAGAGAGAGAGAGAATTTTATCAAGAGAATTATTTTTTTCTATTACTATGACATTTCAAAATGTAAATTTTGATTGGGAGATTTCGGTTGCCAGATTGGTGACAGTTGTTACAAGAATTAAACTTGAAAACAGATGCTTGCAAAAATGATACCAGTTGCAAAGTCCACAATATCCATGTAGCGTAAATATCTGTATACAGTTAATAAAAGATGTATCGTATAAGGTAATAATAAATTTGTTTTATCTACACACTTTTAATCCCTTTAAAGTATTCTAAGAAATTAATGACATTAGAAATGTTTAATTCCATATCAACACAAGCATTCATTATAACAGCCCTTTGAAGATTCAAATGTTTTATAACATCTTTTTCAGCAATGTTTTCATTTCTTGATGAATATTACCCCTGCCAAGGATATTGGAAATGAATTTAAAGAATCTGAAAGCAAATGATCCTCATTCTGAAATAAGTGACTGTAAGTGGAAATTTTTCTAACATCTGTTTCCCAAAGTTTAAAAGTCTTTCTCTATTCTTGTAATTATAGAAGCATTAATGAATGACAAATATTCAGAAAAAACAAAGAATTCTTTTAACATTGAATATTCTGAATAAGTTTTACCTGCTGAACAGACCAAAGGAAAAAATCGAAATATACTATAAAAAAAAATGACACTGACTTTTTGAGTAGCACCTTGGAAACAAAATGAATATTCTTGCAAAAAAGATTTCTAAGAAAAATAAAACAGTATTGGAGGAGAATATTTCCTGGTTGGAATTAGACGTTGAATGTAATTTTTGTTCTATAGTAGAACTTGAACTGATTCTACAGACATCTACCTTAATGATTGTAGATATAGCTTTGTGCATTACATACTGAGACATCTGTGTTAGTCTACAAAATTGACAAATGTCAGTAATACTTGTTTCTATGGCAAGTCACTGAAACTCTAAATAGGTTAAGCAAATGATCATAGATACAAGTTTGTAATAAAAATTCTGCATAAAAAGACTTTGCATTTTCAGTACATGATACTCAGCTGATTGAAAGCATGTAATTGCTGGAATTATAGACCGAAAGCAATGGAGACATAGCTTAGAGTAGACATAAATCTTTGTTGATAACAATATTAAATGGTGGGTTGATTTTGTTTAGTGTGATATCAACTTCTATGAATTATTTAATGCCAAAATCTAAATATTTTGAACACAATTTTATGGCTTGAATTAAATATATTTTTAATGCAATTGCATGCCTTAAAGTACAGATAAAATATATTGTTGGTCATTTTGCTTTAATTAGGTTTTGCTGGTAATTTTACTATAAAAATGTATTTTTATACTTTCATAGTGCTTTGTTTTTGTTTGGGGGTCCACTATTTGTCCATAGCTGGGACGCTAACAGGTGCTATCACCCTGGGTCGGGGTGAACCTGGAAACAACTGCAATTAAGAATTGGTTCCACACTCCTCAAAACCTCCAATCTCCTGATCAGAGGCCTTGCTTTCAGATGTAGTTTATTGTCATACCCATGACTGAATACTAAATGGTTATTTAGTCATTGCTGCTGGGATAGATAGAAAGAGCCAATCCCAGTTATTCCTGGTCATAATATAGTGAAAACATAACTTCTAGTCACTATGAAAATGTAACGATTGAATTGTTATTCAAGTAAAAACATTGCTATTTTAAATTTGTAACATGTTTATGCCTAGTAATCTCGACAAGTCTATTTATATTTTGTTATCAAAGTTGCAGTCTATCAGAGTAGATTTTACTACTGTGTTTGAACTAATGGTAGTGCATAAAACTGCAGAATGACTAGTTTGAGCTTTGTTCCTTATTCATGGTTGATGAGACTTGTTATTTCACCGAGACAAAGATAATTCTTTTCTTGACATTGTCTACCAAGCAACGACTAGTTAGGCTACAATTTATAAATGCTTATCACTTTGGTTTTAAGGAAGAATGCATACTCTTTCAAATACATGCTTCTTATAGTATCCAAATTGTTTATTTCTATCAAGAAGGTTTCAGAACCTGAAGTCCAGAAAAAAATGATGGTGCCATCCAAATGTTAAACTTTTACCAAAATTAGCAGAAAAAGAATGTAATGCAAGAAGGAATGAGTGAAATAACTTGAAGGTTTCACAAAAGTGAATACATAAATGAAAAGAAAATAGGCAAGAGGAAGGGAGTTTACATTCCATGGGTACATAGGTTCTGATCTGAACAATGTACATAACATAGCAGCAGCAGCAGCAGCAGTAGTAGCAGCAGCAGTCATTGGGAAGGGGGCTTGGAAAACAGAATGTGAGGTGTTTGGGTGGGAGGTAGGCTTGAGCCACTAAACAATGCAGCTAACAAATGATGTTTGTATATGTTTTGGAATTTCTTTTTATTATTTTGGTTGAAGTGATTTTTGGCACCCACCTAAGCCGACTGAACGTCTTCGTGTTAACAGACCACCTTCCTTGGCAGCATTTGCTATGTTTGCCCCAACCTCAGAAAAGGCTCGTTTTCTCGTCAGTGACTCACCGGCATAGGAACTGCCACCGGATTTAAGTGATGACGATGAATACAGTTCTTGGAATGAAAGATCTTGAATGCTGTCAGCCCGCAACTGGAAGAGAAAACATAATGCGTTTTGATTACTTTTACTTCAGACTCAATTAGACAATCATCAAAAAGGTATGAAGAATAATATAAACCAAACAAGAGTGTGTGTGAAAGAAACTAAAAATGTCACTCTATAACAAACATGAACTGTTTTGAATAATCTGATGGTCCCCAATCATTACAACAATATCAAATATAAAGTAAAACAATAAAGAAAAGAGAAATCATGTAAAAGTAAACAGGCATGTTCATTGCAATAATTGCTATTGTAGGGATGAAGCATGAAATGGCTGGAGCAACAGGATATGGCATTGCAAGAGAAAGGAAACAGCAGAAAGTAAAAGACGTTAGAGCAACATAATAACGAGGCATGACAAAGGCAAAAGTAGAAGGAACAATGCTACAGCAAGAATAAAATGAGTCAAGGTGTGAAAATAGCAACGGATCAAAGCATTGCTATAGCAACTGCACAAGGGAAGGGCAGTGAAGAATATGTTTAGCACAATGGATCATTATAACATGATTTTTTAAACCATACAGAAGAGCTTTACTGTTACAATAATGTCCTCATAACTGGAAAGGCTATGTATATAATAGCAAAATTACTTATATTTAAAATAGCAACAATATTACAGAGATAAAAAGAAATATCTTACTGGGTTGTTGCTATTGTAACTGAATAATGTGGGACATTGTGTTATAAAAATCAAATGCAAAAAATAAGAAAAAATAAAATGTGTGTGTGTGTGGGGGGATATTTAAGTCTAACAGTGAAAGCATTTTTATTTGACAGAACATTGGCAATTCTGATGGAAACAGTATCACCAGAAAAGACAGGACTATGAAGAAATTAAAAAAAAAAATGGTCATTCACAATATTGGCTAAAAACCTCAGTGCAAAATATAAGAAACACATAAATAGAGAGCAATTGCTAAGCTGATGTAAAAAGGAAAATGGGGAAGATAAAAATATCAAATTATCTTTGCTGGTACAAAAAGAATAGAACTGAAATGTAAAAAAACAAAACAAAACTGAGCGACCCACTGTAGTGGAAGAATGGGTAATAGTGTAATATACAAAAAAATAAATAAAATTGAATAAATAAACAAATTCAATTGAACAAATAAATAAATAAAATTGAAAAAAAACTCTATAATAGAGGTAATAAAAAGAAACAAATACAAAAAAAAAAAAGGGGGAACAACCACAATAGTGAGAAGAACATATTTCATTCAGTGAATTGTGAATTGTGCTCTAGAAGAAAATAGATATGGAATCAGGTGGGAGAAAAACAATGTCTGATGAAAACCATGAAATGGGTATGGGGTTTTGGAAAGCATTTTCAGCATATTGGTGTACACAAAAGTAGAAACAAGTTTTTAAAGCAAAAAAAACAGCATGAAAGAGCCCATATTGGAGTATAAAAGAAAAACATGAGATTGATGTTGAGAGTAACTAACTGATAAAAGAATTAGAACAGAAATGCTCAAATTTTATACCAGTCTTTAAAAAAGTTATATTTTCTGACATCTTTACCAGTAATTTCCACTCTTTACTTGGTAGAATACAAAAATAATTGGCTATAAATTATGGTTCTTTTAACTTTGAAATTACATACACTCTCTCTCTCTTACACACACACACACACACACACACACACACACACACACACACACACACACACACACACACACACACAGGGATTAGATAAAAATATTTAATAAAATCCTTTAAATATTTTGTACATTCAAAAATCAAGTTCACAAAATGTTTAAAATAACATATTTTATGCATTAATATTTAAATACTTTTAGATACCAACAAGATTTTGAAGTAGAATGGAGATTACTTATAAAAACATAAATTTCATTTTTAAAAGAATATTTAACAAAAATCAATCTAAAAAGAACCTTCGTGAAAAATTATATACTATATAAAACAAACAAAACAAAACAAAAAACTTCATATTATTGTTTCATATAACAGAAATTGGTTAAAAATTATTTCCCAATTATGCAACTATTTTCAAGGATACAATACAAACCAAGAACATGATGATACTTTTTACAGTAGTTAAGATAAAAGGGAACCTAGCAACAAAGAAATCTATGATTACTTTTTAGTATCAGGGTAGTAAATTTCATTAACAATTCATCTTGTAGAGATAACTTTCTTGTGATAAGTTCTTAATATCTTAGAATCAACTTTATAAAGCAAAATTATCAACCATGAGTAAGAGTTATGTCATCTTGAGAAAACTGAACACAATTTCTTGGCAGAGAGATTGGCAGATACTTGCTCAAACTTATACTGCCAACAATATTCCAGCTGTTTTTACAAATCATTTGTTTACAGTGTCTTCAAAAAAATAAAAATAATGTATTTCTGCAGATGAATCATTTTTCTTTATCGCAGACTAGTGATATTCAACAAAAGCATTTGCAAAGAAGCTGTCAATTTCATTGCAGATTAACATACATGATTGTGACACATTATCAGAATGATCAAGAATAACTAATATCCAAAGAGCCATTACATATGATGATTATAATTTAGAAATTCATTTAGTTCTGTTTAAGTAAGGTGGAAAATTAATTTGGGTGATTAAATTGAAACAAATATAAATAGTTATAACAAAGAATGTTCTAAGAACATGTGCAAATATAATCTTAACAGGAATACCATTTGGTTACTGAACACTAATTTATGACAAATGTAATTTGGATCTTTTGCATTGTGCATCTGAAGTGATAATGTTAAAATAGTTTTTATCTTGTCTAGTTTTAATGCAGGTTTAAAAACTATGTAACCAATGTAAGCAAGAAATGATGGCAACAACTAAAGTTATCAATCATGTAGCAGAATGAATAACGGAGGGACTAATTTTCTTTAATAAGAAAGCAATCTAAGAATCAAAGACAGAAATAAAGTTTCCAACCTTTATAAGATAGAAAAATGGTTGTTAATAATTTTTCTGCTTGAAATTGAAAGAGATTCTGGCCAATGAATTAATTAAATGCATGCTGACACACAGAGATGCTGAAAAGTTCTCGTCCTGACCCACTTCCCAAAATCTGACTAAACATCAGATTTTTTCTTTTTGTAAAGGGTTTTAGTCAAGTTTAGAAGTCTTCAATTCTCACTTGTATGTGTGTGTGTGTGTGTGTGTGTGTGTGTGTGTATATAATATATGTGTGTGTGTGTGTGTATATACACATAAAGTTAGATTTAGTGGGCGAGGAAAGTTATTCAATAAATGAATGAGAATTTTATCAAGGAAATATTAAGATAGTGAGGGATAAACATATAAAACATTAATGTATTACTAATCAAATTTTTAACAATGGAAAATGAATAAATCTACTGAAATGTCACTCAAGCCAAGTACTATGAGGCAGTTTCTATAAAAATGAAACAAAATGCTAAGTTGATTGAGATTCAATAGCCTCAGTTTTATACATTTTGAAACAAACCAATTTTATAGCATTTTTATCTTTCTTTACTCATCGCTAACAAAGCCAATAAAGATCTAATATATGCACACACAATTTGATTTTGTTTGAATAAAAATAAATTTGCAAACTTTCAAGAAATACCCATCTTTTAAGTGTACAGCCATTTGATTACTCTTTATTTTCCTAAAGCATTCCACTACCATAAAAAGATATTGTAAATAATCAGAACAAAATAATCTAGTCAATGTTTGAATGTCATCATACTAAGACTTATTATCATATGTATTATGCATACACACAACATACTGGAACCTTAATTTCAAATAACCACTCATAATTAGAGTAAACAACAAAATTCAAATTTAGGCAGACTGATAAGCACTAAACTAAAAATAAGAAGGTTTTAAATTTAATCTTCATTTGGAATTTTAGTATGCATAACTATCTATGCAATACTTCTTTTAGTGACATTGGAAAGCTTATTATTTAAAAAGAAAATGCATTATTGCCACACTGAATTTTAAAAAATACAATGAAACCATAGAGCAACAAGTTGTTCATTTAGAATTGCCTACTTGCAAAGTGTTGGTAGTTATATTGCTAAGGTCTCAGGAAAAAAACTTAAAAAATAAACATTTTGAACCTGGTGTTGCTAAGTCTTGTTTACACAGCTTATTTAAATTACCAAAGTTAAAGTGATATGATCAAAGTTGTAACAGAACTTAAATTCCATTAGTTTTAATTTAAGATTCACTGCTATTTTAGTTAAATGGAATTCAATTTTGAGACATATTTGTATAAGAAATAAAAATAACTATTTTATTTGTTGTTATTTACAATTAAAATAGCACAAGAACATAATTGTAATATTTAAGATTATGGAGATTTATGATCTAAAGTTTATGTACTTGTAAATGAAAGAAAGCTATTTTGTTGAGGCACAAAAAAATCATATATCAATGACTTAAAAAGCCTTGAATTGCTGAGAAACATACAAAAATTGATTTAAAGCACAAATGTTAATTTCCACCAATAATGAAGTTTACAGTTATGAAACAAATTGATCTATGAATGTGTTTGTCTTTTTTCTGATTTTGAGTAGAAGCAAAATTTGGTTTTAGATAGGCAAAAGTTTGAGGTAAATTTGACTGATCTAAGAAAATGAGAAGAGATGTCTAAAGGGTGAGAAAGATGCTTTGAGAACAGTTTAGTAAGTAGCATTTAGAACTAAGGTTGCCAAAAACAAACTGCATGGCAACAACTGTTTCACATTACAAAAGCATTTTCCTGGCTACTTGCACAATGAAAGCAAAGCAAAGTTGCTTTTATTTACAAAGAAAAGAGAAAAACAACCAACTAGGAGTTGTTGCCTTAAGTTTCTGTTAGGAGTAACAGAGATGGGGGGTGAGTAGGTAATGAAGTGGAGGATTCTTCAATGGTATGGAAGAGGAAGTCTTCAATCATGATGGAATGAAGAGGTGGACATGAAATGGAAAGGGTAGGATACAAGAGGTGAAAGAGAAAATGAGAAGTGAGTTGGATGTCATTACTACAGCAACATTACATTGATGAAAGATGACAGTGCAAATGAGCAAGAGAAGATTCATACAAATCAACCACAAAATGGATTGTAAGAACATAATGCACAAAAAATATATGGGAGAAACACTTAAAACATTTGAAATATTTAAGAGAGGGAAAAAAAATCAAGGTAGACGGAATCAGAAAGAAGGCAATTATTTTTACAAATAGAAATAAGACAAATTTTGTTGCAATCGTTTAATCTGGCTTAGCAAGAATGTCTGACATTGAATGATAAATCCTTACAACTTTAAGTTTTTATGATCTAAGTAATTCAAACAACTGTTTTCTAAGAGTTTATTACTATAAATAATTCCTAAAAGATTTGGAGCACACACATATAAACTTGGTAATTAATAATGTGTGTAAGCAATACCAGAGATTTTGATGAACTTAACAGTAATAGATTAAGATTTAATGTATTTTACAGTCACTATGAATAAGTATTAGTACAAAATGGTAAACATTAAGGTTTTTATTCTTAGTATGTACTTTGTTAAATTTATTATTGCCAATGCAAGTCAGAGAGAAAACCTGACTAAACTTGTAAAATCTGTTCTTCATAAAAGTTCAAATAACTATATTATGATGGACAGATGTCCAGAACATGAATAGGATTTTACATACTGACACTTAAATATTGAAGCAAACATCATTTACCAATTCAAAATAAATGCATACTGATATTAAATATGATAACAAATAATATTAGAAATAAGGTTTCAGTTATGAATATAATTGCTCTTTCATAACATTTTTTGAAATCTTTGTATAAGCATATATTCTTTAATTGTATTCAGTTTTCAGACTGAGAAAAGGCAACCATTTTCTGTGTTGCTATACTTGAATTCTTGCTCTCCCTTGAAATGTGATTCTGAGTAAGAGCATCCATGCCAATAGAGGGAAATCAAAATGCAAGGAGGATTGTGGATGGACAGAAAAATTGCATGCCATAGAGTTAAGGTTAAACATGCATTCTTAGTAAAAGTTTATTTGTTCATTCACACTCAGTGACCCTTTTTATGAATTATAGAATTTACATCAACCACTGCTATGCTGAACTTCATAAAAAGTGGGGTTCTCATACTAAACAAATATATACCATTTTATCAATGGTATATATCTCAAGAGTCTTTTTATAAATACTATTGCCATTCTCTTTGCTTCAGCAGTCAACTCCTAGATACTTTTAAACAATTTACAACTTGCAAGAGCTCATGATTAAGTTAATAAATATTTGTTAGCAAACACATATTTGTACATTCGTAAGTGGCAAATAGGGCTTTTCACTGTATATCTAATGCACAAAAATAAGCTCCACAAAAGAAGAGCTTCGTGTTACACAATTCACGAAGGCATCAGTAAATTCGGAAATATTATTTAATCATTGTAATTAACTATTTGCAATGCCTATGACCAATTTTTATCACCAAATCTTATTGGTAGAAGATTAACCTTATAACTCTCATATATGATCCTTATTAACCAAAGTAACTTTTCAAATGAAGTAAATCTATGAAAAGTGGATTAACTGTAGATAAAGGACAAAAGTTAATGACCAAAAAAGATTGAGAGATTTTAAAAGAGAAGGCAAAAATATTAAAATACTAACACATTCTCAGTTTAGATAAGTTAATTTATTTATAAGTAAAGATAAAAATTAAAATCAAAAAAGAAAAACACTACAATTTTTTTCAGACTTAATTTAAAAAATTTCATTTTTTTTTTTGACTACCAAAAAAATGATGTGGATTTGCAACGTTGATTAGAAGAGGAGGTTACAAGAAAGGAAGAAGAATTTTACATAAGCCTCATTTACTTAAGAAATATAGTGAAAGACAAATTGAAGATTCAAGGCAAATAATTGAAAGAGAAGATTGAAGAGAGAAAGGAGTGTGAAGGCAAAGTGGCAATTTTGGAAGTAGATTGTGGACAAATTTAAGCTCTGGCAATCCAGGAGGAAGAAGTTGAAATGGATTCAAAATGGGAAAAATCTTTGATAAGTCAATATTATAAGTTAGCATTGTGTCAAATGGAAAGGGAATTTACCAAAGAGAGGATTGGAATTACCAAAAAGACAATCATGAAGAAGCAAGCCAAAGATTTATTAACATGTGACTGGGTAGTTGTAGAAAAAAATAAAAAAAATAAAATAAGATTCACTCATGAAAAAACCAGTAGCATGCCGATGTGTAAACAACATCATCATCAGACTGGGGTTTGAGGACAAAGGTGAAGGATAAGCCAAAGAATAACATGAGAAAAAGAGTGGAGATTGGGGCAGACATAAGAGCAGGAGCAGCAGCAGCAGCAGTAGTAGTAGTAGTAGTAGTAATAGTAGTAATAGTATTAATAGCAACAGCAACAGCAGTAGCAGCACTCCCACCCAACCCAAGTGAGACAGGTAGCACAGGAGGAGAAGGTGAAAGAAAAAGGAGAAGAAAGAAGAGGAGGAGGAGGAAAAAAGGAGGAAGAGGTGGAGGAGTACACCAAGGGATATACCAACCTGATCATCAAGTCTAGGTGGGGATACTAATGCCTGCAAAGTAAAAAAGGGGCCAATGTCAATGGCAAATCACATGTAAAGTAGCGCAGGTCACCAGTTGCAGTCAAACAAGTGAAAACAGAGAAAGAGAAAAAAGGTAGAAAGAAAGAGAAGAATTGAAAAAGAAGGCAAAGAGAAATTAAAAAGCTGCAAAGTTTTCCCCAAGAAATATTGTTAGCTGTATAAAGTGAATCTGATAAATAATGAGGAAAGAACAACCAACCAGATCACTGGAGGTCTTGGTTTATATTAAAAATAAAAACTGCATGAGAAGACATTGCTTGATTGTTTCTCAAGTGTACTGAGCAACTGAATACAGAGACGAGTTTTCAAACCTTCAGCAAGAACACAAGCAGTTGAATACTATGACCTTGTCTCTCCACAAATACTTTGTCTTTTCCTTACAAGGTATAGAATTTTTAAAGGAAGCAGAAACAAGTTTGTAATTGAGTTATGATGAAAAACACCTAATGTGATAAAAAATAAAATCCCATAGAGAAACTGAGCTAAACTTAGTTTTCGTGTCTCAATGAAATTGATATCAATAAAACTCAGGGTCAAGGCCCAAGTATATTATTTTGAACTATCTTCTAAGAATTACTATGCCACAGACTGACATGTCCTAAGCTGTACTTTTGTTTTAAAATTTTTACTTAGGAATACCTGACTGAAGCTAACATTCATTAATCAATGCATATTATTATGTTCATTAAATACCAACACATACTATACTCTATTTTTGCATTTTTAAAGGAATGCTATTTCCTATCTTTTCTTTGTTTATTTGTTCATCCTAATAGTACTAAAGTGTGTGTATGCACTAAAATAAATACTAGTAAAATTTTTAAAGATTGAGAATTGGGATGGGGACAGGTGCTGTTGGGTATGTAGTAAGTGTTCTTGTTAAGATAAAGTTCCAATACAGACCTGGTGGATATTAGGCACACTGGTGGTCTTACGCAGGGAACGGCCAGAGGCAGACAACAGCTCTTTAACAGCAACTTCCTACAAAGCAGAAACAGAAAATTTTAGTCAGTTTATACCTTTATTGACATTAATAGAAACTTATTTAATACTTATGGAAAGTTTCGGTGCAGGTATAAACTTCTAAAAATGAAAACTGGGAATCATAATCACATCCATTCAAGTGAAGACTAAGGTACAGTTACCTTAGTTGTAATATATTCTTTATTATAATAATGCATGACTTATTAAAGCATTTTTTGACCTATCTTCAGAGATTTATGAAGAATAGTAACGTTTTGATATAAAAGTACCTGTACAAAACATAACCAGGTAAAAGTGTTAAGATTGTAATCATTTATTTATAACATCAGTTAAAGTCAGAAATAAGTGTGCATATGAAAGACATTAAAAAATATCAGTTTACTCTACAAACTGTTACCAACTTGGCAAACAGAAATTGCTAATTAGAAGAAATGAAGATGTTTGGCAGAAGTTCTCTTACCTGTCGTAATCTATCCAATGTGAGAATACTTTCCACAGCAGACACACCTTTAATATATTTCTCAATATAAGTTTCACCATCAGCAGCATTTGTCTCATTTTGGGATGCTGCCATCTGGGCAAGGGTCTCCATGTTCTCAAGATCTTCTGAAGCCTGAAAATAAAGTAACCATGAAACACGAAATAATTGCATTATTTAACATGTTTGAACCATAACAAAAATTTCAGATTATAAAAATATAGAAAAAAGAAAAACACTTGAAAAAGAGTTGCAAATATTAATTTTTTTCAGTCATTTCACCTCAAGCAAGGCAATAATGCCACTAAGACACCAGGGGTTACTGAGATTGAAACAGAATGAGAAGATTTTAGTGAGGAGGAAAGACAATAAAAGAACATGACGCAGAAAGACAGAAGATGGTGACTGATGTTGCATTTAAGTTTTTGTAGATCATACATGGCAGGGAAGCAAAAAACAGAAGAGAGTTCACTAAGGAAGAAGTGCAAGGAAAGAAAGCATTAGAATAGACCTTATGGTTACATTAGCTATTTCAGTTGTAAAACAATGAGAGTTAGTTGCCAATCTAGTAGTATGCTTAAATTCATGTGGTCAAAGTACCAAGGAGAGTAGAGGAGAAGAATCGTAATGAAAATATAAAAAAGACAGAGGGAAGCCAAGATGTCAGGAAACATTTAACATTTTGGGGATTTTGTCAAGAATCTTGAGTACCAGACCAGATAAGGCAGTAATATTCAAGAGATGGATGAATGGTAGATTTATAAATGTGCAAGAAGGATTCTGATGAAAAAAAATTGTCTGGCACAACAAAGTGAACCAACTTTTCTAGCAGCTGATTGAGGAGTTGACTGAAATCTTTCAATATCAATCACAAAAAAAATTAAGATAAAAAGAATTTTTACTTACCTTTGGAATATTAGAAACAACTTCATAGGTGACACCACTGCCATAAAACTGATCCTGAAAATAGATAGAAAAGAAAAATGAAAAGTTTGAAATATTGAGGTATAAGGGATCTACTTTATTGCTTATGTGTTTTTTCTCACAACTGAACATCTTTTGCTACTATAAAGTAATATTTCTTTAGCTAATACACTAGTGAAAAGAAAAACATTTCTTATAATAGTTGATATTTAATATGTATTTAATATTTAATATGTATGTATAGGTTCAATTGAATGTCGGGTTATTTTCTCTATCATTTTATTTTGTGTAGTTTACACATGAATTTGTTTGGGTGAATACCTGAGAAAAATACATAAAATGACCTGAAACTATTAATTATACAATTTCCTGATTTAAAAAAAAAAAAGAAAAAAATTGTACTAATACACACTTGAGATGGAATAAATAATATTTGAGATATATGCCATTATGTGCTTAACTCTCTCTCTCTCTCTCTATATATATATATATATATATTAAATTAATTTGAATAGTTTTCTGCTGATTTACACTGAGCTTCCTGAATGTATATGTGGGTGTGTCAGAAACAAGAATTGTCTTATATAAAAGAGTTTTGTTTCATCTCTTTGAAATGATCTTGGGAATTTGAAATTCCCCCAAAAATTCTTAACTGTAAACATGACATTCAAATATTTTTCATATTTTACAATTTAATATTTATTAGAGGATAAATAAATGACTTTCCTGTTATCAATTTTGATGAAATATTTACCTATGATCTGGAAAAATACCATTAGAAGAATTCTACTTTTTCATTATTATTAAAAGTTCAAAGTCTTAAACAGAAAATTTATTTTTTTGATTTATTTCAATTTAGAACATGAGTATATATAAAATGCACATAGAACAGAAAATGAATTAAGTCTAAAATGAACATGCAACTCATAGCACTCAGATAAGTGGGTGTATGCCATAGAAAATTATCAAAGAGTAATATTTGTTTTTTTGTGCTTAAACAAACCAATAAAATAATTTACTTAAAAAGAAAGGAATAATTTAGGCTCAAGTCAAAGAAACTATTAAAATATTAACTCAGTATTGAAATAAATATTGGTTTATGACAGAGGCATTTTACTGAAATAAATTTGGCAATCTGCCCAAATTTATGAAACTCTGTTTTTCTATATCATCTTAAGTTTGGAAAACACATATATTGTTTCTTAACAATTACTAATAACATCTGATAAATGAACATTAAAAGAACGATAGCAATTGTTTTTATCTGTGTAACTTATCTTCTCCTTTTATTATTTTTAAATTTTCATAGTCATCATCATTTTCTCACTCAAATGATGAAACGAAAACATAGAATAGAGGTGAGATATCATGATCATGAGCCCTATAACTTATTAGAGTCATAAGGGTACCACATGTACTGCAGCAACAGTAGAAATGGTGTGTTTTGGGCAAGATGAGCTGATGAAGTCCAGCCTTCACCAGGCTGGTTTGAATTCAGAGTTTTCCTTCTAGACTGGCTGCCAACCAAGGCTATAGAACCCAGTATGTCCTACTATTTACCCATAGCAAGGTGGGGGAGAAGATATGAATTCATACCTTTCCCAAGAGTATTAGCACGTAAGTGAATGTAATGAACTCAACTGGAATTCAAACTCATCTCTATGATTCCCCAATTTGAGCCATTACTTCACCATGCTTCGATAAGGTGATATAGTGAGGATGAAAAAGGTTCAAACATCTAATAACCCTCTACCACAAATGCTTTTTCTTCAATGTTTACTTTTCTAACAAGAAATTAAACCCTATTTATTTGTTTATTTATTTTTTACACAGAATGAAGAGTGCTGAGTGCTAAATTTCCATTGGGGCAGGGAATTGAATTCTCTTCTAATACTAATTAACTTAGACTAATACTAATAAACTTAGAAATCAATCTGTGAAAAGAACTGATCATATTTTTCTGCAAGGAAACTTATTACTGCTTACTGGCATTACGGAAAGAAATTGAATGAAGAAGAAATACAAAATTGCAAAGAGATTGTTAGCATTTGCAGAGCATCACCCATAGAAAAAGGTGCTGCATGCATGATTATTGGGGTAGATAAAAGTAGAGAACAAATGCAATAAGAGATTATTACAAAAAAAAAAGAGAGAGAGAGGAAGTGGTTAACAGTATGCAGGCAACACCAAGATGAATAGAACACACATCAATGAATTCTTATAAATGCTTACACAAACAAAGAGGCATTTGTTTCCAATCTTATGATTCTGATTGAATGTGTATTGAAACATGACTATCAAGGTGTGCCATACACTCAAATGAACATGGGCCCCATTCACAGTATCAATATAAATACATTTTCAGGATTTTTTAGCTAATTTCCCCATCAATGATTTTTTTGCTACTGTCTTTTTTTTGTAAAAAGTATTTTACTTCTTCACGCTCTATATGATAATGAATGTTGTCAAGATGAAACTCACTTTAATCATTAGTCTTATATCATAAGGCTAGGACAATGTTTATATAAAAAAGAAATACATTTGGCATTACTAAAATGTAACAATAATCTTGCTTTTAGATCTAAATGAACCAAAATAAAATAAGAATAAGAAATAAATAAATAAAACAAAAAACTTCTTAACTCAGATAAATTATACAAGTGACCAAAAATGTTGGGTTATGGTATTTTAAAAAATGTAACATCAAACTGGCTTTAAAAGAAAGTAGTAACAAATGTCTATCAACTAATAGTAACAGGATATTCAGTTAGTTGTAAAAAATAGTCATAAAATAATTATGTATAAAAAAATGTACAAACTTACAAATTAAAGCTGTCTATAAAAATAAAACAATTCCATTTTTTAAATTTTCTATTTTGTCTCAACTTCTAAAGGAAACCAGCCTATAAACTACAGGCATTGATGATGTAAGGTTGGGAAAATAAGTATTCAATATATACAGCAAAAAAGCGTATTTCATTATTTACTTCAAAGTCACATTATGCTTTATTTTACAATAGTAAATAAAAGTATGTTTACATCAAATTATAAAAGATATATTTTAAGAAGATGGAGCTGAAAAGTATTTACTACACTACATAAAATCAAACAGAAGCTAATACTTTGTGAAGTAGCCATTTTCATCATGACAGCTTGAATTGCTTCCTATAAGCAGCTGTTAGCTTCAGATACTCATTCTGGATCATTCTTCATGGGAGATCTTCATTTACTAACATGATGGGCATGTGTACAAATGTTCAGTAAGGGGACTAACTGGAGCACTTCAATTTTCAAACTACTGTTTGGCTGTGTTGTTGGTATGTCTAAGATCATTGTCGTGCTGAAAATCTGAATTGTGCTTCATTCTTGACAGGGTTAAGAATCTTGTTTATTATATCTCAGTGCATGGCTCTATTCATTCTTCCTATATTATGTGAATATATTCCTATATTATGGAGGCAATGTGGCATAATGGATAGTGACTTGGATTGAGGAATCAGAGAGCCAAGTTTAAATTTCAGTAGAATTTGTTACATTCATGTAATAGGCATGGGAAATGGTATAAATCCATCTCTTTTCCCAGCTACAAGTAAATAGCAGGACATACTGGGTCCTATAGTCTTATGTGGCAATTGTTCTATGAGAAGGACAACTCTGAATTCAAAACCCTCAACTATAGTTTAAGTAATTGGCTGAGCATAGTGAGTACAACTACACCTCTGAAAATCTAGTCAATCAGGGTGGAGTTCTGCCAAAGGGTGAGAAGGATCTCGATCTGTTTTAGTGGGCTTTCATCCCTGGCACCTTTTTTATGTGAATTTATCATGTACTATTTAATGGAAACATCCACATACTATGGTTGCCACCTCCATAATTCATAGTGTTCTCTGCCTTCAAACTTGACAATGATAAATGACTACTTTGGTCTCTATAGACCAAAGTATATTAATCCAGTATCTGGTTTGCATAAATGCTCCTTAGCAAACTCTAGACATGCCATTTTGTCTAATTTCTTCAGAACAGGTACTTTTTGTGCTTTACAAAATTGCAAATTATGCTAGCAGTGTGTGCTGTCAACAGTTTTAGGTGTAATTACTAATCTTGATGGTCAGAGACTTGCCATTACTTTGCAAGCTATCCTTGGCTGCTTCTTTACCATTCTTACAATCTTGTTTGCAACATAGCTAGAAATCTTTCAAGGGCAGATTCCAGATTGAGGACAGTCCACTGTCTCATCCATATTACTTCTATAGTAGTGCATTTGATAAAGTTGTAGCTCTTTACCAATGGCTCTGTCACCTTCACAATAAAACCTATATAATCTCTGAGGTCTGTAGGATGTTCCTTAGTTTTCCGTATTATGGTTGCTACTGCAATGATTGTTAATAGTAAACTGATACACTGTAACATCATCCCCAATTCATTAACAATTCTTAGCACAATTTAGAATAACCGACAGTTGATCAGAAACTACCACCTAAAAATTTACAATCTCCAGTCCTACCGATTCATACTTTTTTTCAACTTATTTAATATTTCAAGATATTTTATATCTTTTGAAATTTTATATAAATGTATTTGTTGAAATTTTTGCTCAGATTTACTATTGTAAAGATAAAACCAACATATGGAATAATTTTGAGGTACATACTATATATATATATATATACATATATATATATATATATATATATATATAATATATATTATGAAATGGACAAAGTCCAACAATTATTTTAAGACATTTTTATGTTTATACATTCTTTTTATAGATATAAATATTTAAGTAAATGCTCTGTTTTATAATAAACAGTATTAATAACATTTACCGGATTTGAAAATTTCTGACATTCAGGCCGGTAAATGTTATTAATACTGTTTATTATAAAACAGAGCATTTACTTAAATATTTGTATCTATAAAAAGAATGTGTAAACATAAAAATGTCTTAAAATATATATATGTAGAGAGAGAGAGAGAGGAGATAAATAACATAATAGACTATTGATATATTTTGAATACTTATTTTCTTCACTGTAACAAGATATATGTTTGAATAAAAGTTTTATTTGCAAAGAAAATTTAAGTTTCTTTATACAATCATAATTTTCCTGCATATAACATCAGCATCCTGTACATTTTCATACCGCATCAAGCATAAATTCATTTTGTGTTGTGAGTTAATCAAATTAACTTTTTGTTATCTCTTACAATTGTAGGAATAATAGGTATTAATACTGGTAACATATACTCTACAACACAATGACTCTAAATCATAGATCACCTAAAGCCTCAGATCTTCAATACATAAAGTTATCCAATTACTTTTAAATAGACAAACTTTTTTAAACCTAGTACTAGAATTGATAAACACTAAAGGGTCTTTAGTATTAAAAAGTTTGGTTTTAACTGGTTTTCAAATAAAGAGGTTAAGTTCCATGCAAAGCTAACAGAGACAAAATCTTTAACAAGAGGCATGCAAATTCTGTAAAAAGTCAAAAACTGTGTGCATTCATATGTTGTGAGAATAAGTGGAGTGCAAGAAAATGTTAGAGAGAAAGCTGTTATATACACACATTTTGATAACCTACAGATTTGGTGATCTTTTTCTTGAGCTTATCGGTGAGTCCTTGTTTCTTGTAGATATTAATACACATTCGTTTGCGCAGGACCAACTCCATAGAGGCTGGGTGACTTAGTCGGACTATGGCT
Organism: Acanthosepion esculentum; assembly: GCA_964036315.1. Lineage (NCBI taxonomy): Eukaryota > Metazoa > Mollusca > Cephalopoda > Sepiida > Sepiidae > Acanthosepion > Acanthosepion esculentum. The sequence continues at coordinate 18,252,609 of OZ038504.1, forward strand.
TTTAGGATCAGGTAAACGCGTTCATTTGACGGAGTAACTCGGTTCAGGAATGGAGAGTCATGAATAGATGAGTCCCATGATGCAATCGCACAAATCTGAAAACCAAGGAATAAAGGTAGATGACACTGTTGCAGAACAATGAAAAAGCTTCAGTATTTATAAAGTATTCAATTGGTCAGTTTAGTGATTTTTTCACATTAGTTTCTTACTTTCTTTTTGCCAATGTAAACATACTGTTGATAGCATCTGTGTGTACATGCTAAATATTATTCATTACTGCATGTAACAGTCTACCTAAATGTCTACCTAAATGTCTACCTAAATGTCTACCTAAGATTTTTATAACAATATTTTGATAAGTCTTGTTCTGATAAAATATTTTTGTATAAAAAAATTTAATTCTATATAAGGTGGTGCTGAAAAGTCCTTGACCTGACGTACTTCTCAAAGTCTGACCAGTTGACCAAAGAGAATTTTTTATTTTATTTTCTTGAATGGCTTCTTGGTCAGGCCAAGAACTTTTTGGTATTTCCTTGTATAAGTTACAACAATCAGTACATTGCTTTTACCTTTGTATAAGTAACTTCTGATCGATATCAGATCCAAGAATCTGCCTACTGCCCAAAATAACGTTACAGCTTATGTCAAAATAAATAATTTTTTAATCCTAACTGATAATTAATCTTAATATTTTCTAGAAAAGTAACATTTTGTTAAATTTCAAATTGTTAAAAAATCATCTAATTGACCTATCTCCCCGACCCAAGAATCTGACAAATGGATGGATAAACCAATTCTATTATTTTTGTGTGATTTCTTTCTAGGAAAGAAAAAAACTATCCAAAATGAGAAATTACCAAAGAAATCTAAACAATCCTTCACCTTTTTCCCTTTGTACCATTGAACAATTACTATGGAAGGATTTCAGTCTTCAGCAAAAAAGAGGCAAAGAGATGAACAAGTATACTTACATCTTTTTCTCCGCAAGTCTTGATGATTGGTAGACTGAAGAATTTGGTCCCATGTTCTTTAGGAAGAATGGAGTTAATTCCAGCTGCCTGCAATCCCTCCTTGGCACTCGGAGTGCTCATATCATCAGCTACAAAAAAGTAGTAGAAATTTTAGCAATACTTTAATGATTTACAGAAACCCAAGATCATAAAGTTAACACTGACCTTGTTTGATTACTAAGTTTTATAGTAAAAAATTGAAGGAAAGATTTATGAAGGGGAAAATTTCAATCCTTTTCTTTATTTTACGTAAATGTAATTTGTATGACAATATTTCCATCAGTTTTAGAAAAAAAGAGGATGAAAGTAATTTTGAAAAGCACGTTAAACCTTTGATTAACCAATAAGTTTATGAGTAGAATTCCTTTCAATATTTATTCTCATCATATTTTTAAGCAAATTACTTTAAAAAGTTGATAAAGCTCAAACAATAAAAAATTGTCTCAATTTTATAAATATGCAAAATAGACTCCTGAAATAATGTTTCCCCAATCAATACAATCTTAATGAGGGTCAACTGTTATGCATCTTATATATCCTCATAATCAGTACTTATTTCCTCCTCTTACATCCATACAATAACCTCATTCAGTAACCCTCTACATTGAGTGACTCTTGGCCATTGTATTGGGTGTACAGATAGTAAAAAAAATAATAAAAATAAATCTTTTTTATAAGAGAGAGACTTACTTACCATTCAAGTCTAAAAACAGAACAGGGACATGTTGCTCCATGTCAGGAAGAGTTTCACTGCAATTGGAAAAAAGAGATATAATAAAAATTGAAGACTTGTTGGAAAAGCATACAATTTATTGATTTCTTTTTGTGCATTTATTTATGCAAGGTAAGCTCAGAAAGGACCTAAAGATATGTATTCTGTAGTCACTGTCAAATCAAAACTAGCTTCTCATTATACCAGAGAACTTTAACAAAAACAGTACCTATTAATTTAGTCACAATCACAGCATAATTTTCATATTGAAGCAATTAATACTTTACCTGATTAGTTATATTATTTTTTATCTTTTGGATATTGTAAAGAATACTTTTAAGAAGTAATAATAACATTTTTTTCAACTAATTAACTACCACATAAAAATTGTAGGAGATTCCAGCACTCATTTGTCTTATTTTCTACCTTTAACAATGCAATTCTACATTTATCAAGTACTTAAAAGACTGAGTGAACTCAATCAAAAATACAACTCAAGCAATCCCTCATAATAACATCAGAATTAATACTAAAAGTAATTATATTAAAACTAAAATAAATTTGTTACTTTTAACAATGTACAGATTTTTTTTTATCTCCTGTAATACAGAATTATCAATAGTAAATGTTTCCTAGGATTTTATAAATACTGTGTGTGTGTGTGTGACAGAGAGAGAAGAAGAGGAGGTGCTGAAAAGTTCTCAGCCTGTACAAGAAAAGGCATTAAAGAAATATGATGTTTGACCATTTGGCCAGGCCAAGAACTTTTCAGCACACACACACACACACACTGATGATTCAAAGGAATATGCCTATTTGCCTTATAAGGTGGTAGTCTTAGATGTAGCCACAAAACAGCTCTTAATAAGGCATGAAACTCATAAACACCTTTAAAGCTTTCCCCTTTGAAATCTAGTGCCAGAATGTTAACAAATGTTCTTATAAGGTGGAGGTTCTGCAGAGCAAACTTATTGGTCCAACAGGGCCTGAAAGTGCTCAATGGGATTGAGATCTGGTGAGTTTGGTGGTCAAGGCAACATAATGGAGGCTTCTTCATATTTCTGAAACCATCCTGTACAATTCGTACAGTGCAGCAGATGCTACTGTTATTGTAAAAGACTATTGCTATAAAGAAGTCTTTAATGATGTTGAAGGAAATGGTACGTAAGAAAGTATCTTCCACATGAATAATAGAGCCTGATGTTTCCCAGAAAGAATGTTACCGATTGCCTCCACTGTTTTTCTATAGTGCAGGCTGGTGCCATCCCTTGCTCAAGAAGATGATGCTCAAGCACTCTGTTGTGCACCTTATTCTGGAAAAAGCAAAACACATCAGATATGATGACCTTCTTTCATTGATACAGAGTCCAGTTTCAATACTCATATAGCCATTGGAGATCCCTTCAGAAACAGACATAAGCTTGCAGCAAAACAATCCCTTATGCAACAATGAATGATGCACTCTTTGCTTTACCTTGATTAAAGCAATCTGCAGTTTGTGCCATAGTAAAACCTTCTGTGGACTCAAACTAAGTGGGAATACCTCTGTTCATTTTTTACATTGATAGCTCATAGTTGTTCAATACTTTGTCAGCAGTCAGTATTTTCCCCCTCCTCAGACTCTTGCTAATAGATCTCACCATAACTGGAAACATGAGCAGCCTACAAGCTGTGCCATTTTAGAAATGTTCAAACTTAATGAATTTGTCTTTATCAAAGTTACTGAAATCTTTTTTCTTGTCTATAATTAATGCATTCAACAAATCAAAATATATATGCTTATACACTTCTCACCTAATCTGTACAGCTGTTATGAGACAGCAGCTGTCAATTTGTGCCATGTAATTGGTCATAATATTTTAGTCCATCAATATATGTATATCATTCACACATACAGACTAGTGCTTAATGTTTCCTATACAAAAGATACATTCAATTCGTCAAAGAAATGGCAAACATTTTTTTATGTTATGTTTATGATAAAGATGCCAAGCATACAGAGAAAACTGAGACCCTTTACTTATGGAAGGAGTTCAATCCTCACAAAGTGCCACATTCCTAAACTGATCTGAGTCAATATCTAAATACAAAATAATTTGGTGACTTATTTATCAGAATATATTGCTTTTTCAAAGTAAGTAGATAAACACTGATTCTTGGGGGAGGGGGGGTTAATGAAGACATTGATAACGGACCTGTCAGCAGGTGCTCCTGGTATACCACTTCCAGCAGCAGGGACTAATACTGCATTACGTTCCTCAGTCAAACCAATCCATTGTTCCACAAGAGACTTTTCACGGTCTGCTTCAGCCTCATTCTTATCTGTAAAGACAAAAACAAAATTAATGAGCCTGTGGAGAAAGTGTCAGAGAGACTTGGTATTTATTTATTGGAACTATGGAAATAAAACAAACTGACCCTGGGGTATAAAAAAAAATAATATATATTTGATTTAGATTGGAGTGAATCCATTGATATTTGGTGTAGCTGAACTTTGTCAATTGGTAGCAGTCGGAAGAAAGTCCGGATCAGTGTCAATCTGCTGTGTTTTTCTCTGCTCTAAGAAGAGCAGAAAAGTTTAATGAAGCAGATGACCACTTAACTTCTTCATGTGACATGCATGGCTGGTTTCTCTGGCAGTCCCTTCTCCTGTTTAGGTTTCTCTAGTGGTCCCTTCTCCTCTTCTGCATCAAGGCTGTCAGCTTATATCCTTTTGAGAAGGCTCCTAGACTACTGGCCTGATCCTTGATTTCGGCTAACATCAGAAGTCTCTTTGTGTTAATTTTTTGATAGGACAAAATTATTTTATTTTCCAGTGTTCCTACTTTTTCATTTGTTTATATAGCAGAAGTTATGCATGGAGTCTCTGTTATTTTTGGTAGTTTTTGGTCACAAATTGCTAAACTTTGGTCCAGCAAACTTTCACTGATTTGTGGCCAAATTCAGTTTTTTGTTTGTGAGTTGCAATCTCATTAGTTGAGAGAGAAAGAAAAAGATAAGGGTTTTAAAGGAAAGCAAATACTTTATTTTAATTTAAATCTTTTATTTTTGTTTATCTATTTTATTTTCATATTTTGCTTTTTTTCTCAGGACTCACTACATGCCACTTGAGAAAAAAAGAAACAGCATTTCAAAAGATTATCAGTTAAATTTTTAGTGGATTGCTTTCTATGTAGATCAAAAAAAGAAATCCAACTATAATTTTTGTAATACAATCATCTTTTGTCAATATATGCTTATTTATGATGCTGTCTTCCAAAATTTTAAGAACCTGAGCCCAAACTATCTATCAAAATTTGAGATTTCTCAATATCAAAAAAGACTACTTCATTAGTATACAGAAGAATCTGTTAGTATCAATAAAAGTGATCCTTCTCCAATGTTTCTACTTGCGACTGACAGAAAAGTAAGCAAAATAATTATGACAAATAAGTGAATTGAAAAGATTTATTTGATGATAGTAACTGAATGATCGATTTCAGCTTTACCAATCTATTAGAAAAGTTACTTTTTCTCACCTATTCAGACACACAAGATTCATTAATGAGTGTCTGTTCATTTCAGTCCCAAAGTATGCTGAATCTGATAATTTCTCTGATTATCTACTGGTCTCCAAAGTACATCATTCATTCAGTGCACTTGCCTTCAGCTTATTTTTTGCCCAAAAACATCTGCATCATCATTATTTCCTTCAAATAGCGCAGAATGTAAGTCAATCAACACTTCTTTTTCTATTTTCAAATACTACAGTTTGTTGATTGAACCATTTTCTCAAATCCTCCACATTGAAATGATGGTATTTCATCTTTCAGTGATTTTCTAATCAGTTATTTCAACTTCAGATTCCTTTAGTCTCTAAGGACAGACCACAAGGTCTAAGGTTCAATTACTGCTATGAGTTAGGTGAAAAAGATAAAATACAGCTCAACTTTTCCCTGTAATATTTCCTGACTCACAAATACTTGTAAAATCTCTAATGCATGTTACAGATGCATTAACATTTTCTTTTATTTCTCTGTTAGAATGCAATGCTAGAAGTAGATAGGTTTGACTATTGTCCAGTTCATACTCCTCCCCAGTCTTTTGAACAGGTGTAGTGGTTTATCCCTTGTTTCCTGTTTAGAATTGGGTCTTCAGTTACTTCTAACATCTTTTCCATTCTCTTTCATTCCCAGTAACTCCTTATATTTTAGTGGCATGCCTTGCTTGGGGTGAATTGATTAAAAAAATATAAAGAGAATTTTTTTTCCAATTACACATTGATTTTTCATGGATTCATATTGAAATTTTAAGATGTAACACATGTAAAATTATAAAATTTTATCTTTTTTTATTATTATTATCATACTTTTACAGACTTATAAATCTAATAAGAAATGTTTTTTCATAAGGATATGGCATGCCAATATTTTTTCAATAAAATATTTTCAATGTCTGGAATTATAGAACTCTTAACTTTATTTATAGGCATAACTTTATGATGCTTATTAGATTAATTTGAAAAAATCTTTATACTGAAAACTGTTACAGACCTCTACGATTGCATTTTATAAATCTAAATATGTATATGTAAATATATATATTTTATAAATGTATTTTAAGAAGATTAATTTGAAAAAATCTTTATTACTGAAAACTGATACAGACCAATCTTATTTATCAATATCACATTTTTAGTACTTGATATATAAGTTGTTAATTTTTTTCCCCAAATGCAAATGAATTCTGTCATTATTAGAAAAATCTTAGTTGAATCTTAGTAAGGAAATAAGCAAAAGCCTTGTAAGGTGAATATAGATTAATCTAATTAGTCAGTATGAAATGAGAATATGTAGTGGAGTCAGTCTGGTGAATATAGACACAAACATAAAAATAAAAGACAATGCAGGCTAAAGATCTATTTGAAAGCCAGCAAATTTAATTCATTTGCAGATTGTAGTGAATGTAGAGTATAAGCTTCTGGCAATGATTAAAAGAGAAGGTAATGACATTTTTAGTAGATGTCAGACACCAAGTTACATGGTCAAATTCAATTGAAATGAAGAGAGAGAGTAACATGCTTAGAAGAAAAGAAGAAGGTTGTATGGAACTGGTTTCTCTGTCGATGAAGGGTGGCAGTTCCCATGTGATATATAAAGACAATACTGAGAAGTGCAACAGTAACAAGCAATTCTTTGAGGTTACTTTGTGCAGCAAAAACATTCAAAGGTATACTCTCTTATCCACAAGTTAAAAATAGAAGACACTCTATCAAAAGAGATGTCAGTCATTAGAAATGCCATTTAATTTGGAAATGGTCAATTGAATGATCATTAAAAGCACATAGAAAAAATACCTTGGAATGGCATTTCATTACATTATTAATTTTCTCCTAAGTCAAGTAAACAAATTCAACTGTACAAATTAATTACTAATGTAAAAATGTGACTGTTGGGTAAAGTAAGCATTTGCTTACAAGAACATGATTTTTCTGGCATGTCACAATTTTGAATATCATTTCCTTTGATGATGACATTCTTTAGGAACCGATAGACAACAAGGTTCACTGTACTATTGTTTTGATCTCCGGGAAAGAGACACAATTACACCTCGTCACACTTTATAGCACAGCATTTAGGGATATTTTTTCTAAGATGACTTTGTAATGATGAAATATATTGTTAAACTGGTTTCAGATAATTCTTTTTAAAGCCTTTATTAGTTCTGTTATATTTATCATAAAATTATCATGCCAGATTTTAAAAGAAATCATAATTATTCATACTAAAGTCAGAGTATCATAAAAAGTTAAACAAATACTAGTTATTTAGTGTGTTAACCACATACTTTACTTGCAAACTTACTGTGTTGTATATAATTTTTACTAATATTTTAATTCAAAGTAAAAACTGCACAGCCGACAATTGCCATGTGCATTAAAAATGAAGATCTGAGCACTGAAAAGAAAATGTTTTCTGCTTGAAAGAAAAAAAAACTTTGCTGAAGATGCCAAGAAAGAGAAGAATAGCTAACTTCTCATGAATCAAGTTGGGAATAGATGAAAAGCATTTGATGTCAGAGGTTAAATATTTGAATCTTTCAGTGCAGGTGACCTTTTGCAAGGAACAAAAATCATTCCAGTTTGTGAGAGGGAAGTTATTTACAAGGCATTAATGGTACCCTTTAGAAATAAATTATTGATTTGCCTAAAGAAAACACAGTATACAAATATGATGCAACATTCTAATCTCCCAATGGTACAAAAATATTCAAATTTATGCTTTCCTGCCACTTAGTTTCTTTGAATTATTATAGTTAGCTGCAAACCCTGACAAAGTCTTTCTTCTTTCAAGCATCTGGATTTCCACATGTATACAATATTGAAAACTTTGGTATTAGTGAAGCGGTAAAAAATTATGGTTATCTGTTTAGTATGATTGATTGATTCATTCATTCATTTTCTACAGTTTATCAACCCTTTGCTGGTTATTTAAAATATTTATTTTTTAGATAAGATTTTTTTCTTTTTTAAGATAATAATGGTTTAGTGATATACGTATTACTAATTAATCCATAGCTGGGAGGAGAAGAGGTAGATTCATACCTTTCCCAAGGGTATTTGTGTGTAAGTGAATACAACGAACCCAATGGGAATTGGAACTCAGCTCCCCAATTCCGAGCCATTATCCATTTGCACCACCTGCACATTCAAGCTTATAGTACCTGGTATTCCCAAACAATCACCCATCAATGTGATTGTTTGACGTTGCTTACTTTTGGTGATTATATGGGAACCAATGTTTGTTTAGTGTGAGGAAATGTATACTACTTATTGCTAATTTCTTGTTGATGTTGAACTAATTCCTTGCATTGATTGTTTTAGTTAAATTTGTGTCTTCAACATTTAAATCTTTTAACTATTAAAAAATAATTCCCAATTTTAACATTAATGAAGAATCAAGTATATGTATTGAAATTTAAAAAAAAAACAACTTTTTACTATTGTAATTTTTCTTAGAATAAAATAAAATTTATGGTTCAATAGGTAGCTTGACTGACCTTGTTTGTTAATCAGCTTCTGGAATTGTTCTGCAAGGTAAGCTTTCCGTCTCATAAGGGCTTCAGACCATCGGTCACCCAGCAAATTTAAATCCTCTTCCTGGTAACTGTCCAACCCTTTTTGTAGTTTAGAACGTACACAGATACAACCCATCGAAATGGACACTATGGACTCGCAGATCAAAGGTAGAGTCCCAGAGTTAGCCACGGGTTTGACGCGTACCATCACACGTCTGGAATGACCCTGAAAATATAAAATATCCCCATGATCAGTAATTTGGCAACAAAATACAATTTAAAAAAATATTATTCTAAGCATTTGCTAACATGATTTGAATGGATCTAAATTGATGTTTTAATTATTATGTGTTAATATTACATCAACTTTACTTAATTATGACTTTGTCAAAGTCATAACAAAACAATATTGCTATGAAAACTGAATACAGACAGTGGGGTAATGGCTACTTAGTATGTCTGATTGACCGTTATTACTGGGAGTCTGATCTTCACTCAGTGCTTCATATTTGTTGTCTTGTCCCAAATTAAATTAAGCCAAGTAGATAACATTTGATGCACCGAACTATAATAAAAGTTACTTACATGAAGAAAATAATGAGACTGATTTAATATTTAAATGAAAAGTAGATTAGCATGAAATAATTAGTCTTTAAATGGGACAATACAGAACACATATATGGATGAATGAACACACAATGAGTAAATATACAAGAACTTAAAGAAACCTGTATGTATATGTACATACTTTTATATGAAAATTATAGCCCAAACATCTTGCATTTATGTAAATGTACACAATCTGGAACCACATACAGATATAGTGATTTTCCAAGCGTAGCTTAGATGTGGTACAAGGTTGAAAGTAGGGGGCACCCAGTGAGTATCGAATTCACTACTCAGTCAAAATTTTATTAGCGAGACAAGCTTGCTAACCATTACACCACCCCTAGGTGCCTCCACATACACATATATATGTCTAGCCAATTTCATTTAGTTTCTTTTTCTTTATATTTTTTTTAAATGAAAAAGAAATTAAATGAAATTTGGTAGGCTATATACCCAAAACACATATAAGAAAAAAAAAAATTAAATTTAAGACACACACACACACACAAATGATTTGTCTGTTTTTAAATCAGAAAAGTTACCATGATGTCAAATGTTTATGCCTGTTAGCATAACAAATTGGCTGTGAGTGTGAAAAACCAGAGGAAATCAGAAAACATTGCAATCAAACTGAGAAATGCAGTGAAATGTAATGATTTCTCTGCAGCGAGCAAACAGATTTGTTTTAATTAAATAGTACAAAGAAGGAAGAATAGACAAATAAAAGGCAGAGCAGATAGAATCATCCAATTCCACAAGGAAATGATTGGCCAGGCATCTAAATATAAATAGAAAATAGCTCTCCTCTTGCTCCCTATTTAATTAATCTGATTTGAAACAAATATTACTTTTAGTTTAAAATATTGCAGAAATACATTTTAACATAGAGGTAGGTATTTATTTAAAGTATTGACAGGTAGATTGACAGCTGGAAGTTTATTTAATTATTTTCTATGGGGAACATATCTGTAAAAATTTACTTAAGGAATATAATGTGAGTGCTTTTTTAATATAATTTTTAACTACCCAGTAATCTTTAAAAAATTAGGAAAATATTCTCTGTAATGTTTTATTGAATTTTAGGTACTTTGGCTATAAATTTACGAGAGTTGTTGCTCTTATTTGTTGATAATGTTATGTATGGATGTCTCTATTTACAAAAATTGGCACATTTATATACACAAAAATTTTAAAAATTCTTTTGAGGGATCACTGAATTGTAGTAAGCTTTTCAATTTATGATTAGTAAATATAGCTTTTACTTAATAGTAATATTACCTAACCAGTACAAATTAATACAGAAATTTAAAGATTTAAAACTTTACAATATAAAAAAAATGAAAGCAATTTTTGTAAAAATTCATTAATCACTGAAAAAAATATTTCTTCAGACAATAGTGTCCATAATATATCTTATTTATAAAAGTAATTAAAAGCTTTTCTAATTAAATAATGACCTAATTTTATTGCATTTTTCATTTTACAATTCAGAACAGATTTTTGGTAGCTGTGTGTCCTGTTTTACAAAAAAAAAAAAAGCTGAAGATTTAAATTCTCCTAGGAATTCTGCATATGACTAATATAAACATTAAGTGGTACAATAATGAACTTCTCAAAATTTCATAAAATTAAATCAGTGGGTGGTAACAGATGTTTTAAAAAAAAGACCAAAATTTACCCCCCCCTCCCAATATTTCCAAAACAATTTCATTCATTTGTGAATGTCCTGAAGGTTTCATTAGAATCTGATATTTGATTTTTTGAAAGAATTTTCAAATCAGTGCATTTTTGATTGCAAAAAGATCTTTGGCCTCCCTGTTGACGTAAGAAAAACAAGATTTTAAACCAAAATTTTGGACTTTGTAAAAAGGTTCAAAAAATATAATTTAATAATCAAAAAATCCTTTGGTCTTTTCTCTTAATAATGCCAAAGATTTTCATGATAAAACTTTGTTTTTATTAAGTTTAGAGTATTTTTTCATCATGTTATGCTCATTTTTTTTAGCGAATCTGTGGAAGTACATATTAAAAAGTATTAGTGAATTTTCTTTGCTTGTATATTCTCTGCTTGATACTATCAAAATGGATGGGTGCAAAAGAAAATAGTGTTGACTCATAGCTAAAGGGCCATTCAGCTTTGAGCTGTTTTAGGCACTTGCAGGAGTTTCATATTATTTTTATATTAAACACAGCACAGCAATTAATCTATCTATTATAATAGAAGAGATGATTCTATGTCCATTACACACTGTATGTGATTTTGCATGTGTGTATGTAATGTATAGGTGCTTGTGTCATTTAAAGTACAGATATTTTGACTAAGTTTGAAATAAGACATTGGAATAATACATTTCTCTCAGTCTGGATATCCCCTATTCTGGGCAGAACAATAAAATCAAAACTGGAGAAAAAAAATCCAAAAACTTAAACTGTCTCTTTGCTTACATGTGTGTATGGCTGTGAAATACAAACAAAACAAAAAAACAGCTGCTCTTTCTCCTATCTCCAGTGAGATAGCTTTTGTATCAATATTTCACTTTGTTTCTATCTATTGATACAGTTTATTGAAGTCTATCATATATCAATATCAGTCTATACATATAAATTTATTGGTGTTTAGAACCTGAAAGCAGAGCCACAGAGTAAATGCCCAGTTTATTACTTATGATGATAAAGTGAATTTATGTTTCATGATCTAAATTACCTAAATTTGTTTTTGTGGCTATTGATAATGGCACAAAGGAAATGAGAGGGAAAAATGGCGCAACTCATTTCTCAGCAAAAAAAGCTGTTAATTTTTTGAACACTAAAAAAAACTTTTTTTTAAATTAAAAAAAATCACATAATTATAAAATTTTATTCAACTTTTTTGAAATTATTTGATAATAAATAAAATTATTTAAAAATTTTTTTTTTTTAATTTGTAAAAATATTTTAGGGCTGTTGTTGAAATAAAATATACATACGCACACACATATAAAATTTGAATGAAATTCAAAAGGATATCTGTGTCTTGAGAGCTAACAGGAAAATAGTATGACCCTTTGAAGTCCTTTTTACGATTCCTTCTGTATTTCAATAAATGGACAATTTAAATGGACAAAATTTACATTTGAAATTTGATCATTTTGTTATCCAGGTATGAAACTAGTATTAGTGAGAAGCTTTAAAGTGTGATTTTTCTTTTTGTGACATAGTAAAAAAAAAATAAAAAAAAGGTTCTGAAAAAGCTGAAAACAACAGAAACCAAATAAAAGCATGAAGACTCTCACCTGTCGAAGTTGAAAGACTCCAGCAGAAGGCACTTCTGGTTTGGGTGTCACTTCCACTGCAGTGTACTCGCCTTGTTCATTTAGTTCATGCACTTCTACCCAGAACTCAATTTTACGCATCACTTCATTCCATCTGCAAAAATGATAAGAGTAAATTGGATTGTTAGTGTTTATTTTCCAAATTGCCTCTATTTCTGATTTACCCTCACACATAACTATATCTAAAAGTTTGAAAATTTGGTACAAAGGAATTCAAATCTATAAGAGATTATACTGAAGATTTGTGAATATGTAGAAAATCTTTTTGATTAAACCCCCGCCCCCCAAAAAAACAAGATTTCTAATAATTATCTGGGTCTAATTGCAATAGTACATAACTTTAGCAAAAGCATGATACACGAATAGAAATCTTAAGATTTTACATTATATCTTGTACTTTGAATATTTAATTGACTATAAAAGATGGGGTTTTATATCAACCTTGAACAGAAAAAGAACAATACAAACTAGAATATATAGTTTGCTGCATAGTCTCATTTTCATGTCCATTAGGTTTGCATTGATTTTTGATTTCTTCATACTTTATTTCAAACTTGAAAGAATGTGAGAATGAGTTATTCTGCTTACTTTCTTACCCCCCCCCCAATCCACAAGGAGACAGTCCCTAAGCCTATAAATAGGCAGTGACATTCTCTGTCGATTTCCTTTTTCACGCATGGACAGTAAGATGTATGTTGAATGAGGAAAACACTTTCCCACTGGGGAATGCGTGCATACATGTATGCACCTTTCACTTCATTTCCTCTGGGATTTTCTCCTACACCAAACTACACAGACACACACAAACAATTCACTAGTTTAAATGTTTTCTTCATTCATATTCATTGTTCAGTAACATGCAACAATATTTTATTGTCTATATATACCCTTGTTTTATTAATACATACTTATTGCTTGTTTATATATATATAGTTTTGTTGTCACCTTGTACATTTATTACCTGGACTCACATACAGAGACCGCCATTTTTATTGTGGGATAAGTATACCAGGAGACACGTTTTCAATCTAAACACTTGACCAGCACATTCCCGCTGCAAACACTTTCAAATTGCTTACCACAGTCATTATTGTCAATCTTTAAAAGTCTTACATTTGTGGTTTAAAATGTTTTAAAGTGGATATAGATTGAAATTATACAGAATACTATATTTTTAAGCAGGTGGAAATAGTAATTTCTGAAAATAGAATAAATTTTTATACTGATATCAAAAAGATATTTCTGTTAATAATATGTTAATATATTTTTCTTCCTTGACATGCAAATAGTACTTATTAGCTAAAGTAGTTATATATTATTTATTATTAGCTATGATTATATATTGTTCTCTCTCTCAAGTGTTTTTTTCCTTATATTCTCTAACCTTGTGTCTTAGTGGTTTTATTGCCTTGCTTGAGCTGAAATGATTAAAAAAGATTTTAATTAACTATTCTGTCTGAGATTTGAATAGTTTATTTGAAATAATTATAATTTCCTCAAACAATTAATAAGTCATTTGTTATTTTCATTAAACAATTGTTTTAACAAATATATTTGTAGCTTTCAAATAATGTTAAGATTTTTATTTACTGTGATAGTAGTTAACTTTTGAACTGACTAAAAGTTCCTGCAGAGAATGAAATAAATTAGTATCATTCTATTCCCATATTTTTTACATTGTTTTTATTAATTGTTGCAAAAGCAAAATAACTCAAATTTTATTTTGTCAATAATTTCTAATATTTCTGATTTTTTTGTTTCTTTGACACTTTTCAAACTTTCCTCTTCTCAAATCATAACAATTCTTCCAATAATGCTTCCCTGGTCCAATTTTTTCTTTCTATAAAATAAACTTGTTGAATTCAAGTCTTAAACTCTTTTTTTACCATATACTCAGCATGTCACTAAAGAAACAAAACTAAATTCTTTTCAGTATATTCATTATAGAATAATAAACAAAAAATACAAATCCCTAAATATTAAGATATTTTCTCATAATTTTATAAAAGTCTCTTTTGTATATTGTTAAGGCAACTCACTTCCTTGTACAATGCCATATCAAATTCTCTATGCATTTAAATAGGAATTGCATAGAACATAATCAGCTTATACAATTAATGACAATGAAAACAAATTGACAAACAAATCAATATTTTCATTATGTAATCCGTTTAAAGATATAAGCTCTGTCCTTCTGCAGATTATAATTCATTAATTAGTGTCTAGTTAGGCTCTTGGAGATTAATTACCTACCTGTCGAGCAATGAACGAGACCTGGCTTGTCTGTTGTCAGGGTCCCAAGTATTGTTGTTGCTGAAGCCAGGGCTACGATGGCCCCACACCTCGATAGAAAGCGCCCCTTCAGAAGCATGTTCAATAAATTCTTCAGTGACACACACTTTGAAATCCTGCAAAATTTGATGATTGTAATAATGAATTAGTGTAAGAGAAATTAATGATTTTTTTTTCATTATGGCAATGGGCAGGTGAATTATAAAACTGTAGTAGTCACCAAAAACAACTGAAATGCAGGTTTCTCAGAGAAACATTCATCAATATTGAGCAGTTGCTCAACTATTGAGGTTAGGAGGAGGAAGAGAAGAAAGAGTTGTTTTTCTAACCAGTTCTAAGACTAATTGATATTCTCCAGAGGTTATACGCTTTTATAAATTTGAAAGTAACATAACAGACATGTTTATGCTAGCATACTTAGTTTTTATAAATAAAATAAATGTATTAAGTTTTTTATAATATGGCAACAAAAACATCTTCATTTGTACGTGGCACCATAGATACTTTTTATATAAATTATTTAAACAAGTAGAGAGAAAGAAAATAACAAGAAAATTTGGAATAATAGTGAAAAGGAAAATAAAAGTAAGAAGGGAGAAAAGGAGAGATGGAGAGGCTGATAGAAAGCCAAAATTGGAAAGGACATGGTGAGAAAAGGTCAGCTCACATGTTCTCTATTTACAAGTTGTTTTATCTATTATATTTATCCATAACTATCAAATTACTCTTTACATGTTTCCTGCAGGCCACTACACCTCTGCTCATTCTTGTCCAGATGTTTGTGTTTTAATTAACAATGTCCTCCCCACACAAATACATATTCATGCAGCCAGGTAATTCACTTTCACAATTTGAGCTTTTGACTCAGATTGTGAAAGTAAAATGAATTCAATATATTTTTACATCACACACAAAGTGAGAAGCCAAACCTGTTTTGATGAAAACATTTCAATAATCAGAATAGCTAAATGGTGATAACAATGTGCAATGATCAGTATCACAATGCCGACTTCAGAAAACTTAACTAATCATTTTACAAAAGTGTTTACCTATCCAGACTTCTTCTTACCTTTATCAGACCAAAACTCCATCCATATTGAGTAGATTCAATGAAAAACGAAATATTTTTAAAAATTGGCAAAGTCATGTGCAAAAATATTGAAGACCGTGCCAATAACTAGCAGCCATGAAGACTACCAAAGATTATTAATAAAGTAAAAGATGAGAAATGTCAAATTGAAAAATGCCATCAATCTTATGTTTTGGTAAATTTCTTAAACTTCTATAGATCATACCTCTCATGAGTTTAATATGCAATTTGCAGTATAACAGCATTGTTGTCTAAAATGTTAATAAAGGTGGTTAACAATTAAATCCCATAATAGTAGTACTAGCCAAGATATATCCTCAACCTCTATAAACTTCTGCTTCTCAATCAAAACTGGAACCTAATGTTTCTATTCAGTGAAATAAGGACAGAAAATGTCTGTTTTGAAATTAGTTTTGACTTGCCATTCATTTTGTAATGTTTGCAATTCATAAACATAATCCCAATCAAACAGAATGATGTTTTGATCAGAATTGATGCAATAATGTGCACAAATAAAAAGCTAAGATCAAAGATTAATATAATGTGGAAATATTTTAAAAAGTCTAACAAAAAATGAAATCACCTCTTTTAGATAATCAATAAAAGGTTGTTATCTCAAATCAACTTCATTAATTATAATATATAAATATTATCAGCTTTTCCATTTAATTTTCTGAGTGTATTAAAACAAGATATGGTTTAGCAGTTGTTTACACAATTTGTTCCTCAGCACATATACTGAGTAGATAATATATAAAGTTGTTAAAAGTTTGCTTTCAGACACATAGCTAACTCAACAAAATTGATATTCATACAAATTACAAAAGTAACAGCTTACAGGAAGTGGCTTTCCCATATATCTTGGCATAATGTTAATATTTTTATTTCTCTTACATTAGTTATTGTGAGTAAACTTATTTGTTATCAAAAATTCAATCTCAAATTTCAAAATCCAATGCAAATCACTCAAAATACAATCAGGACCTAAACTTAAGCATTACTATTTGTGGACAAAAAGTATTACCATCAGTGGATTAATTTTTTTTTTAATTTGTGTTTTGAGTTTTCACTAACATTTAAACCTAAAACTTTATTACTTCTAGTCTGATAAAAAACAATTGTAGATATTTATATGAACAACTAGATAAACTGTTAAATATTTGAAGGATGCTTTTCATCCATTTAAAGGCATCTAGTACTGAAAGGCAAACATCGAATAATTAGGATCCTAAGTTAGTTGTACAAACTATTACATTAACCACATCCGTTATTGTTAGTTAATACATGCACATTTCTTCAGTTTTGCCAAGGGAAAGAGCCACTAGAAATCATTCAAATGGTAACATGTGTTGTTATAAGAAGCCACTGAAGGTGAGTTGTATATTTGCTGCTGTTCATTATTTCTGGATCTAGGAATTCACTGCAAGAGAGTCAGACTCTTTTTCAAGATTCAGCAAGTAATGATTTCAGGGATGCATGATGAAGTTAAGAAGACATGCCAAGCTGATCGTGTTTCCTCCTTGTATGGCTGCTGGTAAATTGAATCTTTATTAAGGATGGATAGCTGAAGGAAGCCAGGCTATGCTGCAGGGAGGTAACTCTTGCCAAACAACGTGCAAATGAAGCCAGGCAGGCAGAAAGGCAAGCAGCAAGAAATATGAAGATCATTTTCATTTATTATTATTTAGAATATTGGATCACTTGTCAAAATAAAAGGTTCTTCACATCCTTGACTAAGATTTTAAGATGGAGTCAGATTAAAATTTAAAGTCTAGTGAACTTATTTTTTATACTAGTGTTTGCAGAATGAAGCTTTCAAAATTAGAACTGATGATGGCTGTCTATCTTATATAACTTTGAGTATATGCCTTTTATAAATGTAGAGTAAAGCTAGTTGTTAATCTGATTAAGAAAAACATCTACTATTGTTTCCCCTTTGTTATGTTAAAATTATTAGACCAAGAATATTTTAGATTTTTATCCTCAAATACAAATTAGTTACTTTCTTTCCTTCTCTCTATCTATGTATTCCATCAAAATAATAGAAATTATATTGTGAGATTATAGCCAAAAACTTTTTTTACCAATTTTATTAAAGTAGACTTTATATTTTTAATTTACTTTTTAATATATTATTAAATTATTTATATATTAAAGTATTATTAAAATTTATGAGCTGCTTAAACTTTTTTTTAAAAATCTTTTTATAAAAGGCAGCATATTCTCAAACTTTTAAAATGTATAATATATTGTGTATTCAACATGACCAAAGAAATTTTAGATGCTATTGTTATTGAACATCTACAGAGTGACAGGGAAGTCAAAGAGGGAGTTCAGAGTTGAAAGATTAAAGCCTGACACTTTTGCTTTAATCTTTTACAGATTAAAAAAGGGAGGGAATAGATATATATGTGATAGAGAGAAGGAAAAGACTACTGAAAAAGTAGGATTGTATGGAATAAAGTCTTATAAGTATTGCATTTCTGAGATCAAGAATGGTTACTACTCACTCTTATTGCACTAGCATTCTCATCTTTGTAGTTCTGGAAATAAAAATTTGTATGTGGAACAAGTTCATTTGCACTGAAATTTGCTCTACTAACATACCAAAGAGAAAAGTTCAAGAGTGAGAGAGAGACACACACACACGGAAAAAAATTAAATAAAGATTGAGTTATCATAAAAATAAAAACAAATAAAAATAGTACCAAATCATAACCTTTCTTTTAAGTAGAAAGCAATAAATAGTTGTTATCACCATAAAAATATCATTTTTAACACTTTTTATAATTTCAATGATTAAAATTTGACAATCAGCCCAACTTTATTTTACTACCCAAACCTAGACAGTGCATTCAGTTACATATCAACAATCTATAATCTTGTTACAAGAAAAGAACAGCTCTCACAGAACGAAATCTGTATTATTCATATTTTACTACAATAAGCCTATGTAATTAGTTATATTTGGCCTGGCTAAATCCACGACGAGGGACTTTATTACAATAAAACAACATAGGTGCAGTGTTTGCCATTGCAAGCTTTGATGAGAAAAGCATGAATGGAATGGATAAGAATTGGTGGATACCTTGGAATGTCCAAATTGTACTGTTGCTCCGTCCTCCTTGTCTCGTACACAAAATTCTGGATTCACAACGGGCGCTACAACAATTGGCTCCGGTTGTCCCCAGAAGGAATATTGACAGAACACAAAGTTTGAAAGAGCAGCAGGAAGTCCCCGGGCTTCTCTAATGGAAATCTGGGGAAACAAAGAGAAACGGAATGAGTGAACACAATCGACCAAGTGACAATGCTTAAATAATGAAATTCTATAATAATTTCCTTTTATATATTGATGATAGAAATATAATCAATAGATTAGAAATTTCTCAGAGATTATAGATTGTCATACAATGACCTCCTCTCCAGGGCATGGACACATTTTATAGATACATCCTTATACAGTAGCAGGCTTCAAAATGAATAGTTTTTTGGTCAAATGACAAATCAGCTTTTATTATTATGCTTGGAATGCATATTGATTTTTAAGGAAAAAAAACAGCCTGACAAATGTTGTTCCTGCAAATTAATAAAAATAGTAACATTAAACAACTAGACATTTTCTTTGCAATTAAATGAAAATCTCAGAGAATATGAAACAACTGAAATACATACTCTTTATCAGTGGATATTTTACAACACTTAAAATGTGAGTGTTACATTCTCAACAGGTAGTCAGTGATATTCTACATAACTTACATGAAGTAATCTTAAAGGAAGCAGATGTTTAACTAAACTTACAATGGCCAATTTGTTTTTGTTTCAAATTTAAATCTTATAATTGTCATTCTTATATTTATCATATTAAAAAGCAAAGCTGAATCATTTCAAAAGTTCCAAACAATTTAAAGTAAAAGCATAAAATAAAGGAAATTTAGGTTATTTGATAACTTATACCTGACAGATATACATATAGGTAGGTATTTTTCCATTTGTCATTCAATTCCCTACCATTAGTCTGATATATACAACTGACATCTCATATCTTACCTACAAATATATATAATGACTGAGGCAAAGTGAAATCTGAGAAGTTATGTGGTAATACTATTGGCTGTTGCAATTAGAAAATACTAACTTCTGAATCTCAAGTGTATAAAAGTAAAAATTATGTAGCTGCAAATTAAAAAAAAAACAAAAAAAACCTCAAACTTACCAATGGAAAAACCAATTTTCTATTTTAAAACTGCTCTATATTTAATTTGATTCTTTCAAAAAAAAAAAAAACGTTTGATAATAGAATCTTGTTTACTTACACGAATGTAGAGTGGAACGCCAACAGCCAAATTGCTACCTTCATCATCAAAAGAATCCAGAGCTGAGGAAGACCTTTTTGATTCATAATCACTTCCTTCAGAACTGACATCTGAGTATTTATCCCATAAGGTGCCACACAATTTTGATATCTCCACATGGAGTTTGCCAGCAATCTGAAACAGAAATTTATTAAGTTGTGAAGTATTAACTAATTTAATTATATATAATATGTACAATAACATACATTTGACTATTAGTACTCTATATTATTCATGTGTATTATTTTTATTGCTTTTTTTTCAAGATCCTTCAACTGCAGAAGCCTCACTAGCAATTTCAGTCAGGATGTTTTCTGTTGCCATAGCAGGATATGACAACACAAGCACAAAATTTAAACATCATCATTCAATGATTAAAGCTGTCTGCAGTAGGAGGACAAACCTTTTGCTTGGTGAATGAAGTTAGCTACAAAGTGCTAACATATTTGTAGTAATTTTAAATATGATTTCATTTGTCACAAAAAATTAAAAGGTGAAATTAGGCATATGCAATTCACTAATTTCCAGGGCTTATGTTATCGAATTATAAAAAAATTTATAAATTAAATTTGTAATTAAAATGTAATGATGTATCAATTTTTAATACTGAAAGCAAAGGAAATATTAAGATATTAATATAAAAGCATTTTCTAGCAAAATATTTTCATCTTTGTTTTAAAACAGGTTATATCAGGTAACAAGTGATACTAGTACCATGTAAACTAGTATAATTTACTGCATGGTTGGGTCATTATTGACTAAACTGGTTCTCCTCCCAGGTTCTTCTGGTGAAAAAGGTCGCGAGGCTCCCAGCAGGTTTAAAAACAAACCATTTTGTAATTTTGGTCTGATGAGGCAGGTATTAAAAACTTACCTGCTGATATAAATTTATTACTGGATTTTTTGAGATGTGTTAAGTTTTTTCCTTATATATAGCATACAGTAATAAAAAAAAACAAAAACAAAAAAACAACAGAACTACTACATCAATCAGTTAGAGTTTTAGCAGGGAGTCTGATAAGATTTGGCATTGTAGCCAGACAAAAAAAAAACCAACTCAACCTTACATGACTCCAAAAACTTGACATATCACAACCCCTACTTCCATCAAAGCAGTGACCCCTTGATAAAGAAAAACAAACCCTAGACCACACATCCATTTCAAAACTATAAATGAGTAAAACATTTTGTACCATAGTTATTCCAAAACAACGTTTGAGGATGAAACTGCCACTCAGTAGTTAAGGTTTAATATTGGAATTAAACTTAAATACTGCTGACCAGTTTCGAAACCTAGTAATTTCTGTGTTGCGATGGAATCACATTTTTTTAAAAAATAATTATAATCTAGGCTCTACTTATTTATTGAGCACTGTTTTTTATAAATAAAAACAAAAATACTAAAGATGTCCGGATCATCAATCTAACAATTCTTTCCTATTGTATCAATATATATATATTATATATATATATATATATATATATATATATATATATGAATGAATGAAATAATAAAGAGGTTAATGGTCAGAGTTGAATTAGACCAGAAAACGGTAGTATTAAAAAAGTGCTTAATACACATATAAAAAGATAAAAATTTAACATGTAGAGCTTTCAAGTATAGAACATTAGGAAATCAGCCAATTCCGCTACCTTTTGGTATCTTCAGATGATTTCAGCCAATTGATTTCCTAAGACTTTATTTTTTTAAATAAAAAATTCATGAACACTATATTTTAAAAAAAATAAATAAATGAATAAGCACACAACATGAAATGGGGTAAAAGGTGAGGCGGAGGAAGAGGGGGAAATCAAATGTATTGAAAATATATTGGTAGGGAATTAAATGAAATATACATATGTTCTTTTTATCCCACTACAAATGAAGTCAAAAGGAACTTTTTAGTATGAATACAATGAGACATAATTTCTGATCTCTGGTTTTAAAGATTTTTGGTCTGGAAATGTTATTATAGCTAATTTCTATTGTTGACAAAGGTTGCAGATATTGCTATAATTGTTGTAAGGTTTTGCTTCTTTTTTTCTTTTTTTTTAAATAGCATTCATAAATTTTTATTTAAAAAAAAAAAAATTATTAGAAAATCAATTGACCGAAATCACCTGAAGATACCAAAAGGTTGATACCAAGGTAGCGGAATCAGCTGATTTCCTAGTTTATATATATATATATATATATATATATATATATATATATATATATATATATATGCACACATTTGAGTAGAGAATTTGACACTTGGTGAATCTTATTAAACTGGGATAAAAAAATTCCATTGAGTGTATGTGTTTGTACACTTTGAGGAATTCATATACAAAGCAATGCATCTGCTAATAAAATTATAATGTATCATGCCAAACATGAATTATTGAGTAAACAAATTATTTTATTCATAGAGGGAAAACAATGGTACTTTTTTGGTACAATGTTAATACTTACATATTAAAATGAATGATAAATGCAAGGTGAATATGAACTTTTGCTTACCTCTCCTTGTTGACTGATAATTGGAACATGGTAGTCAAGCTTCACATCATAGAAGAGACATTCTAGAAAAACATTGGCAACACCAATCAGGTTGTGGTTCTCTTGTGATTCATAGAATGGGTCACCCTTGGAAGCAGTTCCATCCTACAACACAAAAATTTGAAAAATTAATTAAAAATGAAGTTTTATTGTTTGCAAGAATAATTTTCAAATATTTAGAGAACACAGTTTGGAGCTTACAAATATTTTTTTTGTATTATGGTCAGACAAAAACTAAATTTTCCACCTTTATTCCTTAAATAGATATTTTTTAATGTTATTTTATTTATCAAAGTTTAGTTATATGAAACTTATGTCTTGTAAATTAAGTGTGCAACGTAAGTTTAAGATCATTAGAAAATTCTATTTTCTCGAGAGGGATTTATAAACAGTTTTCCATTAAAGGCAAATTTTATTTTTATTTTTCACCAACTGAATCTTTCTGAGGTTACTATAAAGCTAAGTGAATAATTAATACTTAATTCAATAAATTAATTTTTGCTGAACATATCAAAGCCATACTTTATAACATTTTAAGTGATACAATAAAAAATAACTTAAATAATAAATATGACAGTAAGCAATCAAGAAGAAATATTCTGAAACTAACTTCATTTTGATATAGCTATTAAATGTTAAATTAGCATCCATTTTACATTTCAATAACTAGATAAAAAATATTGCTGAGCGCGCGCACACACGCACACACACACACACAACACTGGAGCGAAAACAAAAATAAATCAAATATCAAGCAGAATATAAAGACAGCATCATGCAATATAGGATGAGAAAATTTGCAGGCTGAAAATAACATAAGATAATAAATATGATTAGGAAGGTTACAGTAGAGTTATTATCTTCAGTTGATAACATAAAATTCCAAATCTGTTTTATACAAAATAAAAATGTAATATTATTGTATGCTAATAACCACCTAACAAAAATGATGATGATGGTATTAATGATGATGGCACAGCAAACAAATAACATCATTTGTTTTCTTAAATATGAGATATTGTTAATTATTCTTTATAATTAATATTTTTTAAAAGGTAACTGATATAAATATTGGTGATTTAAAGAGTACAATTATTATTTTATTGAAATTAATACATAAATTATGTACTGTTCTTGAATTGAGTTTCAATTTAAATGTAGGCATAAAACGCTAATAAGCCACTGCAATTGGATAACAAAGCTTTTGTATATAAATAAGGTTTATGATTGTTAAGATACACAAACATGTAAAACAAACACATAACTGCAAGTTTACATTAGGGGATGAGAGAGCAGAAGTCCCCCTGCCAAAAAGAAAAGAAAAGTGAAGTAACTTACAAAAGCTTTTTGCTTTGTAGTGTATAGAACAAAACAGTGCACACACTAACAATGGTAAATATGAAAAAATAGGGAATGGCAATAGAAATCAGAGTAAGGCATCATAATGGCTTGCAGAGATGCTAGAAACATTAAACAAAAATATATTATAGATGATAATTTAAAGCAGAGTATGACCAGTTACTCAGTTTACAACAGCACTAATGACAATGACAACAAAGATGACCCCATCCCACAAGTATACTTATTTTCAAGTAAAAATTCATTAGAACCTGAAAGTTGCTCAAAAAATTGTCTCCCTTCCCTATAAATCCTCTCTCTTTTTTTCCATAAGGAGGTATATTTTTGTTATACCACATGATTACTTCAACATGAATGACACATAAATTACAAATAATTCTTATAATTTAGATGAAAATCCATATAAAAAATAAAGCCTTTTCTTTTATGCCAATACAGCAATTAATAAGTAATAAAACAAGATAATTTTATTTGCATTATTCTAGGAACATACACAAAATTTGACTCAAAATATATTTTAAGATATAACAGCCAAAAATTTATAAAAATTTGAATAGAATATTTTTCTTCATTTTACACCCAATAAATTCAATTATCCATAGAACTTTTAAGATTTCCTTAATTGGAAGTGTAAATCAAAACAGAATGGAAGTAAATTTTGTCAGAAGCTATTTGAAAACAAGTAAGAATAATAAAAAGGCTGCCTATTTCTAGGTATGTAACTGAATCCTAACATTGACAAACCATTGAGAAATGTTAAGTTTGGGGAGCTTTTATTCAACATATAATCACAAATTGAAAGATATGCTTTCTCTGATCTGTTTTTTTTTTTTTACTGATTATGTTCAGAATTTTACTTGCACAGAATTTAAAAAGAAAAATTGAATATTTAATGAAAGAACATTCCTTGTATTGCATTTTACTGCTGAATATATCAAATTTACTCTTGGATATAAAATAGATATTGAAACTTTGATTGTGAAAAAAAAGAAAAGAAATTGACATACTTTATTCAAATAAAGATGATTACTTATTTTTTGTAATCATTGTCCTCTATCTGCTTTTATCAATTCCAACCATCAAATATAAATGTATAAAATTTGGCTGTTTCTTATTTCATATAAAAATCTTGTTAAATGTGTGAGTGCATATGACTGTATATAGTGTATATAATCAAGTGTATTGATAAACATACTAGTAATATATATGTATATTCAAATGGATGTATATTTGGTTACAATGTATATATATATATGGCATGTCCATTTTACATATATATATATATATATATATATATATATATATATATAAGCATTTAAATTTGAAATGTAAAATTCCTGTATATATATATATATATATATATAGGTTTTGTTGTTCTTTTTTAGTTTTTTTGGTGTGTGTGTGTGTGTATATATATATATATATATATATATATATATAAACTATCAATCTCCCACCCTAAAGATGACACACAAGCCATGCACAAAGCAAACACAGACCCAGGTAGTATCACTTTCTTCATGTACCATCAGAGGGAGTTCCAAACTTTTGCGTTCATCATACAGCTCTCGCATGTCAATGATTTTGTTTTCAAACTTCTCCATTGACCAGATTTGGCTGTTGTGGCCCTTACGTTTCACCAAAATAGCTGGCTCACTCACAAATGCTCCTCTCTGAAAAACAATAAATAAAATTAAATAAAGCATTGCTGGAGTATAAGTATATTTTATCAAAGCTCAACTGGTGTATAAAAAATCAAACAAACATGAAGGTTTAAAAATATCACCAAAGTATCTTATTAATTAGTGTGTTATTGTTTTTTTTCTCTTATTTTTTACTACAATTATTACAATACTGATTAAAGAAGAAAAAAAAGAATATTATTGTTATTTTTTCTTTTTTGTATTATTATATACAAATTATAATCTACTTTGAATTTCTCAGTAAAAGAAAAATCATAGGATTGTTCATTGTTTTTATGATATGGTTGCCATTATTAAATTTAGTATGTTGTAGGCATCCTAACTCACTCTATTAACATTTCAACAAATACACTAATTGAAGGAATAGTACAATTTACATATTGTTTATTAAAAAAGTTTCTCTCTCTCACACACTATATATATATATATATATATATATATATATATATATATATATATATATATATATATATATACACACACACACACACACACACACACACACACACACACATATGATGCCTTATCAGTAGCATGACTTGGAGTTTCATGCACAATGCAATTTTCAGGAACTGAGTATATCTGCTATCTATGTGTATGTGTAAAATTTCATGTAGGGTATATCTGTAAAAGGACATTGTAAAAAAAATAAACAAAAAACAAACAAATTGAAAACTTATTTTAGCTGATATGTTTCCTTCTCTGAGGAACTTTATCACATTTGCCTTAATAAAGACCCCCAGAAGATGAACCACATCAGCTAAGATAAGTTTTTATTCATACACACACACACCCACACACACACACAGCAGAAGTAATCATATAAGCATTATCTTCAGGAAATGCTTATTTCATACAATTTTTGTTAGTAAATATAGAAATGTCTCAAGAGGAATTTTAGTAATAGTGAAATGTAAGAGAAAAGTGACAAGATAATATCAAAGAAGGAAAGAGTAAAAGGTTGATACAAGCAAACTAAGAGTCATTAGTAAATTGGTCTACAAGTGTCTTAACTTTATCATATATTGTTCTATTCCTCCACAAAAATCTCATCAGTATTATAATAAATACATGTGACAAAATATTTTTTTCATATGATAAACTAAGTGACATAATCAGAAAATCATACTGATTTTTTTTGCTAAAAATAAAATTTTCAGGGGATGATGAAATCCTATATGATACCAACTATTCAACAGGTGGCAGATATTATATATAACAAAAGAAATAAACAATAAATGAAGTAGTGTATTTTAGAATAGTTATAAAAAAATAAACTCATCAATGTAATATTTGAAATTACAGAAAAATATTGTGAACTAGATTTTTTGGAAAATTGAAAATTTGCAATAGAGATTGTTTCAGTAACAAGGTAGTTTATAGATAAGGAAGTGACCACCAAATAAAAACGAGTTATACAATTTATTAGAATTTATTTTGAAAAAGAAAAAGAAAAGAAAATAGATAGCTTTCAAAAGCCAAAGAAATTATTAATATGTAATAATATATGTGAACTTAATAAATATTAAAAAGAATAACTAACACAATGATAATCATTTTAAAACTCAGAAATAAATTTTCTATGAAAAAAAAATACAATGTACTTTTGAGGAGAAATATTACAAAAATCAAAGACCAAAGCATAACTAGCTAATTTTAGAAAGGAAATGTGTCAAATTATACCTAAATGACACCATTATGAATTTTTTTTTTTTTTTTTAAGCTTATCATCCCAAGCAAGGGGTTAAAGAAGGTTTGGAGGAAGAGCAGATAGGAGTGGTAAAGGAGAGGATGTGAAGAAAGATAGTGGATCGATCAAGGCAAGGGTGTTACAGAAGTTTTGGAGCGAGAGCAGATAGGAATGAAAGGTGAAAGGATGTGGAGAAGGGAAGTGGATAGATCAAGGCAACTGGAGATGTCAATTGACGTTACACTTAAATAGTTGGAGATTGTATTTGTCAGGGAAACAGGATTAAGGAAGGGAGTTCAACAGGCGAGATGTGCGAGACATGAAGCTATTGGAGTAGAAGAGACGTCTACATCTAACAGTTTCAACAGTGAAGGGGTGGGAACGGGATGCCAGCCTCATAGGACGTTTAAATTCATGAGGCCTAGGAACCAGCGAAAGCAGTTCCTCGGAGCAATTACCGTGAAAGTATTTGTAAAAAAGACAGAGCGAGGCAACGTTGCATCTGAGAGAGAGCGACTGCAAAAGAGATGACAGATCAGGGCCAATTACATTGCATATCCATCTCTGGATCTTATCAAGAACCCTGAGGCAAACAGCAGGGGCTCCAGACCATATATGGCAGCAATACTCCATGCAAGGCCGAATGGTCGATTTATAGAGTTGGAGGATCGATTCCGGGGAGAAAAATTTCCTGGCTCGGCACAGGGAGCCAACTTTCCTTGCAGTGGATGATGCAATTGACTCGATGTATTTGTTCCATCTCAGATCAGCGGCCAGTGTGAGACCGAGCAGCCGCAGAGAGGAGCTCTCGAGAAGTTGGTCTTCAGACATTCTAATGGGATGCAGGGATGGATCCTTGTGGTGGTTAATAGAGAGCAGTTTTGTTTTAGAGGCGTTAAAGTTAACCATCCATTTCTCGCCCCAGTTCACAACCGATTGGAGGTCCTTTTCAATTTGAACTACCAGGTTAGCTTTGTCAGCATCACTAGATTTGTGTTTGAGGCAGGAGTAAATTGTGGTGTCGTCCGCATAGATGCCGACTTGGGAATCTATGGCGTCAGGAAGGTCGTTTATGAATATGAGGAACAGAGTAGGGCCTAGGATGGAACACCTGCGTTAGTGGGATAGGAGCTGGAGATGAATCCATTGAGAACGACCTTCAATTCACGGTTTGACAGGAATGATTGTATTAGGTCAAACAATCGACCTGTGATACCATAACCCTGGATCTTGCGAAGAAGGCCGGCATGCGAAACTATCAAATGCTTTGGAGATGTCTAGGGCCACAGCATGAGCTTCACCGTTATTATGAATAGCTTGGTAGACAAATTCAGTGATGGCCGTAAGCACATCGGCTGTAGATTGGGCAAAGCGGAAACCATACTGCTTGTCTGAGAGCAGATCATGGGATATCAGGTGATTAATCCCTTCGGTGTTGATAATGGCTTCGAAGAAATTGCTGAAGAGGGGTAGGAGACTGATAGGACGGTAATTAGAAGGGTTGGAGGGATCACCAGAGTTCTTAAAGACAGGGACAATGGTTGAGGACTTCCAGTAGTCAGGAAAACAAGACTCCTTGAGGCAGTGGTTGTATAATTTAGAGAGGGCAGGCGCCAGTTCAGGCGCACATTTCTTCAGGACAATGGCTGGTATCCCGTCACCACCAGTAGCCTTGTGGTGATCTAAGTTAGAAATAATGCCCAATACCAATGACAGGGATATGTGCAATCCGCTCAAAAGGGCCTCAGTTCTGGGAGGGAAATCGGGCATGGGTACCCAGGAAGAGTCTAACGTTGAATTGGAAGAAAACTTCCGAGCAAAGCATTCAGCTTTGTCGGAAGAGGTGGTCAGGACCTCAAACTGATTGAACAGGGGAAGAATGGAGGGTTTGCTATTGTTCAGAATGCTCTTGCAGAGGTGCCAATAATCTTTGGAGCCGAATTTGCGAGATGCAATACGTTCCTTCATCCGAGCAGCAAATAGTGACTTAGCTTCGTTGAGGATACGCTTACACTCGTTACGGGCAGAGGTAAATAGGCGTCTATTGCAGTCAGACATATCACTACGAAAACGGTGGAAGAAGTGGTTCCTATGGGCAATGGCGGCTGAGCAAGCAGCTGTGAACCAAGGGGAGGAGCGCGGTTTGACCTTGGATTTCCTTGAGGGGGATGAAAGCGTCGATTCCAGCTTTAACCCAGGAAGAGACTTCTGAAGCACATTCTTGAATGGGGAGCTTAAATACAGCATCCCAGAGGACATCATGGAGGAAATCACGAAATGAGTCCCAGTCAGCCCGTTGGTAGCAGAATGAGGTTCTGGTGGTAGGAGGCTCCTTGTAGGGGGTGGGGCTGAAGGAGATACTAACGGACACTACAGCACGATCGGAGTTACCGATAGGACAGAGCTGCGTGGCACTACAAGACTCAGGGATGGAGGTAAAATACAGGTCGAGGAGTGAGGCCTTAAGCAAAACGCGTGGGGAAATTATAAAAATTACTTTCAAGAGAAACAAATGATAGTAGTTTTTGTAAAAAGTTTTTCTCTAGTTACCAGAAGCAAGTGGTAATAGGGGTCACAAAGTCATGAAATAGAAAAATCAACCCAAACCCTATTTTTTAGCAAGATTCCAGCAATTTTCTTTATATAGATATATTTTCGCCTGTTCTCTCTAAATATTGCTTTATATTGCATAACTTTTGGAACCATGAAGAAAGTAAATTTTTTTTTTAGGTATGGAAAAATATAACAAAAATAATAGACATACAAAAAACATTTTAAATATAGGAAGATGTGTTAGTTCATATAAACTAACCAGTAGGCAAAATTATTTTCCTTCCAGATCTCTAGGTATTATTTTAAAAAGTAATTTTTCTGCTTTATTTGTCAAAAGATTTGCTCAAGTAATTTCTTGATATTTATTTCTCCTGACTTTTAATGATTACTGATTCTGTCAAAAATATAATATCAGTGTATCCCTGCCCCAAGTATCATGGTTAATTAAAAACTGACAATATCTGCATCCACAGAATTGGGAAAAGTGATTTTCCATTTTGAATCACTAAACTTGGAATATTTTATCTCTGACTGCAAAATATATAAATTTATGACACTTCCCCCCCCCCTAAATTCAGCGAATAACAAGTGAGGTTCCCCTCAGAATGCTAACCTAATTGTAACAGTTGTAGCAGTTTGAGATAAGAAGAGTAACTCTAAAATCCATCTTGAAAACCACTACTACCATTGTTATCATTCTTATAGACAGAGAACAGAACCAAGTGGTAAAAATATGAGGGTAATAGCACAGCATGTCAGCTTATGGCCACCAGCAAGATAGGGAAAAGTATTCACCTCTCTTGATTCTTTCCAAGGCAAATTTATGGATTTTTCATTAGTAAAATGATAATATCTGCTGTTCTATCATGTGTGAAATTGCAGAGAATGATAGTATTTTTCATATAAGTGTTGTACACTGACCACAAAATGTTGGAGGAATAAGCAGTGAGATAATGTTTTTTTTTGGTTTTCCCTAAAACTACTTTAAAACACATTTTCAACAGTCAAATGTGACTATTTGGAGTTTCATTGGCAGAATCTTCAGGAAGGCCAAATCCATGAAGCATTCCCAAAACTCTAACCAGTTAGATAATAAAATGGAATTTTCTTTTTATTCTCTTTAACCTTTATCACTGTTTGTGACTTCATTTCATGTACAAAAAGTTTATTCTTCCACTGAAGGTGACTCTGATCCTTGAACAATAGTGTGTTTTAATATGATAGTTGTATAGTCATATCCTACTATGGTAACAGAAAGCACCTTTGAGTGAAATTAACAATAAGGATACTGCAATTGAGAGGCCTTGAAAAAGAATGCAGTGGAAAGGGAAGTAATATTAATAATGCAGTGTGCCAATGTTGCCAGGAAGCTGAGTGTTTTTCTAAGAAAACAATAAGTACATATATTAAAGAGAGTTTGCATCCAAACTGAGAAGCATTAATATAAGCAAAAGAATTTGTTTATTTTTTAAAACACTTACTGATTCTATTACCATCATTCAAATCTAACTATTCACAAAGCCTTTTTAATCAAAATAAAAATGAGTCCATAGGCTATTATTCTATTATACTCTAAATTGTATCTAATATTCTGAAAATATCTTAGTTAACTAATGCTTAGATACGACATATAATTATTACTGCTTTCATAATCTTTCAAGTGCATTAAATCTCTTAATCTACTAGAAAGGAAAAATCTGTGTCCAGTGATATTTCATAGCCAAATTGATTCAGCCTTATGATGGAAACCAAATGCAGAATTTATTTGTCCTCCATTTTAAGATCAACTTCATTAATGAAACACTGTATTCTTCTGAAAAGTTAAAACAAATTTGTTATAACTTTATCAAAGATTGATTGTAAAAATAAAAACATGTCTCTGGAGAAAAGTAAATTCAAAAGAATAAACTTTTAATGAAATTTGTTTCTTATTCTATTTCACAATTTTTTTTTATATCACTAACCAAAATTCACAAACTTTAACCGAATAAATTCCTAACAGCTGAAATGAATTTCAGTTCTGAGATACATTAGGGATTACTAAATTCATTTTTAAATATTGTATTTTTCATTGTAGTTGATGTCATGAATAAATAAATTTACTATCCACTTTTGCTTAACTAGTGAGTTTACATAAACAGCTACTAGTTTGTGTTAGTTCTCTTGAGAGATAGACAACAAGCTTAATTGGTCTTTAATTTCTTGGAACATGCAGGCTCTATCATTTAGTTCTTCTCAGTAAGAAACACAAAATGAAAACTGTTATATCTTCCAAAAAAAATAAAACGTAATGAAAATACATTTCTATGCTTCTTAAACAGAATTATCATCATAGTACACAACTGTTCATATTTTTATAATTATGTTTTGCAAAATGTTTCCCTGGAAACAAAACATCTCAACTTAGTACCTAATGCATAATTTGTACCAATTGAATAAATCTCAGCCATTTAATTATTCTTGATAATTACTCCTAAAAATGGTTGAATAATCTATCAAAATCAATTACAATGAGAAAAGTGTGTAAATGTCAACATCTCTATGAACTTAAAACAAGTCATTATCAGTTCTGTTAAGTGAAACATCTTTAAAGTAAAATAACTAAACTGAATACTTAATAATTTTCAAATAATAATACATATAGATATCTATATGTATAAAAATATCAATGCAACATCTATCAAAAGATATTGATATCAATTCATAAATCTCATCTTACCTATGTAGAAATTGAAATCATTATATTTGTGGATGCATGAATACAATGTGTGTGTGTGTACATTCACATACAAGAAATTGCCTGCTATTCCAGAAGGAATTTTGTATTCAAGAAAGAAATATAAATTCTTTGTCAGTTTTGGTTATTGCAAAGGCATTTATATCTCTATGCCATAATAAACAAAAGATAGAAAATAAATCTCAATCAAATGTAAAAGTACTTCAAACGTTGCACAACACCAAATCTTATTCAGAAGAAAATTGCATCAGCAATTCTCTTTTGCCGATAATGTAAGAAGTTAATCTAAAGCAACAAGCTTTTACTTCATTTGTATGAAACATAGATCTTATATAAGGAAGGAAAAGAAAAGTTGCTAGCTACATTAATGCAGATACTAATAAAAAATTGCTGTGATCTTGTAATTAAATCAACACTTTTGGTAAGGAAAACAACAGAAACGAAACCAAAAAAACAAAAAGAAAATGTTCAATATTTCTCTTGTTATTTTTCACCTCAATCTGTAAAAGAAAGAAATTTTACAGAAACAAGTTAAAACACAATATTAAAATGTTATTTTTAAAAAAACGTTTGTGATGGCTTAGAACCATATAAAATTATCAAATCGTATACGAACATTACTGTTAAGCAATAGCAATGTATCTATGAGTCTCATCTCTCCATAGAGAAATATCTCTCAGATTATATATTAGATATCTTTATTTATAGAGATTGAACAATATAAATATAAATTGATATATGAACATGATTTTGAGCTGATAGAATCAAAAACTCAAGTTGATTTCTGTGCCATGTCTATAATCAACAGTGTGCCATTAATTTTAATTGTTAATTTTAAAAGTACCATTAATTTAACTAAGTTCAATGAAAACAGATTCTTTGACACTTTAAGTGTGAATTTACAATTTATTAATTGTTCTTTTGAATCAACTTTAATACAATAAAATAATTCAATTCTCTCCTTTGTTGATTGTATAGGATATAAAATCAAATGAAAAGGATTGAAGGAAAACTACAGGTGATTTTCTGTCCACCTTGAACATTTTTATTTAAAAATTTTAAATTTAGGAAATGTAGAAGAAATTATGATTTTAGTTAAGAACCAGGGAGTTAGGCTACCTTGTTTAATTCTTTTTATTATTATAAAACATTGAAAATATTGTCCAAATAAGATCCATGTAAAGTAACTCAGTTGGATTATCAATACTTTAACTTCTGCTTTATTGTGCCTTACAAAGTGGGTTAGAAATATTGAAAACAGAAGTTTTTATTTTAGACAATATTTTCTCGTGATGAATTAGGTAACGCTTTTAAAATTTTACATCTTTTGAAACTATAAGGATAAACCAACTATGGAAAATCATAACTGTTCAAACATGTAGGAATTTTGTATGCACAGTCGTACATATATGTATTTAAAAATTGAAGTATTATTATTGTTATTAATTGCCTAATACTAAGGGATAAGGTTTGACAAAAATATAAATAACTGAAGCAAGTTCCTTAAACAATTACATTGTTAATTATTTTGGTTATTCATCAGGAGGTGAATGGAAGGCCCTAGAACACTGTCTTGCTTGTTATTTCTTTAGGTCTTGGAAAGTAATAATTTGTTATCACATCAAACTGCACAGATTTTACTTCATTGTAAAAACCTACATTGTACTTTTAAAGTTGTGTTTTTCATAATTAAGTTGCAATTATTAAACTTCAGTTAATAAAGACTGAACAATGGGCTTGACTGGTGTATTGTGGGGTCAAAAAAAAAAAAGTTGTTAGAGAATGCTCCTTAAGCTTATAAGTAGACAGTGACATTCTCTGTCATCCTCTCTTTTCTATTTTCCTCTTACATGGTAAGATGTAGGTCAAACGTGGAGAAACACATTTCCCCACTGTGGCGCACACACATGCACAAATGTCAGCACCTTTCACTTCATTTTCATTTACTTTTCTCTAGGACTTACTTCTACACAAACACCTTCACTAGTTTAAATGTTTTCTTCTTTCATATTTATTGTTTTGTCACATGCAACAATCTTCTATGATTGTCTATGTATAGCTTTGTTTTGTTAATACATACATTATCGTTTGTTTATATTTATTGTTTTGTTGTTACTTCATTATTTTTATTACGCAGACTTGCATTCGAGTCTGCAATAATTGTTGTGGGATAAATATAACAAGAGACATGTGTTTTCTATCTAAACACAACCAGCATTGTTTGTGTTTAGTTTAAAGTATTGGCTTTGTCTAAAGTACGTAATATTATCATAATTGTTTATAGTGTATATATTTGCATTTTTCATGGTGGTATTTGCAAAGGTATTTTTTTAGTTTGCAATTTTTAAGTAATGTAGTAAAAATTTATTTTCTTGACTGCATTTTTAGATAAGTCCTGATAGTTGATTTAGTAATTTGTGTTTGTCTGGGAAGATGATTATAGCTATTTTCTCCTCCAGACAAAGTTTCTAATGCACCATTACCCAACATATATAGTCAATCCAAGCACAACATACATGGCTTGAAGATTGCATTCAAACATGAAACAGACTATCACTGCTCATGTTGACTTGTGTTCATTTTATATATATATATATATATATATATATATATATATATATATTATGAAACGGACAAAGTCCGACAATTATTTAAAGACATTTTTATGTTTAACATTCTTTTTATAGATACAAGTATTTAAGTAAATGCTCTGTTTTATAATAAACAGTATTAAATAACATTTACCGGCCTGAATGTCCGAGAAATTTTCATAGAAAATATTCATCCTCGACAGGATTTGAACCTGTATCCTATACGGAACCGTCATATAGCCTGACATGCCTTAACCGTTTCGGCCACTAAAGATCGTTCGGTTGTCAAGGTTGAATTTACTGCTGATAAACTTCAATCTTCCATGAATCTCTCACGTACATTCATAACTACTCATGGCGTATCAAATGTAAACAAATGATGTCACACATTATGAAATGGACAAAGTTCGACAATTATTTAAAGACATTTTTATGTTTAACATTCTTTTTATAGATACAAATTTTTATGAAAATTTCTCGGACATTCAGGCCGGTAAATGTTATTTAATACTGTTTATTATAAAACAGAGCATTTACTTAAATACTTGTATCTATAAAAAGAATGTTAAACATAAAAAGGTCTTATATATATATATATATATATATATATATATATATATATATATATATACACACACACACACACACACAGACATATACATAAATACACACATGTTAAAATATATGTCCCTATATGCTGATAAAATTCTTAAGAAACATAAAATATGCTGGAAAATTACTTCCATTATGAAAGAATAAAAAACAAAATGTAAAAAGGTTTTGTGGTGGCTGCAATCAAAATCTAAAAATAAGTAGGAGTCTGAAATCTGCCAGT
Organism: Acanthosepion esculentum; assembly: GCA_964036315.1. Taxonomy (NCBI): domain Eukaryota; kingdom Metazoa; phylum Mollusca; class Cephalopoda; order Sepiida; family Sepiidae; genus Acanthosepion; species Acanthosepion esculentum. The sequence continues at coordinate 18,289,057 of OZ038504.1, forward strand.
GATTGTTGCCATAGAGAAAGTAATTAACAGTTTCTATAATCTTCTTAAATTACTTTAGGAAGGCAAGAAATATGGCAGAGATTTTTAGTTTTATTTGAGATTCAATTAAAATGTGCTAAGAACGTAGGTGAAATCATTATTTCTATTAATGAAAAAAGAATTTTAATATTTTGTTGCATATGAAAGTTTCCAAGTATGTGTAAAACATGATAAACTAGAGAATAATTCTGATTAAGACATAACAGCTTTCAAAAAAGCTTGAGGACTGTTTTGTAAAAATTATATTCAAAGTCTGATAAGAAGAGGTACAAGTAAATTGATTACAAAACAAAGACTGAAACAAAAATCAAAAGAAAATATATTGTTTTTTACTTTTTTATAAGCGCATCCACATAGTCCATTAAGTATCACAGTTTCAGCTTCTTTTGGTGGTCACAAGAAAAATTAAAGCATGAGATCATAAAACACAAATTCAAGTACTGATAAAGTGTTTGATACTTACACGTCTATTTGGACTTAAGTTAGCTGCTGGAATTTGCAGAGTGACATGGAACTCTGTCTTTTTGTGCATCTCCTGGGCAAGGTCATTGGCTTCTCGAACTAAAGTATTGGCTTTGATGACTTCCTCACGTAGCTTAGCAAGGCTTTGTTTAAATAACTTTTCTCTATAGAAAATAAGGAAAAAAGCAAAAATTAATTGATGTTTTCAACAAAGAATAATAAACCTGTCTCAAAATCAATTTGATAACAAATAAACATTATGTATATGTTTATTTTTCAATAGAAGCCTTAAGATAGTCAAAATTTATATTTTTGTATTGATAATAAAATTTGTATAAATATTTTATATCTGTTAAATATTATCAGTGATTATCAGACATACGGTTCAATAAAACATTAACAACACAAATTCAACAAACAAATCTTTTGGAACATGTTTAACACATTTCATTCAGTTTATGTGATGTTCTCTCTTGTGGTGCTGGCTAAGGATGGCTCACAATCAAAAGGCAAATGTTCAAATAACAAGGTACAAGGTCTCATAAAGTATTGATACTTAATTATGATTTCAGTTAATCTCCTGAAACCAAAATGTTCCTTTTTTCCTGAGCAACTTTACATTCCCTTATAATCAAAATAGCATTATTACATTTTCAAGATTGGAAAGAAAACATTCAAATAACAAGGAGCAAATGAGCCTTTGTTAAAATCCAGCTAATTATACTACCTTTTGAAAAATAACCTGTTGAAATAGATTGAATGAAATATTGCACAAAACATAAAATGGGAATATTTTCAAAACAATATCCTAATTTACTTTTACTCATTTGCAAAATGTTTCACTCATGAAAGAAAACTGACATTTCCTATCTAAGGTTTCCAGTATTAAATATTACATTCAACATATTAACCATGTATGAAATCTCTTTTGATACAAAAGAATTATTTCATTAACTTTTAACAATGAGAATATTAGTAAAATCAACTGCCACTGAGAATATTAACAATTATTTTCATTTTCTAACAAGAATAGGTAAATAAATTTATTTTTAGTGCTGAATGTGGAATCATAACCATTATATATATATATATATATATAATGTTATGATACACCTCAACAGGTGTGCAGGATCACCTCATCAGTGATGTTATTAGGGCATAACAATTTTCGGGTCTTTCAACATCATACCTGTTTGCCCAAGTGATCCTACCAGAACAATACCTATTCTGACAGGTGATCCTGAAGAAAATTCCCACCAAGTACACAATAATGCAATAGAAAGTGACTAATAAGACACAATTTAAGTCACTTCTCTCTCAGCCACGATGAGACAAAAGGAGAAAAACTGAATGCTCATCTTTTCCCTCTTAGGTCCAACATCTGGAAGGATACATGCTCACAATGTACACGGCTTGTGATTACAGGCAAGAAATTTCTACTTATTGTTGGGAAATATTTTATACTTCATGAAACTAAATCTTTCACAAAAAAAACAAAAAAAACAAAACAAAAAAAACAAAAAAACAGTTGTATTCATTTGTTGATGGTAGGAATTAACAGAAATGATTCATTTTGTGGGACAGCTAAAAATCCTGCATGCACAGGGAAAACCAAAACTTTGTTGAGGAAAATAATGGCCCTCCTCTCAAACAGTGACCTGACTCAGCTCTTTTTATATTCCTGTCTTTATCTTATTTTGTCTTCCCCCCTTCAAACTCAAACAGCACCTCAATGCCCTCTGATCTCCGATGTAGAACTCCATGGATTTGATCTTTTACTCCACAACCATTTTGAAGCTTTTTCTTCAGATTCCGAAATTGCTCTGATGGGCTTTCTCTTTTTTACTCCCCTCAATCCAAGTTGACTTATGGTCCTGCATAAAGATCTTCCTGCAAAACCATGACATCCAACTTCAAGACAGGTAGTCCAACATTGATTAGACCTGCATTTCTCTACCAGCTCCTGGTATTTTTCAAGCTTTCTTTCAAAGGCATCTCCCAAATTCTCTTTCCAAGGTAACGTAAGTTTGAGCATTACAACTTGCCTGGAGACAATTGACCAGATTATTAAATTCAGGCTTAGGGAAGATGTTGCTATCTGCTCTGGGAATTTCAACCGACTCCTGAGGTCTACTCTCAATTGCCAGTCTTGGGTGGAAGAGAGCATGCAAGTTAATGGTTTATGCACTGATGAAATTAATTACCTTTGTTGGTAGGACTAAGCCATCAGGGGGCTGGTTTAGTCCTACCATCTTGTTTATTCTTTTTTCCACAACATCAGCATGGACTACCTCCTGAATTAGTTGATGTTTCTGCTTTCCCCTGTTTTTTTTCAATTCAGGTGCCAAGAAAGAAGTCTAGGCCAGCATAACCTGTTGTCACTGTCCCTATGAGAGTCTACTATACTTAGTTCACTCCCTGCAGTCCATTTCCCTCCAGTGTAGACCTTGATGCCTGCTGCCATCACTTTTAGGTCCTTAGAGTCTCTATACTGTAGGAATTCTCTTGTCTGAGAGACCACAAATTCCTATATCAAACCTTTAAAGAAGAGTTGTAATGCATTTGAGGTGCCATATAATGCAGCACTGCTTAAGGAGCTGTTAAAATTTTTCACCAGGTTTTTCACTGGTTTCTCTGTCAACATGTGGTTGGTTGTTCCAGATATCGTGAAATGGGAATTATCTGCTACTTTTCCCTTCTTCATAACAAATGACCTTGATTTAGCAGGCTTGAAATTCATTCTCACCCAAGCTATAAGTTTTTCAAGTCTGCATAGGATCCACCTATCCCTGTGACCGAAGATGTTATAATAGTCAGGTCGTCCATATATGCATTGATCAGTGGCTGACACACTCCTATCTTCATCATAGGTCCTTGGCATTCAACTTCAGCTGATTTGACCATCATATTTATGGTAGGGGTAAAGAGGGTAGCTGAGATCGTACAGCCAGTAATGATACCCCTCGAGCCTAAGCCAGTTGGAAATTATAAACCTGGAAGAGATTCTCATTTTAAAGTTGTTGTAGTAGTCCAGGATTAATTGGCTGATCTTACCGGGTACATGCTATTTTGTTAGTGCTTCTTCTAATAATTTATGTGGAATAGACCCGTACACATTGGTAAGGTCCAACCAATTCAGTTAGGTTGCTCCTACCTTCCTTGGCTTATTTCAATATCTGTGTGACTACTCCAGTATGTACAAGGCTTCCAGGAATTACCCCTTCTGTACTAAAGTTTTGATGTAAATCTTCACTAAAAGAAATTTAGTCAGTCACCACAATAAAATACTGAAAGAGATTTTACTTATATATATAGGCACGGTGGAGTAATGGATAACGACTTGGATTGAGGAATCGGAGAGCCGAGTTCGAATTCCAGTCGAATCCATTACATTCACTTACGTGATAATACCCTTGGGAAAGGTGTGAATCCTCTTCTTCTCCCTCCAACTATGGGTAAATAGCAGGACAGACTGGGTTCTATAGCCTTGGATGGCAACTGATCTAGGAGAAGGACAACTCTGAATTCAAAACCTGCGGAGGGTCATTTGGGGACCTTGTGGCATTCGCTGCACCAGGTCCCTGTATTCGTCCCTCTAAAAAGTGTGGATGGCCCTGCACAAAGCCTTCATCACTATAATCAAATCTCATGTGTCGGTGTCGGGCTTTCAGTTTCTGGGAACTGATTTGCCTGACCCTCATACATCGGGTTCGACGGGAGAGTCCATCATATATATATATATATATATGTATTAATCAATTTACCCCAAGCAAGGTGATAATGACACTAAGATGCAAGAATGAGGATAAGTCTTCAAAAAGAACCAGAAACCCAATTCTAAACAGGAAACAAGGGATAAATCTTCCTGTTCAAAAAAATAGGGAGGTGTGTGAAACAGACAATAGACAAACCTACCTACTCCTATTGAGAAGAGAAAAAAAATTTCAGTGTTTAGTGGAGCTGTCACAAGTATAGAGTTGACATCATGGCATCATTAAAAGAGTTCCAAAATAAATTGTGTCTCAAGATAGTATTTAAAAAAAAAAAATTATTAAAATATCTTCCTGAATCATTTTGCTAAAGGAGAAACTAACGAAGATGGAAGACAATGGTAAAGATAGATATTTATCACAACATTTCACAAAAGGGTTGAAAGAATAGAAATCTGTTTTATTTTTAGCTGATCTTACTTATGATTCAGTCATGTCCCATTCACCAAAGTAACAGACAAATCTCTTTTTTTACAATAAATATACATTTACATGATATTTCAGCAATTATAGAATAATGAAAGTTTATTTTGGGGAATGTAGATAAGGAAACTAAAGAAAGTAGGTGACATGTCTGACGCACAAAAAGAAAAACCTAACAGGAAAAATAAAGGCCATCTTGAGCAAATTAAAAAGTGAGAATACTTCCAATACTGATGAGTGGATAGAATAAAGGTTATACTGATGAGAAACGAACATTTCAGTCACTTGTCTTAATTTATATTGTCCTTCACAGAAGAAAAAGCTCTGAACCTCAAACTAGACATTTGCAAAATATTTATCATAAAATTGTTGAAGAACAAAAAAAAAACAAACTTGTATTTCTCTCCTCAAAAATATATTCTGTGCATTAAATCCAAAATGTAAATGCAGCCATGTGGTACAGTAGTTCAATAAGAATAGTTTTAGATGTCAACAGGCAATCACATGAATTTATTTTTTTGTTGGAATGGGGATTGCAAGCAATGTCATTTCATTATCATAATTGATAACAATGACTAGAGTTTCAAAGAATTATTCTTTTACTGTCTAATATATCATTCTGTGAAAATCAATAATGTTCTATTGTGTAAAAAGATCTGTCCAGTTCTGACAAAATAATTAGATTACATTTGATAAAATATTAACTCCTAAATACGTATATTTTAAAAAGATAAACTGTTTCATATCTATAATGTTCCAAGTGGTTGTTTTTACTGAATGAAATGTGGGCGGACTTTACAGGCTCCTCATAAATCTTTGATTTATAGGGAGAAGATCAAAAATTATAATTAAAAAAAATACCCACATGAAAAAAGATTTACTGTATCCTAGGAAATCATTTGCTAAGATTTTGTTTTCTTCATTGTATGTTTATTTTTACACAAATCTAGTATACAAAAATATACTTCTCTTGAGCAGATTTACATTGAAAATAATAAAGCTAATATAAAAGATTAATTTATCAGCATCAATAAATGCAGAATGTAATTTTCTATCACCCTAATATAGTTTTTCTTAATTCCAATGAATCTTTTTCTGAATCAAGAAAGTGTTCAGAAACAATTTTTTGTAAACAAATTTGCCTTCATTTTGCATTTGAATCAATAATTAAAGATCACCCACCCATCACATCTCATGTAAAATAAAAAGTGAATAAAAAACCCAAAAAACACTTCTACTTGCAAGTTTTAAAAGTAACCAATATCTGAATATTTGTTAATAAAATGAACAATTTGTTATGATTTGTACTTGCTATTGTGGCTGTTAAGATCCTTTCAAGTGAAACAAGATATTTCAAATTTTAAATAGAAAATATTGCTTCTTCATTCATATAAATTTGCTTTCAAATTTTTGCCTGTGAAAATTAAGTTCCTTAAAAATTTAAATATTAGAATGTTAAGATCATTGAGCAATGTATGACATTAAAAAAAAGATAACATTAATAGATTTTAATTCAACAAATTGTCCAGCAAAAAAAATTTTATAATTTTGAAGAGAGTCATTACCATCCACAGATTATTGAACTCATTCTTTTTCTTGTTACCACAATGTTTCAACCAATCTATAGCCTTCTCCTATGAGAGAAGAATAGTCTCTTTTCCCAGAAATTGGAAGTAAACAAAGGAAATGGTGGCAACTATATCAATTGGTTTAGATCATTTCCAGCAGCATGCACCATACACATTCTGCAGTACCCTTAAACATAATATCAGTAACAGCCCTTAAAAAACCCTGCATCAGCAGCAGCTCTAGAATATAAAACATGTGAACTCTAAAGTAACTCTCTCTTCTGGGGTTTCCTCTTTTGGACTATGTGACATGAACTTTCCATGCTGAAACTAAAAGGACTGTGAACACACCAACACAGTAAGTGCCATTCAAATATATTCATGAGCATTTTGTTGTGTATGCAATTTACTTCTAACAAAAGAAACTCTTGTTTTAAACATTCCTTTTGCTAATTTTGTTTAATAAATGTTATCTTGCATTGCAAATCAATTGGTCTGTTATTTTGTGCATGTACTTTTTTCACCACCATTATTTCACATACTATAAAATATTTCCATAAGAAACCTTATACATTTAATTTTGAAGTAGCTGACATGCTAAAATTCTAATAAGAAAAATCAACAAAGAAAAGTTTGAACAAATCTTGGCAAGAGCAAAGTAAATTTAAATCATAATTTTCATGAAAGACCAGAAATTTTATGAATAAAGTAAATTGGTTCCATCCAGATAAAAAAAATGGAAGCTGATTATGATAATTTACTACAATAATTTATCTTTATTTTACATGTCTTGACTGACCTGAAGTCTAATCTCAGCAAAAACTCTTCTAAAAAAAGATTAGACAGCAAGTGACATAGATTTTCTAATGGACTCTAGAAGATGGCTTTATAATAAAAGCATTGGGCAAGAGGTCATAGAATATATGGTTAAATCTTTGATGTAAGGTAAGACATTGCTCTAGAGAAAGGAAACTGTTCATAGGCCAGAATAAGAGAAGGATTCTTTTTTCAAAGGAGATAGTTATTTCAATCCATAATAGCATAAATAACAGTTGATAAGAAAATCAGAAAATGATAAAAATCTATGAAAATTGAGTATGTGCATATAAACAAATACTTAAGTCAGTATATTAGTTCAGTAAAACTTCAATCTAATCAGTGCACATTTTAGTAAAGATGTCAGTTTTTGCATCTCTCTTATGTATAGACACAACCAAGGTCAGTCAATATAATCCTTTGATTAGGCCATCAATGATCACACAATGAATTGAAAGAACAATGAAAGACTACAGAGTTGACCAGACAGTTAAGCAGCTTGCTGGATGGACACATTGGCCATAATTTACTGGACATACAATGAAGTTTGTGGCCTTTTCTGGTCAAAGAGTTATTGGTGAACCAAAAGAATTATTACACATTTTGAATAAAATTTTCCGTAAGGTAAAGGAAAAGTTAATCTAATTTCAGTAAAGATAAAATCAATATTGGGTTTAGTTTTGTTCCTTTTGTCACATTAAATAGTGAATGGGTTGTTAGATAAGCTAGATATATGGTGCTACCAGGAAGGTGATGCTGTATTATTGAGCAAGAAAAAAAACATTCTAATGCTACTATATAATGACTGCAATGAGGAAAGAAAATGATTGATAAAAAATCTAATTTATAATAACAAGTAAAATTTCATATACAACTAGTGTAAATAATGACTATTGTATTTTTATTGTTATGGACATAAATAGTTAGGTAGTAGATTTTGAACACACACATAAATCTATATTTTTAATGCCATGTCACTTCAGGACATAGATGATCATGGCTCGATTCCTTTTCTTTATTATTTGTAAATTGCTATGACTTCTTGAAAATGACAGTGGAATGGTTTCCCAGTACTCTCTCCAGGGTTTTGAATTCAGTGTAGTCCTTCTCCTAGACTGGCTGCCAAACAAAGCAAGAAAAGCCAGCTTACCTTGCAATTTAATCCATAGCTAGAGGAAGAACAAACAAATACATGCTTTTCTAAGTGAATTTGTGCAAATAGCCATTACACTAACTGTATCTTGTAACATATTATGCATTTTAATTTCCAAACTTGAATTTACAGATTGCTTAATAGAATTTCTAGCAAAATGTATTTTCCAGTGACATTCTTATTATAGTATGATGCAAAGTAGAAATATTTATTTTTTAATATATTTTAGTTAAAATTTAAAATTTTTAGATAATTTTTAATAAATCTTGAATTTTATAAATACTGAATTCTATAGGCTTTACTGACTTGAAAGAATTAGTCAAAAATTTAATTACTAACTAGATTGTCCTTTTGCAATACCCCCGCCCAAATCTGCATTCCCCAGAAACTCAATAACATAAAAAAAAATCATTAAACACTACATCTTCAGCTTGCTCAATATTATAAAATTAGAGAATAAAATATAAAAAGAAATCTTTTCGTGTATCTTAAGGGCTGAGATATGATTTTATGATGTTCATTAATGCAACAATGGATGCCACATGAATGGCTACAGTAGTAAAAATAAGTTTTAGTAAAATCTACCAAATACATTTCTTTTTTTATACAATTTAAAAAATGGTGACATTTTAAAATAAAGTGAAAATAGGATGGTGACATGTACATGTGACATGATGCAGAAACAGAAATGTTTTAGTTGTTCATAATCTAACCTACTGCTAATCTACACTACTCCTAATGGTAGATATTGAAGAAAAGAAGAGAGAAAACCAAATGTTATAAAGCAAACCAAAAAAAACAAAGTACTTGGAGGAAAGAAGGATAGAAAGATGGAGGAGTAAAAGGTAATATTAAGAACAAAAGTAAAATGAGAAGAAATTATGAGAAAATGAGAGAAAGAGGAATCTAATTAAGATACCGAATTGATTCACTGATTTGTATGAATTTATCACAAAATGTGAAAAAAGAAATAGTCATTAGAAAACAATGCCAATATGTAAAAACATCATTTAAGTACTTGTGTGGCAATTGTTATTATAAACAGTAATTATCAAGAAAATTAATCCAAAAGAAAGGAACGTATGAACAATATCAACATATTGTACAAATGGAAGCCACAGCAGAAATTGTAGTCATAATCCAGTCATTATATTTTATTAAGTCATTTGTTAAAATGTATTTATGGTTTCAATCTTATTGGTAATATTTTTTTTGTATTTCACCTCATTCAATATTTTCAAAGTTCTTCATGACATGTAATGTGAATTGTGTATAAAAATATCAGTCAAAATTGATGGCTGTATATTAATTCTTGCAGAAAATTTGAAGTTCAGTAATATAGGAACCTAGTGGCTTTCCTGATTAAGCTCTTTGCTATTCAAGTTTATTAAAACTACAATTTTAAATATACAAGCCCAAAATTCAAGTCTTTCTAAATTAACTATCAAGGTTGAATAATAATTCTATAAAAGGAAAAATATATGCACAATAAATTAAGATTTCGAAAACATTTTTATTAGAGTCCAAGAACAATGAAAAGTTCAATGAAAAAAAAAGTTCTTTGTTTTTGGAATATCTGCTAATATTTAATTCATATTTGTCGAATGTGTATACATGCACGTATGTTCAGAGTACAAATTTCTGAAGATATTGAAAAGAAATTAAATGAACAGAAAAAGAGAAGAAATCAACAAGAAGTATGATTTGGAAGGTACATGAAATAAAGAAATTGAAAGCGTTCTCTTCAGGACTTCTGATGGTGGAGTTGTTTTTAGTGCAGCCATTTTCAATATCAGCAAAATGGAGGAAGCAAAGAATAGGGATAAGAAATAAAAACTCAAAAGAATGCAAAGCAAAAGAGAAAAAAAAAGAATTAGTTTTCAACCTGAAGCAGTTTCTTGACAGTAATAAGACAGCAAAAATTGGATTTATCAAACACTTAAGCTGGTGATTATAGAGCAGAATCTATTCACAACTGACATTTCTCACCATAGTCTCTCTCCACAGACCATTCATGCAGCTATACAAGGGGGTGCTGAAAAGCTCTTCTCATGATACATTTCTTAAAATCTGACCAAATAACCAAACATCAGATTTTTGTTTTGGTCCCTTTAGCTCGGCTGAAAACTTTTCGGCATTATCTTATATATCTATAAGTTTACCACACATCCATGCTTAAAATATTGCTGCCACATATGGTTCGGTGCCCCTGCTATTTACCTTGAGCTTCTTGATAAAATCCAAAGAAGAATCAGCAATATTATTGGTCCTCATCTGGTGGCTTGGCTTCAGTTACTTTCCCATTACTGTAAGGTTTCCTCTCTGTGTCTTTTCTATAAATACTTTCATGGTAATTGTTTGGAAGAACTCTTCACTATGGTAACTTCCGTATGGAATTTAAAAGCAGTACTAGACTGGCATCTAGATCTCATCAATTTACAGTTGAGCTGGGAAGATATAGATGAAGTTCTAATAGTTTTGTTTTTTTTGCACTTCTCACTTGTGGAACACCCTTCTGGTTCCATACTTTCCAGCCAACTTTAACCTGCAAAAATTTAAATGCAATGTCGATCGCTATCTACTGTCCTCCTAATTACCCTTTTCTCTTTCCACTTATTATTAATGTTTCTGTTCCTAATTTTTCCACACCATGTAACCCCTTGTGTCTTAGTGGTTTTACTTACATGGGGTGACACTAATTAAAAAAAAAAAATTACAACAAATCCTTCTATTTTTAATTCTACAACTTCTCTCCTTCTTCCTATTTGATTGATTCATTCATTTCCTATGGCTTATCAACCTTTTGCAAGTATTTAAAACCAGAGAAAATTTTTAGATTGTAAGAATTTTTTTTTGAGATAATAATGGCTTAATTATACAAATCTTACTAATTAAACCATAACGGGGGAGGGGAGATGACCGATTTTGTTAATATTGTAATATTTATTCATATTATCTTTATAGCAGTGTAATATTGATCAAATTATATATAAACATTTTTTGTTTTTTAGAGTTTTATGCTTCAAAACTGGACAAGATTTATCATAAAAATATACATTAAAAATACTAAAAACTGTTTAATAGGGAACAGAGCAATGAAAAAACAGGTACTGAAATTGTGATCAAATGTTGTCCATATATTGGAGATAACACATAGCAGGTGTGTTCAAGACAGGAATACTTGCTAATACTGGTGTATTAAAGTTCATTCTTTAAAAGTAGACATGTTTGATTCATAATCAAAAGACTGAGAAGTCTGTTAGAGTTCACTGGCTGACAGTAAAAGTCAGTGCTGATCAATAGATGAATGACTGGATAGGCAGAAAGACGCAAATTAAATAGAGGGGGTTAGATAAATGAGAAATGAGAAAAAGAAAGGTATAAAAAGAGAGGGAGAGAAGCTGAGTGGAGTTAGAAGGAAGTTAAAAATTAGAAGCTTGCAGTTGTTGATAGATAAAAAGAAAACAAAGGAAAAGTAGCAGTTTGTAGGAACAATATAAGAGAGAAGCAAAGAAAAGGAAATAACTAAAAAAAGAAAAGAAAATGATTAAAGAGAGTTTACATGAGAAACTGAGATTAAATAGCAAATAGATAACAGTTTCTAAGTCATTGTATTTTGTGGTGTATCACTGAAATTTTAGTTCCAAAATACAAAAATGGCTGCAGCTGCAAAAGTTAGTTTTTGTAAATATTCTGGGGAAAAAGTTCTCTTCAGCATCATTAAAGATTTCTAAAAATGTTGATAAGTAAAAAATATTTTTAGTTTGTCAAAGTAGTGTGAAAATGAATGTTAGTTTGATTTCTTAAAAGAGATTAAACCAAATGAAAGATTTAGGAAGCCCTTGCAGAACCACATTCAACCAAACTAAAAAAGAAAAGGAAAAAAGAAAGAAAACAGAAAAGGAAAAATATGGTAAAAAAAATTATAGTATTAATGCAAAGTGAAAAGTTTGTCTTTTATGTTGTCATTTGGGAATTGCAAAAGCAGCTCATTTCAATATTGGTGTTTTTAAAGTTAAACAAATAGAATTTATTTAGGAAAACAATTTATGACAAATCAAAAAATCTACCCATTTATTCTCCACATATCCTAAATTTTCTTTATATTTCTTATTCTCTTTTCCACTTGGAAAAACAAAAATTGAAAATCTGATCCTATGGGATTACTTTTATTTTTGTTGATCTCAATCCAAGTGAGAATGACTGCAAGATACTTTCCCCTCCCATTTTTTAGGCAGAATCACACAAATGCATGCTGGGATATTTTCCTTGCCAATAAAATAGGCCGGTTCTCAGTTTGACTGAACACAGACCTGATCTGTCTTGTATTGAAGTCAGAATGCTGCATGCGTTTGTCCAAACTTGCTTTTGTGTGCCAATGCCAATTCTTAGTTTGTTAACTTTTTGCAATATGACTATATGCATTGCCTTATTACTGTTAATTTGCATTGTTTGCTTGCTTTATATTATTTTTTGCCCTGTTCTTTTTCTTATTATTGCCTATTGCAAGCTTTGTCAATTCTGTAGGACAGTTCTGTTACTTATTTTGCATTTGACCATGGCTACCCACTCCGCAGTTTTGTTTCAGCATGGATCAAATATTATTAGTACCTTTTTCTCAGCAGATAGATTGATTGGTTGGTTTGATTTTTTTAAAGCTTATTAACTGTTTGTGGGTTATTCAAAACTGAATCAAATAAGAAGTAAATCAAAATGTTTCTTAGTCATTTTCATTATGCTACAAAATTCACATAGTTTACCTTCGGAAAAAAAATCTATTGTAGCAAAAGCCTGTAGATTTATGGGCAATGAAACCAGAATTGATAATTTTCACACACATGAATTTATAAGAAATTAAGAGCATGCCTATAAGAAATCATACACAGAAGTGACTAGTTTAATCATTGTGATTCTTCCTTAAGTTATTCCTACATCAAATTTCTTAAAAGTTTAATTTGTAACTAAAAAGAGCTCAACTGTGTGCCACTTTCTGTACCTATTGTAACAGACACAACAAAATCACTAGCACAGCAAGAGGATAGAGAGGGATTCTTGTCAAGAAAAACTATCTGAAGCATTTTATATCATCAAGACTTTCATTCTAAAAATGCCAATTACCAACATACACCAAAACCTCATTCTGAAACCTGATTAAAGATAAGAATTATAGGCACTAACTTATGGATTCATAAGCACTAAAATCCTTCTCAGCCATTTCTTGAAGAAAAGGTGTGCTTTACAAATAAGTCAAGCCATAGCTACCTTTGTAGTGGAAAGAGATAGGCTAATAGTTTTTGCAATAAGATATTTGTTACAGTCTCAGTCATATTTTGATAATTGTGTACAGGGAGCAAGGAATAAAAAATCGGCCAGTGAGCTAACAAATCCCATGATCATGGCAATGATGAAAATATCACTTATCAAATGTAGATCTTCATTGATTGTAAAGAATAAATAATCATGATAAAAAGAATTCACATTAAACTATGATTCATTGAGCACTCATACCTAAAGTGAAACATTTGAAGCAATAGCAGATATAAATTCCAACTGATGTGTGTCTAGACATAATTTTCCTTATAAAATGAAAATAACCAAATGGAAATTAGAATCAAGATGAAAAGTCATAAAACTGAACAGCTACAGCTATAAAATATGTTTCTCACAACATCCAAGTTGAAAGTTCACTCAAAGAAACAACAGATTCCTTGTCATAAATATATTACAAGAGCATACTATAGCTGATCTTTATAATCCTAAGAGCATTACCATTAACAAATCTACAGATAAGACAGTAAAAGATTGTAAACCCCATACCGTAAAGCAAATACATATATTTTTTAAAAAGAAAACATGAAATTTTTCTTTATACTACTATAAAAGCGAGAATTGATATAAGTAAAAATAAGTAGATGGCTTACCTCTCTTGTGCCCATTGTTGATACTTTCTTTGAATGCTGCTCTGTGTGGAATTACTTGGGGTCACTCGGTTGAGGTCAAAAGGTGGGAAAGGGAATGAGGGCGTGCTGGGGGACACCAGTTGATTGCGTAACATCTGCATCTGCCGCTCATACATTTGCCGCTGACGTTCTAGGGCCTCTGCAAAAATAAACACAAGTAAAAACAAAACATTACAACATTTCCCCAAAAGAACCTCAACTAAATTTTAATCATGTCTTTACCCTGAATGTGCTTTTTCTCCACCCATCTCCCAAAACCTACCCAAATATGAATGGATGTATATGAAATACAAAGTCTTGAATGTTTAGCAATAATAATGAAACCAAGAAAAGAAATGACTGATACTTTAGACAGACTTGGGCAGCTATACCAAAGAAAAATGATAATTTCTAAACAGAAAGGTTGAAAATGTGTTATCGATGAATATGACACAAAGTAACAACATTATTTAGGATTTATAATCCATCACAAATTTTCAAGTTTATTTCAATTGATCAGTTGTAATATTTTGATCAGGATTTAGAATATTGTTGTAACTGAGTATTTGCTTTGCTTGAATATCAACATCTAGAACCCTTTGATTATTACTTCACCAACCTTTTATCAAAAAACCAACAGTATACACAAGGGTGTGAAAATCCAATTTTATATCATTTTAGATATTAACATCAAATAATTTACAACAAAATGATTAAAGGTCTATGTTTTTTTTATTTTAAATATAAAATTTGGTTTAAGTGAATGTGTTTGATCAATTTGCTAACATTTTTTAAATTGCATCTTCATATTTTTGTAAATAGTGCAGTATTTTAAAAAATTATTTTCAATACATATTTTAACATGAATAGATGTTTTGTTACATTGATACACAATATTAAAAGGATTAATAATTTTTTCTTTCATATTTAAATGTTGGAAATGAAAAAAACTTAGAAATGAAAAAATAAGACAAATCTATGTTGTAAATTTTGAGATGAAAATATTAATGACCTATATAGGTTTACATCTTACAAGTAAAAATTTTGTTTGTGTAGAAATATTTTGGTCTTAAAAGAGTTTTATCTAGTATTTGAAATATATATTTGTAATAATATTACCAACTGTTAATGATGATTACAATGCCCATGTGTTTATCCTAACAAATTTATCATTGCTCTTATGACATCCCAAAAAAAATATTTTAGAAGACATTGGATGAAAATGAACAAAAATGTATCAGATTATAAATACCTATCAAAACTGAAAATTGATTTAATAAGGTTTTAAAAACATTTTTATTTTCCTGTTTAGAAATTAACTAATTTCATTGGCTATTCTTTCATAAAATCATATAAAAGGAAAGCACACCTGCTAAGAATGTTTATAATTATAACACTGAATGTAAAAGTTAGTGTCTTAAGGACTCAAATAGAAGACAAGTAGCTGCTAAGTGTAGACTGAATCAAAACCTAAAAACAACTCATTGCTCAAAGTATGAAGCTAGCAAAAATATACTAAAATTATCTTCTCTACTGATAAATAAAAGGAAACAATGATAAAAACATAAAAATAAAACTGGTTAAATTTAATAAATATTCTAACAGATAAGTACCAAATAATTGATTATTTTGGAATAAATAAGAATTTTGAAATTCAACAATTATTTTTGATTTGTTACCACAAACTACTTTTTAAAAAATCCAACACAGAAAAAAAGTGTCAGTCCGTTTTTAATTTGCAAAATTCCAGATTACTAAATGATATGGATATTTTTCTATAATCTCTGAGTTTACAACTGACTGCTATCAAAAGTTTGTAAAGATCAATTGCAACATAATCAGTGACATCATGTGATGATGCATGGTCAAATAGGCTAAGTCATATGAGTAAGTAGGAAAGAAAGAAGCTGAGAAAATGTAAGATATATCTGGTTATACAAATGATAATTAACAATCAAACTGATTATATTACACAATCGACTTTTAAAAAGACACAATAAATAAACAGGTGTGAAAGTGTTGTAGACATTTTTAGTAAAGTTTTGTTCCTTTTGCCAGTTGATCAAAGGTTTGAACCTAACAGTGGTTATCAAGAAAGTAAAATAAGTATCTTGAAAATATTGAGGTAAAAAGAGGCTATGACACTGCAATTATTATGGCAGGTGAGAAGAGGTGGAATAAGAGGTTGAAGTTATTTGGCTGAGTATAAATCAATAAAGTAATAAGGTTCAAATATATACAACAAGTTATGCAATAAATAAAAGAGATATTTGATCTGGTACTGTATTTCTATAAGATACTGACAACAGAGGACAATATTGATAAGCAGAAAATGTTTGGAGACAGCTGGGACGTATCCCAGGGCAAAAGGTGTGTTATACTCTCTAGTAGATAAGAAAACATGCTAAGCATAAGAAATTAAAAAAACAAGAGCAAACAATGACAGACTTCACGCAGACAAAGGGTCAGTAACAGTACCAATGTTTCCTAAAAAGGTTCGTTATGCTGCATTATAAATTTGACCTACCGGTGAAAATTTGTAAAGGATAAATTAATTTTCGAGCATTTATACTATGCAAATTTTGAAATAAAGCTGTTATGCCAGTAAATGTGAGATTTGCCTATAGTCCTGATCTTTTGAACAGGAGCAGAGGTTTATCCTTTATTTCCTGTTTAGGACTGGGTTTCTAATTCTCTTGAAAGTTTTTTCCTTCTCTTTCACATCTTGTGGCCCCCTTGCATCTTGGTGGCATTATTGCCCATCACTTTGCTTGGGGTGGTGCCTCTGTAATACTCTGCCTCAAGTGGCTCTTGGGAAGAGTAAAAATTATTGTTATATATATATATATATATATATATATAAACACACACAAAATATCACATATATTTTGGTGTGGTTTTGCTCCCAATAACAATTATACATGACATCGCCATAGACTATTTCAAAGTTTCAAATTTAAAAAAATACCAGGATGTAGACAAAGGAAGTCTGTCTAAGACTCAAACACCACATTGATTCTTGAAAATGACTGAGACAGTCAAAACAACATGAACTTTGAACAGTTTATCCAGAATTTTGATCACAAACCAAAACAACTTTATTGGAAAAATGAAAAAATAAACAAACAAACAGACCTTGTCTGTTCTTTTTAATCAAGCTTGTTTGGATTAATATTTGCTACATTGAACACACACACAAGCATAAAAATGAGTGCATGTGTCTGCATGCATTTAGAGAACCTATAAAAATTGCAAAAAACTAAAAATAGTAACATTGACACTAATAACCAGAAGAGATCTGCTTCACAGAGTTTAATCTTTAGATTGGCATAACTTTTGCAATTTTAGGTGTCTTTTACAAAAATTTCTGTTTTTAGCAATGAATTGAATAGAATAAATATTTTATCAAAGCTTTTCGAGCATGTACAAATGTAATAGACATGCAAGTACATTACTGATATATGCTTATATTTATTAGTATTTACCACTTGTCAGTAAATAATTGAAATTATTGCAAGAAAGACTATCTGTCCTGAGTTAGATAGGGAAAAAATTACTGTAAGCCATGTAAACTAACATTCAGTAAGCTATTAAGAAAATATGTACCTCAATAAGCAATAAAGAAACTGAGTGAAAACTCTGTTATAAAGGGATAAAAAGAGTAAAAGAAAATGGAGAGACACATTTAGTAAAAGAACAGGTGAAATGCATACTTTGTTGAAGCTGTATTTTGCATTTGTGGTGAAGAGAAAATTTGTAAAGGATAATATTCATTAAAAAAACAGCACCTTTGAATCCTGTCAAATGATTTACAATTCCCCCTCCTCTCACTCTGGCCATTTTTCTTTAAAGGTCAGATTTTATTAAAAAAAATTGAATTCTTCATTGAAAACTGATATAGAAGACAGACACATCAACAGACTTCTACAAAAGTGTGAAATTCAAATTTTTAATGGAGTTTTCTTTTTATAGTTCCTATTATAGAAACAAAAGGACAAAAAGAGAAAAATAATGAAATTACATCTCTTGAGAGAATATGAATAAATCCTATTTTTCAGGATACAGTGATAATTCATTGGGGAAGAGATTTTAGCTATAAGAGATTATATATAAAGAAATAAATGTTATGTTTAAATTCAAAGTGAGAGAGAGGGAACCTCATCAAGTATACATTAAAAGCCAAGTACATAGTGAATTGAACAAAACTGTAAATTTGTGGTGTCTTAAAAATTTAGAATGCAGACAGAAATTCATATTTATGTCCTTGGGTACAAGATCAATGCACAAAGTTCCATTTCAAAATAGTCTGAGAAAGGTACAAAGAAATGTTAAAAAAAGAACTAGTATAAAAAAAGAGTAGTAGAGAAAGAGAGACTGATAGAGCAAAGTAGAAATTGAGGAGTTGTAAGTATTGCAATCATAAAAGTTTCAAATGTAATTAAGTTAAGTGACCAGTACTTGTTAAATGTCCCTTAACACACTACCTCCAATCAAGCTGTGAGTAGCAGGACAAGCAATAGATTCAGTTTACATAGAAATGGATGCACATGGCTAAAAGCTTCCTGGTGTGTAACAACCATTCAGTACTGAACAATTAATTACAATGGACAGATAAGCAAATCTGCAAGCAAGCGGTAACAACTGCATTCACCATCATAATAAAAATACCAGTGATTGCAGTTACGGTAAATTGCAGTGCTACTTGACGAGAGAACCAATGTTGACAGATATTACAAAACCAGGAAAATAGAAAACTGGAATATATTTCTTTTTACAATTTCATTATTATCTGACTTAATTAAATGTCTAGCAATAATGAGTTGCTTTCAAGCTATACAAACAGATATAACATGAGAATCTCAGAAAGTAGAAATGACTCAAAGCAGTTCCTGAGAATGTTCTACTGACTATTTAAATAAACAAAAAACTTGTAATGAAATCAGCTAATATTAGAATCCTGATGCCTTTTGCTTCTATTTTTACTAAGCTCACAAAATTATTTAGAAATTAATGTCTTCTGACATGAAGTATTTAAGGGATGAGTTACTAAATGAAGAGCTGTTATATTTAACAATAGAAATAATAAAAGTAAGCAAATTTTACAAGTTCTATACTGATCACTAGGTAGAAAAATCTATATTAGTTTAAGATCAAAGGTTAGGTTTAGAATTACAAATTCAACCAGAGAGACATCAAAATATTAAAATCTCTCAGGCTCTATTACACTGGCCATGCGTAAATATCCCCTGTGAAAACATTCTTTAATGTAAACAAAAACACACCTAACTAAATTTCTATTAAAACAAAAACAAAAGACTACTTTCATGATGGAGACAAAAACACATTTATAATATTTATGAAAATATAGTGAAAGTGTGAGATTAGTTTAAGGTTTTTACTTTCTGTTCAAGTAACGTAAATCTCTTTTATGTTGAATTATTCTTTGGAAGAATGAAGAAGCTATTGAATCGGAGCAAAGTCAAAGAACTGGCTAAGAAAACATGAAGGAAACCTTGGAGATTGCCTGTCAATAATTCCAGAGTATTCTTTAATAATTTTAGTTACTTCAAAAGATTGCAGTAGCAGATGATATTTAACACTTCTGACTTACAAGTAAAACATGTGAAGTATAATACTGACAAGAAGTATACAGGTATATAATTAAAGATAAAATTATCATAGCAAATCTAGTTTGTGCTACCCTTATTCTTGGAACATTCATAATACAATCAATGCAATTAAAAGTTGGTATATTTATTTTAAATTAATTTTGTTTTTATTAATCAATAAAAAGGTTTCCTACAGATAATAAAATATTTCAGAGCCTAAATGTCTTGTTCAAAAATAAATGTAGACTAAAATCAGTTATATATATATATATATATATATATATATATATATATATATATATATATATATATATATGAAAATTTCTCAAAGTTAACTTTTAGAGAAGACAATATTTATAAATAAATGACAATAGGAAAACAGTAATTGCTGATGCGTTTCATCCAATGTGGACTTTTTCAAAGCAAGAAACGAAATGAATTTAATTAAACAAAGAAAATTAATAAATTAATTTTGTTTAATTAAATTTAATTAAATTTATTAATTAAATTCATTCGTTTCTTGCTTTGAAAAATTCCACATTGGACAAAACGTGTCAGCAATTACTGTTTTCCTATTGTCATTTATTTTTATATATATATATATATATATATATATATATATATATATATATATATATATATATATATATATTAAAAGCAGTAAATGGGAGTCCTTTGAACAATTTATGACTTCTTTTAATATAAAGATTTGAGAGAAAATAAATGATAGTAAATGGGAAAAAGACACCATCTGTTGAATTGAGAAAATTAGGATTCCTTGTTTAGCAAAGTAAATTTAGCAATAAGGCAGATCCAATAATGACAAACAGAAATTTTTTTTTCTGATAGCCAGTTAACAAATTGTAGTTACCTTGTGTATATATATATATATATATATATATATATATATATATATATATATATATATATATATATAGAGAGAGAGAGAGAGAGAGAGAGAGAGAGAGATAGATAGATACACACACACACAAGATAGGATGACAAAAACTTTTTAGCACTAAGATATGACTAAATAACTAAAAATCAAATTTTTTTTTAAAGGGCTTCTTGGTCAGGCAGATAAACTTTACACCTAACCTCATATATATATATATATATATATATATATATATATATATATATATATATATATATATATATATATAAGTTGATTTTGTTTCAAACAGTGCACAAAGTTGCTAAGAGATTGATAGAATACTGTTTATATTATGAAAGGAAGTAAAACTAATGCAAAAAGAACAGAATGAAAAGGAGAAAAAATTAATAGTTGAGAGTTGCAGTAAAAATAACTAAATTGGCTTTTATTTCTTATGCAAATACAATTGTTAAACTTCATTGATGAGGAAAGTGAGGGGAAATGTGAATATATGTAAAAGAAGAGCCTTGTGAATAGATGTCTGGTTTTCTGTTTAATAGCCACAAGCTTATACTCTTAGATTTGCAATAAATTTTTTTAATCAATAAACTATTGAAAGATATCTAACCCTTGTGATCCTGGAAGAAAAAATAAATAACAAAATGGAAGGAGAATGAATAGAGTGAAAGGAAAGAAAAATTATCTGTATTGTCTGCTAACATTCCCTATCAATCCAATCATACATATGCTGAACAAATTTTGCTATAATGGTTATATGCATAATTTTATAATAGTGCTTTATCTGTGCAAAAAAGTTATCTTCAATGCATTCCTATAATTGGACAGTGGAATGACTAGCTTGCAAGTTGTTAATAAACAATGATCATCACACAGAACTGATAGCCATAAAGTTCACAATTTTAATTCTCATAGCTACATGGGCAAAGGTGTTTCTTCATAACTAAAGAGAAACTAGTTGTAAACTTGTACAAAATGTTGAGTTGAAGAAGTCAGTTTTATTAATAAAATCCACAACATAGGAATATCACTTAAGGTATAGAAGAAACGAAGTAACATTTCAGTAAACACAACATTCTCAAATCTGGTATTTAGTAGACAAGACTTGTTATGACAACTTGAGAATTTAGCCACAAATCAGAATAAAAGCTCTTCTCCAGGTCAATATGGAAATATTAAATTTTCAAAAATATATAAATGTCATTACAATGTCTAAAGAGAATAAAAGAACTGTTAATGAGATTCAAATATCAGAAATATTTTTTGACAGATATTCTCCCCATTATTTCCTTAATTTTATTCTTTTTGAGACCAGCAAAGCATTCCCCGCCCTTGAGTCATTCATGTATTAGGTCATCCCATAGGTTCTGTCCGAATTTTAACTTTTTGTTAAAATGAATGAAATTTAAAGAGTATTTTATAATGTCTAATGGAGCTGAACATTATTTTTATGTTTAGATGCATTTAAACTGATCAAATTTTATTTCAGAACAATAAAATTAAATTTTGCTTGATTAAAACCCTGCTAACATGGAAGTACCCAAGAATCATTTGAGGCACATAATGCTTTATGAGTTCAAGAAAGGAAACTCAGCAGCCGAAGTGGCTAGAAACATTCACTCGGTTTATGGAGAGGAATGTGTGAATGAAAGAACTTGCAGAAGATGGTTTGCAAAATTCAGAGGTGGAGATTTCACCCTTGAAGATGAAGATCGAACCGGATGTCCAGTTGAGTTTGATGAAAAGCTTCTTGAAGCAGCCCTTGAAGAAAATCCTGCTTTATCAGTTGAGGAATTGGCAGTGGTTCTCAGTTCAAACCATACAACTGTTCATCGTCATCTTCAACAACTTGGAAAATGGGTGCCTCATGAATTGTCTGAAAACAATCTCAAATCCCAAGTTGACATCTGCTCGTCTCTTCATTCCCGCCAACTTGTTTCACCTTTTTTGGATAGACTTGTGACGAAAAATGGATCTTTTATCGAAATGTTAAGCGTCGTAGACAGTGGCTTGGTAAAGGGGAAGGACCCCAGCCACAGCCGAGAAGGGAACTTCATGGGCAAAAGGTTCTTCTTTCAATCTGGTGGGATTGCCAAGGAATAATCCACTTTGGATTCTTACCACCTAATGCAACAATTAATGCTCAAATATACTGTCAGCAATTAGAGCATTTGAACCAAGCTTTGAGGAAAAAGGACCTGCTCTAGTGAATCGAAAACGGGTGATGTTTCATCAGGACAATGCGCGACCACACACAGCAAGAATCACGTCACAAAAGATCGAAGAACTTGGTTGGGAGAAAATTCCTCATCCACCTTATTCTCCCGACATTGCTCCTTCAGACTACCATTTGTTTCATAGATTACAGAATCATTTGGAAGAAACAGCTTTTGTAATACAGGAAGAGGTTAAAACTGACATTTGTGAGTTCTTCGAATCAAAGCCAAAAGAATTTTACAGTAATGGAATTAGTAAGCTTGTTAATAGATGGAAGGAAGTCATAGATAATCAGGGAAAATACATTGTTGATTGAATCTGTAATTAAATGTAACATTTGGTCACTTGTTTTCTTTATTCAAAATTCAGACACAACATATGGAATGATTGTCAGTTTACTTACAGCTCTAGCATATTGTAAACAAAAGATAAGCAACTGTGAGCTTGTTCATTTGACTCTAAAGTTTATTCTCATTAGGTTATAATTATTAAAAAAAATATAGTTGTTCAGAATCTTTAAAAATAAGAAATAAATAGAAATCATTTTGGTTTCTAGAGAATATGTGAAAGCTAATGTTCACATATTCAAAGGGAAAAAGATTTGGTATGTTTTTCATAAAAATTTAACTTAAAATCTTGTGAAGATTTGTTTTTCGTTGTACATGCCTAGAGTACTAATAAATGCCAATTTAGACCAAAACAATTTTGTGTGTTCACACACAGGTACATTATATGAAATATGTGCAGGTACATAGTTTCATGTTCTTTTTGTCTTTATCAGTTTGGGAATCTATTTAGCATTTTAATATAAAGAAATCTTTTTCACTCAAACACAAATAGTAAAGATTATCTATCAGAAGTAACAGGAACTATCAGTGAAAGCCTCCCAAATATTAAACTTTTTTTCTGCTTTTCTCTGTAATACAAACACACATATACAGCTTTTAGAGTTATGAATCAATACATATTTCATGAGAAATTCCTATTTATATAAGAAATCAAAAAGGGAAAAGCACTTTATAGTTCAAAAGAATAGCAAAGGAAGTATGCCAAGTTTGGTGCAGTATTCAAGAAGAACAACTAAATGATGCATGTCTTTTGGCAAAGTAATGTGGCTGTCATCACAAACTATTGGTGAATACAAGTGCAATGTACAGTCAATTACTTGTATAGCCAAGTGGAAGAGACAGTTTATGAATCAGAGAATTAAGAATTGCCTATTCATCTTTCTTATTCTTAATGAACTGTGAACACTTGAGAAATCTGATGCAGAGTAGTATAATTTTAACATTAACACCAGATACCATAATTTTGTCAAACAAGGTTGGATAGTAAGACTTCTGGAGATCTAAATTCTTCCTTTTCTAGCAGTCATGGACAAAATTTTAAAAGGCAGCAATAGAAATTGTATACTAATATAGCATATATATATCTGCTGGGCTGGAGTAATTTATTTAAAAAAAAAAAAAAAAAAGCTTTTTCTTTCTTAGAGAGTATTGTATCACTAAAACTAAACAAGTTGGATTAAAACCATTTAAACTTTCATTTCCAGATAAGATAAAATTATAAATCTGAAATTCAGTCACTAGTATAAGATTGGTGATGATTTTAAGCACTCTTTCCAGAAAATGGAAAATTATGTTAAACCATATCATAAAATTCTATTCATAGTAATTTTAAAACAACAAACAAATATAAACAAACACTTACACAAGAATTTAAAGAGCTATTTTAGCAGTAATATTTATTATAAATAGTTATTCTAACAACAATATAAGTAATAAAGAGTATTTTACTATATCACTGACAAGAATGTACAAACATGGTTCAAGTATTTATAACAATATTGCAACATCTGCACAAAGATTTACATAAATTAAAATCTATGATAAACTAATTTATTGGAAAATCTGCCATGAATTTTAGTCATTCAATGCTCAGTTTGTAACAAAATATTAATACTAATCCACATTTAACCAAAGAATAATAATCTTGATTAATAAAGACTGGTTAACTCAACGACCCATTTAAAAATTTATTTACTGTTCATACAGTTTAAGCATAAACAGAAGACAATAATTTGTTATTGAATTGACACATCTTTAAGTATTGAGCTGATATGTAAAAATCAATTTAAGTATCAAAGGTGAACTTGCCAACCATTTTTATTAATTTTTTTACTAATATTTACTTACATCTTACTTTTTTCTATTTTCTCATGAAAATAAATACTAGCAAAAAATTAATAGCAATAACTGACAATGTTTCCTCTACTAAAAAGAAATGGATAAAAATAATGAATTTTCTGAATTTGCTTTAAACTATGGCATTTAAAAAATATTTTAATTGATATTTCTAATAATTTCTTGATTGCAAAATGAAACTACATTAATTACATTAATTTTTACTACATTTTAAAGGAAATATGAAAAACTTTTCAACTTATTTTCAAGTTGGGAAATAATTGAGCTAAATCTGTGAAGAATATAAACTGAAATGCAAAAAAAAAAAATAGATTTTTTTATTACCTAATTACATGTAGTTCCTCCATTTTGCTTGAATAATGGTGACTCCATAACATGGTATAAAGTCAATGAAGTGCTGAAGTGGTAGTCTAAGTATAGCTATTCAGGCATATTCCAGGGCTGTCCATAATAAAGTTGTGCTTGTTGGGTATGGCTGCAGGAAATTTATTGAGCTTTCCACAAAATGTTTCACACATATTTAATGTAGGGGGAATTTGGCACACCTGATGGGGTCAATGGAATACCTGGTAATGAATTGAGTGTTCTTGGAACTAGTTTCATGCCATCCACACAAGGTGGGTTGTATTACTTTGCTGGAATAACTAAGATTACAGGGAAACAGGGTGAGCACAAAGAGGTGCAAATTGTCCGCAACATGAACTGTTTATGGCCGACCTGTCAGGAGCAACTTCAATTTCACTAGTGGTTTTTCTGGACTTTAACAGAACCCACCTCATATACAGCAATAGAGAACCACTACCATTTCACCCAATATTCTGCTGACAAGCAAGATCCATAGCGCTTCTGTCTTTATGTACAGACACAACAGAGTCTGCCCCAAAATGCTGGAAATATAGTTAAATGCCAATGTTCTCAGGCTGAAAGGAGGTACAGTAACTGATAGTAGAATGTCAATAATAATACTCTTATTGATAGATGACTATGGAACTCTAGGGAATGCAGTCAACAGTGCATTAACTGATGGGTTCAGTGGTACCAGTATTAAATTAAGACATAATTTGATGCAATTTTCTCCTTGTGATTGGGTGGTTACCATGCCTGCCAGTTGTTGGCAGAGTGATTCTACAGTTTTCACATACCACTAATGCCAGTTCAGAATTTACATATTCCTGGTATATGTTTGCTGCTGTTGCTCAAAAAAAACCTAAAGTAATTGTCAACCTCAGATCTAGAATGGTTCATCTTTCTGGCTACAACAATCATTTCATAGTTAAACAATGTTAAATATTGTTCATATTCCATACTGTCAATGCTATACTTTCTATTTATCCATTATATCACACTTATGTCATCTGGCTGAGTCCATTTCTATAAGTGGTGGGGAAAGGCAAAATCATCCATTGTATTTTTCTAAATTTTTGGCATTTCAGTTTAAATCCAATATTTGGTAATGTATATAATGTATTTTAACAGAAACTGAAGAATATAAATTTAAAATTTATAAAAATTTACAAAATTTTCAAAGTATATGAACCAACTACAATGCAACATTTAATATTTACTATTTTATAAATAAATACTATGAAAACAAGTTTTTTTTTATTTATAATTTTATAAAAATATCTATGAACTATAGAAAAAAGAAAATTTAAATAAACATGATTCTTCCGGCCATTATACATTTTCTTCTCAAATTATTTACATCTCAAATTACTTTTTGTTTTAATTTTTCCATATTTTTATAATTTTGATAAGGATGCCTAATTGATTGAAATACAAGGGCTGGAACTCCAGTAATTATAGGTTACCCACCTTCCTACCTTTTTGTAAAGCATAATTTTGAAAACTTATTTAAATTGTTGCTAATTTTTCTAAAAATGTTTAGAAAATCTGCCAATAGATTATTATCAGCCAAGTGCTGACTGATAAAGAAATCTTAAATGAACAGTGGGCACTAAGCACCTTGACTAAAGCAATTGACAAAGCTGGAGAATTGTGTCATTTAGTTGGCAAAACACTGGTGAATTACCAACTGATTTGCACTTTATAAAATGGTAAATAATAAAGATTTCATTATAGTTGGATCACACTAATATTTTTTATTGACTTGTTTAAAAAAAGGGAAACATGTTAGATTTATAAACATTTTCTCTTTGTTCTTTATCCTATCATTCTGTCAGATTTTGATCTGTATTTGATTCCAATTCAAATGTATGAATTGTTTTCATATTTATTTCTTTATAAATTGGTAAATGATAAACATTGCATTGTATTAGTTAGTTTGCATTTTTAGAATATTGTAAATATAAAATTATTCTTGTAAATAGACAATCTAATAAATAAATAGTGTTTATTTGTTGTAAATTCTCAAGACCAAAAAAAAATGTGTAATTCACTTTCATATGTTTGGGCTTTATTAAAATTCTAATCATTGCTTTTTAAAACAATAAACATTGCCAAGGAAGTGAAAGTAATATAAAATAAAAATTGATGTCAAGGGGAAAACTGTCCTTTTGACATCATTTTGTTTGCAAGTATTCAGGTTAAACTTTATGGAAACAACAACAACAACATAAAGGCTGATGAAGGCTTTCATGAATCATGTTCAATAGAAAGGAAATGATCTATTTTTGTATCATCATTTGTGATGAAAAATGGTCTTTATATAATAAGTAGAGAAAATTTGCAATATTGGCTGAATGCAGCCAAAATCTCAATTGAAGCTTCACTAATATCATTGGAAGTTTATGGATCTGTTCTCAAAGTGAACAGCACAGACAATGTGTAGACCAGGTTGAAATATAAAAGTTAACAACTCAAATAGTACAAAGTTTGATAAATAGAAAAGGAGATCTTTTTTGTTGTATTATAATACTGGTTCATATATTCATATTTTCTTATTCATCCAACTTCTCTCATAGACTGCCAGGTTTAAAGCATATAAAACCAATTGCTTACAGGCAAGAACTTCTACCATCAGGGTCAAACAAAGTGCTTCAAATTATTTAGTTCTTTGGAAGAGAATGAAAAACTTACTATCAGGTTAGATTAAATAGTGAGGTTAAAAAGAATTATTTGATTGGATAATTTTTTAAACTTTATTTTGTTGAAATCAGTAGTTTCATGCTGAATAAGCTGATAAATAAAAAAAGCTTTTTGTGACAAAATAAAACTATAAATACAGAAGAATTATTAATATCAAACTGAAAAATAGATACTAAGAAAAAGAATTAGATATTTGGTAATACATTAATTTGAAAAAAATATTCTTTGCCATAAAAGAATTTCACATATCACTATGAGTAGATTTTTGAAATTTTCAGATTTCTTAATTTAGGAAATTTTTGTAATGCAAGTGTAAAAAACTACAACAAAATTTAACATTTATTATTAATGAATAGAAAGTTCTTTAAAAATAATTTAAAAAAGCATTTTGGTGTTTGAGAAGAAACAGAATTCAAAATTCTCACAGTGAAGAAAATACTTAAAAAAGAATTTCCATAGAAGGAAAAAACTGCAAGAATAACTGTAAAAATATGATTATAGGAGAAAATTAATGGTTATGAAAGGAGTTGGCACATACAGAACAGCAGAAAATGACACTATCTTTAAAATATCAATTAGATTTTAAGAGCAAAAGGAAAAAAAATGAAAGAAGATCAAATAAGTTTAAAAGGAACCTTTAATCTCTTCATTAATAGACATTGATTAGCCCCAAATGTAGATGTTTGGAACTGATAAGCTCTATTGAAACTTTGTTGGCTGCACAACCTATTGCCAAAGGATCAAATATAGAGTTCTTTTTTTTTGTTTCATACTTTGATACAGCTTGAAATATACTGCTTTTATTTTCTTCTTTTATAATCTACAGAGACTTTGATGCTTTAAGAAAGGAAAAAAAAAATTTTCTTTTTAAAAAGGCCAGTTTTTAGATAAAAGGCAATTTCATGCATTTTACTTTCAATATTCGTCCAAT
Organism: Acanthosepion esculentum; assembly: GCA_964036315.1. Lineage (NCBI taxonomy): Eukaryota > Metazoa > Mollusca > Cephalopoda > Sepiida > Sepiidae > Acanthosepion > Acanthosepion esculentum. The sequence continues at coordinate 18,318,131 of OZ038504.1, forward strand.
TACAATGTTGGCATTTGAAGTCACATGCCAAGGATTTTAACAATCAATAACAGCCTATTGTTTCCAAGTTGAAAGATGTTTGTTTACCATTCTGCTAACAGAAATGTCTCTGGGTATAAGATCGGAATAAAAAATACTGTTAATATATGCGCTTGCTTATTTCTTCACATACAACTTTTCAACATCGATGAAAATAAAGTTGTGGTTAAATATTCACAGTGTGCAAAACATATAAGTCCAAAGAATGTTGATAGCAACTGTAAATTGTGCATTGTTATTCAAGAGCATGGAAACTTGCCAAAAACCTTTTGACATAGACTTATTAAAGAATATAACTTGAAAGAAAAGAGACATTCTAATAAAAAGAACCCAAGAAAGATGGTGAGTAACAAAGAGAGAACTATGGAAGCATTTTCTTACCTTGCTTATCTTCTTCATATTGTTTCTCAATTGCACAAATGGCTTCTTGAATAGGGTCATTGCTCAGCTCTTTCATCATCAATTCTTGTTGTGCAAAGTCATAGTCTATACGCTGCTCAGGCTCAGATGAGGCTGAGGGCTGGGTACCTGCTGTAACCAAGAAACAACACTTAGACCACATTCAGTAAAATTATTTGCATCTTTTCTTTTAAATATAAATTATTTAAGCTATTAAATAATATAGAATAGAAATTTTTTTAATTTGTATGAAAAAAATAAAGGCTCAAAAAGTTTCTTATGTTTATGAAATTTAACATATCAATCCATCATCTTTGGTATTCTTTGGAAAGTAATATACATGATATATTCAATGATAAGCTGCAACAGACATATTTTTGTCTAAAGAGACTTGAAGATTGCTGATTTAAAGGTTGAGATACATTAATCTAATTTCATGCAAGCTGATTTTTAGTTCTAAAAGTAACTGTACTAAAATATTCAACCTATTAATCACAAGTGAGATTTAAGGATTTGGTAGGTTCTTATTAATTAAAAAACATAAACTAAGAAAAATAATTCTATTTAAAATAATTAAATCCATCCACAAAATTTTAAAATTCAAGTAACTATTGGGATCTAATTTGACAAGGAAAAGTTTCCTAGCTAATTATTTAAATTTTAGTTTCTTACTATGTTAGTACAGGTTTTTTTAATAAATGCTGAATTGTAATCTGATTATCAGGTAAGCATCATTAGAATATCTAATTGTAACAAGTTTGAATATTTTAAATTTTTTTTATGTAACACCTGAACAGCTGTATCTGAATTTTTGTTCTAACCTTCACTACTGTATTAAAGGGTGAGTTTACTACTTTCAACACTGGGTAAAAATCATCATCAGTAATCCTACAGTTGGTTCCTTACAAAAGGAATTTCTAACATCCCATGCAAATATGGAAAAGAATATAAGAGATAAATCAGCCTTACCCTTAAAATCAAACTCAAGGAAAAGAAAGCCATATTAAAAAATGAAGCTGAAAAATTTGCTAAGAGAGGAATAGGTGCATATTATTGAGAGAACACTGTTGGAGAGTGGGGCAATTGAAAGAGGCATAAATTGACTTGTCAACTAGTTGTACAAGTCAAGCCAGTATGGATTTCAGCATGATAGGATTGAACAAAGGTTCCACAAGAAAGGGATTGGAGAGCACTTTTATGTATAAATTAGAATTAACTGCTAAATAGATGGCTGTGAATGGTATTGCCTGTGTGGCTTGCAGAAATGGAATGGACTGAATCAAGTGGCATATTAGCCATTAATTATTGTTCCCCATTTGGTTGTGACAAAAGAACACACTCTTCCCTTACAGATTATATACCCTTGAAGAATGTTAAAGAATGTATCTGATGTAGATAACACCATCATCAAAATAAAAATGAATCTAGGAATATTAATGACTTCTCAAAAATTAGAGACAAAACTTAAATATCTATTCTAATATATAAAATAAAAAACAAAAAGTGTAACATCAATCAATATTTAGATATTTGTGTGAAAAAATTCATATACTAAAATATTAAAATAATTTTTTTAGATGTTAGCAATGTTCAGTGAGTATGATTTATGATAAACATAAATATTTCACATTACATAAATGTGACTTTTCCTCAGAAAAGATTTGGCTTTTAATCCAATAGTATTCACCAAGCTAAGAAATGACAATGTATTTTTCCCCCATTTTATTTAAAATTTCAAACAAATTACAGTTTAACTGGGGAAAAAAAACTATTAAGAAATATAATGAAACTGATTGATTCAAGATTTCAGTTATAATGAGGAAAATAATCAAATTTGAGTGCTGAGTTTTTCGAAGGAAACTAATTATTGGTTGTGAAATAGCCAGTTATTATGAAAGAAATAGCTAACAAATGAATAATCGAAATGAGGTGGCTGTGAGAGATGAATAGTAGTTTGATCCCATTTAGATATAATCTTTCTCAAGTCTTGTACACACTCAAACACTGGAGCTTTTCAAAAGATATGCTATGGATCAATAAAATAGTTTTGTCTAAAGAGTCAAATAATCCAGCTATTAAGTAAGTGGTCAAGAGATAATGGCCAAAATCAGTAGAAAAGATCAGGTGTTGGTTGTGTATAACAATGTCAAACCAGTCTAATCCATTTATACAGTTCATTTGATGGTCATTAAGTAGAGATTGGTCTTTGATTCTTGGTATGGTAGGCCAGACAATTCAACTCTGCAACTTCTACACAGATAATGTGTGTAAAAAGAGAATAAAACTTTGACTATTACTTAACGTATGCTAACACAAAATCCACTATTTGGCAAGGACAAGCATTTTTATTAAAATGTCTTTCAATATTTCTGAGATGCTTATATTTTCTTTTCAATTCAGTATAAGAAGCATTTTTTTTTTTACTTACTCAATGAAATACTAGTTTTATATATTAAGGATAAATGTTAATAGGGAAGGATATCATTTGAATATACATAATCTTAACCTAGCCTAGAAGTTAACAATATTTTTATTATCTTTGGGTTTTTACTTTGAAGAAGTATTTTGCATCAAATATCTGACCCACAAGAAATGACTGTTAAGATATTTGACAAATTTATAATTGCAACATTTAAAAGAGCAACATGTATTTAAAATTTATAGATTATCAGAAATTTATCATTTAACATATTTTGAAGTTTAATTCAATAATAAAAAACCCATATCATTTTTATTTCATTGAAGTAGTACTAAAAAGTGAAAAATAAACACGTTTTATAATCAAATAATAAACTGATCGTTTTTCATGACTATTTACTCTAGCTGTATTATTTAAAAAAACATTAAATTTTCTATATAATAGGTGTATTTATATATATGTGTGTGTGTGTGTGTGTGTGTGTGTGTGTGTGTGTGTGTGTGTGTGTGTGTGTAGAAAAATAAGAAAGAACACATTAGGTAAATAATCCGGAGTTCTTTAGCATTTTTGTTTTTATTTTTATTTTTAAAAAACAGTGCTCCATACAGAAGTAGAGCTTAAATTATAATTATTTAAAAAAAAAATATGATTCCTTTGCTACATAAGAAATGAATAAAACACCAAAAGTAAAATGGAAAATAATAAATAGGACAAGAACGTGTAGAACCTGGGATGACCCATGCCCTTTATGCCTACATGAAAAACTACACATTATTAAATTTCCAAATAATGAAAATTTATTAAACCACAGACATGAGTTAACGGTCTTTTGCCAACATCAACAAATTTTCGCATTAAATAATTAGATTAAAAAAAAACAAATTTAAATTTCATAGCTTAATAAAAGGCTTAAAAGCTTAACCCAATCATTAAATAGAAAAACCCTTTATAAAGTCGTCAAAAAAACAAATTGTAGTTCAGTGTGACGCGTTTATATATGAAACAGTGATTTGAAAAAAAAAAAAAAATTAATAAATAAATAGATAAAATAAAACTAAAATACCCTAGACACTTCAAGATATATCATGGAGCCAAAAAGTTATCTTTCGCCGGAACTGACCAGCCGGAGAGTGTACACGAATGCCATCATCCGCTTTGAAATAGATACTCTACCCTACTTCAGCTCGACCTCTTTTCAAAAGGTGGCTGATATGTGGATAAGAATTAACTGTTAGACCACCTAACCAAAATGGGCGCCCCAGCCATTTCCATAGTAATAATTTTGCGAACCAACACGCTTATAAAGATGTGTAAACTTCCAAGTTTGGTTATTCCTAAATTTTCACTTGAGGATGAAACAGGGTTTGATACCTTAATTCAATTTAATTTTAATAATTATATTGAGGGTTTCGGCTCTCGTTTTTGAAACATGAGAACTCTTATGTAGCGAAGGAATCTTTTTTTTTTTAAAATAATTATATATATATATATATATATATATATATATATATATATATATATATATATATATATATATGAAATATAATAATGGACTCTCCTGTCAGTTTCGACATATGAGGATCTGCCAACTTAATTGATTCAGTTATGAAATTTTGTGCGATAATCTTATGTGGCACTTAAGACCTGCTAGTGATTTACAAAGGAGGCCGCATATAGAGCAAGAGTAAGGATTGTGGGATGAGATCACTGTTAGATTGGCTGACCTTTTAGATCTTGCTCTCACTTCTTGAAGATGATTCAGACAAGCTGATTGAAAACTGCTGAGTCCACTAAAACACATTGATCTCCATTCTACCTGCTAAACACTCAAGGGTGTTATGAGGTATATTGACAGCTGACAAGTTGCTCTTCAGCTTGTCCTTGTATCTTAGCCATGGGCATCCTATATTCCTCTAGCCCTGATCTAACTGGGTGTACATTAGGATCTTGGGTATCCTGTCATCAGACATTCTCAAGAAAGACCAGTCCACTGTAACTGAGACTGTATGAGAAAAGTCTCGATGTTAGATGTCCTATCTTGAAGGTTAACTCCACAGACAGCATGCAGACAGCTTTTATGGAAAACATCCAGCTGGCATATATGGTACCTGTATGGAGTCCATGACTGAGCTGCACAAAAGGATGGCAAGTACAACAGCTCTGTAAACCCGAATTTCTGTATACAGTCGAATACCCCACTCATTCTATAAGCGATGACAAAGTTTGCCGAAAGTACTTGTAGCCTTAGCAATCTGATACATGACTTCAACATCTAAAGTTCCACTGTAGTTACTTTGCTACCAAGATAGGTGAAAGACTTTACATAGTTCAGGGTTTTGTTTTCTACTTTCAATGGTCTCTTTGAAAATTTGTAGACTGGTGGTTTCTGTTTCTCACCCCAGAATTGCTTTGGAGTAGGACACGGTTGGTGCACTACTTCAGTTTTCTTTATGCTAAACATAAGACCAAAGGCTTTACATGCAGCAGAGAAACGATTTATTAGATGTTGGGCCTCCTCATATATATATATATGTGTGTGTGTGTATGTGTGCAAATAAAAAGACATTTATATACTAGAGCAAGGATGTCACTGGCTTATCAAGACTTAAATTTGAGAAAGTTCATGAATCCTAGATCTTGTATATAAGCCCATGCAACAAAATAAATCCTACATTTGCCTTGATAAAGTTCCTCAGAGGATGAAATGTGTCATCTAAGAATAGTCTTTCCATTTGTCTTTTTATTTATTGTTCCTTTATAGATACACTTTATCTGAAAATAATTTATGCACACACACACACACACACATATATATGCACAACATATAGTAGCTAAATAATAATATTTAATGATTAACTTGCAGGTAAATCTTTTCATAATTTGATAGCCTGTTTCTCAATCTTTTTATCAGAGAAAATTATTTAAAAAAAAATTAATTTGACTTTCAATTTAGAGAAAATCTTCTCAGTATGTTGGTTTATTAACTTGTAATTCTCTTCTTATTTTCTTAGAGAAACAAATCTGAAACACTGATTAATGCACATCATTATTTATAACTTATTTTGTCAGTCAATTTGCAACTAAATGTACTGACTAAGAAGTCATTTTTACTCTGACATCTTGTACAGCCAGAATATATATTAGATAAATAAATATTAATTATTAGATGTAGTATCAGTATTTATTAAACACTAAAACGATTCATGCAACACTTGAGTGTTTCTAATAGTTTCAAGCAAATGTCAAATTCCTGAAAAATGTTGATAGATGATTCTGGAAGGCATTGCTTCATGCTTCATTTCTTTTCGGATTGACTGTTTCACCTTTGAATAATGAATGCATAATGAAAAATTATGAAAAATTCAGGAATAAGAAATAAAAAGGCGGGTTCTGTTTTTCAAATTTACATATTGAGATTCAAAATTAATGAGTCAATCTAATGTTGCAAATCATTATATAAAAAAATGAATTTAACAACCCAGAGAAGAAAAAAATGAATGAAGAAAAAAGAAGAAGAAAAGAAGAAAAAAAAAAGAAAAAAAAGTAGGAAAACTGTAGTGGATTTGAAAAAAATAAAAAAGATAATTAAAATATTTTTCTTGGTTACAAAGAATATGATTGTTTAAAACTTACTGTTTGATTTGGGCAGATTTATTCTGAAGAAATGGTTGTTCCCCCAGAGGATTCGGTCCCCATTCTTGACTTTGGTTCTCTGATGTATGACTGATCCATTCACACATGTTCTGAAATAACATAGAAAGGAAACAGATCAATAAAATGTCAGGACATTTCTGAAAGCAACAAAGTGTGAAAAAGCCACACCACTTGACATAATCCTTCACTTACACATAATAAAAAAAAAGATAAGAGAAAATAAGTCATTTGAACATTAAGACAAACAACAAAGAATATTTTGATGCATATTTAATGGATTTTTTTTTTAGTTGTCTGAATATATAAGAAGAAAAATGAGACAGAAGAAACAGAATTGCCAAAGATTTAAAAGTAAATGAAGCCATTTAAAGTGGATGTTTTTGGGCTAGCTTGAAAATCAGGAAATTCTAGATGGCATAAGTGCAGAGGCCAAAAGAAAAATCAAAGTAGACCAGAGGAAATGGTAAAAAAATCAAAACTAGAATTCACAATCATTGCTTCTCTATACTATTACAAGAATTAATACAATACAAAAGAAAAATGAGAATAAAAAAGTTGAAAAAAGTTTTTTGATGAATCATAGAAAAGAGAATTAACATCTAATCAGTGTTAAAATATTCCATACAAAAAAAATTTATGAATTTTTTTCAAGTTTTAAAGAAGTTTTTATCACTAGAACATTTTTGCAACACCCTGCCGCCTGTTGGAATCCTCACAGTATTTAGTATTGTTGAAGTTATGGCTAAGATTTTTGTCAAGATTTACAAACTCTATGTTTTGTTCAATTTTGCAAACCAAAATATTAATTTGTTTTGAAAATAGTGGGAATATTTTGCATGTCAAATAATAAAATATTTAATTTTTCCAAAATAAATAATGAAAATTTATTGTACTAAGCTATGCACCTTAGTAAAACCAACTATAGCTTGTACCCCTTTAGTTTGTTTGCACTTCTCTTCAAAATTAGGTTTTGATCGGTCAATGTATGGCTATTTAAGAGGGTGTGACAGACAGAAGTCAAAAATTTTTATATATAGATAGATAGAATAAAGAAATGAAAATAATATTAGTGATGTTCTTTTGTATTTTTTAAAATCAAATTTTAAAATAAAAACAACTACTTTGCTACTAATCAATCTTACTGCTATATGTTTGTAATGATATAGATACAGTGATGGTAGAGGTGTCCCTGATGTTTTTATAAAAACATTGAAATACAGAAAATACTCTTTCTTATGAGTTAAATTTATGAAATAATACATTTAGTAATGAAGAAGTAATATTTATTGGCAGTCAAAAACAAATATTAAGTTTAACTATTATTGCTTGTTTTTTCATTATTAAAAAATGTCAAACTGTTCAAATCTTATGCTTTAGAGACAGGCATGGATTTATATAAATATATAGATTCCATTTTTGTTAATCTCTAACAAAAGTTTTCAGAATTAGTAAGTCATTTTTAATGACTTGTTATAATCAAACTTAATGTATCATATATATATATGTGTCTGTGTTTGAGTGTGTGTGATATTGGCGATTTTGAATTAATCAATAATGATGAAATTTATATAAAATGTTTTGAAATTAACAAAATTCTGAAATGTGTTCTTGATAAATATGGAATTCATCATGACTGAGACAAAAAGAAAGAACTTGAGTATCATTGCTATTAATATAAATCTACAACTAAAACTCCATTAAATTTTGCTATGCAGCTCCATGTTGCAGAATCAAACAAGAAATTCAAAATGGTAAAACAAATTGCAATCAAATTTGAATAAATTTGAGAAAGTATAATGGAAAATTATAAAAATTGATGGACACTGTATTTTTGGTTTATTGATAATGAAAATATAAACTATAAATATGAAAATTTTAAGTTGTAATAATAAAGCATTAATTTATTTATTCATATTTTATATTTATTTTTATTGTATTTTTAATAGTCATATCAAAAGGTATTTAATAACATAAGAACTAATCAGCAAGTTATTTTAATCTAAGCAATACTATTGTTTATGTAAAAAGATAGTAGTTGAAGCCTGTAAAAGGAAAAAAGATTTCCAAGTTTAGCTTTGTTTTTATTTATAGTCTTCTATAAAGTTACAAAATAGCTTCTACATTGTATCAACAATATTAGAGTGAGTAAAATTACCAGGTCTCCTGCCCCTGGGAGAAACTGCATTAATAACCTTGGATACTCAATACTTTCATGCTTAAATGTGCATAGCATTGCTCGAGTAGAAAGTTCTTATAACATGTGACATGTTCTACTCATAAAAATGAAACCTGGGAATAACTATGGCTTCAGGGCAACAAAATACCTCATTTACTTATCAATAGTTTGGATCAATCAGTTTTCAAAAATATTACCGTCTACAAAAAGGTAAATATAGCTTTAACAGGACAGATGGGAAAAATCTATAGTTTCACTTCAAATTTTGGATTTTGTAAATTGATATGTGATACATATAGATAATTCTAAAAGTTTCTAATATTTGCTTATCATAAAAAGCAATGAAAATATTTATTACTAAAGGCCTGTTTATGTATTCAGTTAATATTTTTATCAACTGTCATTAAAATGTAAAAAATCCTTTCAAACAATCATTTTAAAGTGTAATGTAAACTTTCACATAGAGAACTGTTCAAATAAATCAGACAATGTATCATGTAGGAATCATTAAATCTGCCCTTATACATATTAAGCAAAGCTCTAAACTGATAAAATTTAATTTACTCAGATAATGGTTTTATTCAATAATGAATGAATCAATTAAGTCTACCATAAAAGACTACATTTAAAAATGGAGGTTGGACACATTAAATAAGTTATTCAGATATTTGCTATTGTCTGACTTGACATTTAAACCTTTGTTCACAATTCATACTAAAGCTATTCTTACTGAAGTGCCATTTGCCAATGAAACCTCTTTTGTGGTTAATATTCTGATTAGTGAACAGGTTTTAAAATAAATTTTATCCCTGGATGGAAGGTGCATTTCTGTTTAATAATGAATTATATTGAATATTGTAGAATAACTGTCAAAGAGAAAAAAATAATTCTATCCAGGTTTTCTTTTATCAACTTAATATTTGGAATAGAAAGTTGGATTCATTATTTGTCATCCACACTATCAGTGCAAAGATTCAGTTTCCCAGTCTGTCTTTTATCAGAAAATTAGTCCAGTGATCTACTGAACTATCAATTCTGAGATTAAACCTGACCATCTCCTAGGACCTTATTTATCTTTTGAGTCTGTAACTATTGGATATATGTAGGTAAATCAATAGGTTCATCAATGATGAAAAAGCATTCATTTTCCAATAATCTCCTTCACTGTCAATGCACTTCATTCTGTGGTGAATATTAATCAAATAGAACTAACATGATACAGTGAAAATTTCACATCAAAATTCTGTTAGTAGCTCTCAGGTAATCAACCTATTGATTGTCACTTGTAGTTTTATTATGACATAAATTAATCTGAAAAATGAGTTTTTTTCCCCTTGAAAATACTAATAAGAAATGGTTAATTTGCAGTATAAGTTCCAAAAGTCGCCAGTATTGAGAATGTACCATTCTGGTGTGAAATTGCTTGGTTAATTTGAAAATGACATTAAAACATTGCGCTCGATTATTGTTTTTGGTTTATCGTCAATGTAAGTTCAATCTCTTTCACGTTGCCTGGCATTGTTTACATACATTTTCCTCTAGTAGTAATGTGTGGAAGATTACTTAGTTAACGGCCTTTTTACAGCGTTTTGTATCTTACAGGTCTTGATTCCTGCACAATTTTCATGGATGTTATTTTAAAATGCATTTATTTTTTAAAATGAAGTTTTAAATGAATAGTATTTTTTCTTTATTGTCCTTAATAAATCTGCTTATAGCTAATGAAACAGAATCTCACCATAAATGAGGTGATGCTTTATGATGCTTTAAATTCAAGAAACTTTCACAACACATAAAAAAAAACATTGAAAAGAAGGAAAAAAACCCTTTTTTTTACTTTTCAAGCACGTAATTTTTTGTTTTATTTTGTCGGATTTTACGTTTTTTTCGTGTATTGTTTTGTGCCTTCATTTCAGACTTTGTGCATTGCACAGTAATCAAGACAAGTGAAGTTTCCACGCCATATGACTACTCGAGGCAAACATATTTAAACAAAACCAGTAATGGCAGATGTTCTGTGTATGCGACAAGAAAGATGTCGAACTTACATTGTCCATAACTTCTAAACGGTAATTGAGCACAATGTTTTAACATCATTTTTGGAATAACCAGGCAATTTCACAAGAGAATTGTACATTCTCAATACTGGGGGCTTTTGATGATTATACTGCAAATTAACCTAACAAATGATTTCCAACATATTAAAGCTTAAATAAGACACATGGCACAAAATATCAATTCTTTTTCCATTAAGGAAGGGCATAATTAAAGGATAATGTCTAATACTTCACAATTCCATGTTTAACAGGTTTGCTGACAACGTATCAAACTCCAACTGGTAAACAAACAAGGATTATTAATGATAAAGTCTTATGCCAAAAAATACAAATATTTATTAAACAAACCAATGATTGATTTTTATCTGCATTCCTGAAAGGAACTGGACAGAGGAAGTAGAAGCAATAATATTTATACCTTTTATAATATACATCTTGTCAGTACTAAATTTGATCATAGTATGCACTGGGTATGATTGCCTACAAACTTATTCTATGGGCCAAACAATAAAAGATACAACTGAGCTACAACACATGGGTCAATATGAAATATCTTTTTTTTTAAATAATTCCCTTACAATTATCTCTTGGCATAAAGATTATTTTGGGAATAATGTTCTCTACATTGATTGAATAACTATTTTCCTCAAAGCAGCATATTTTCAACAATTACTGTGTGTGTGTGTGCATGAGAGAGAGAGAGAGAGAAGGTTAATTGCCTTCAAATTGAATAGCTAAAAAGATCTTTACTCCTGTACAAAATATAGAACAGATAAGAAAGGCATTCAACCTTTAAAAGATAAAGAAAAAATAAAATTTAAGATTAGAAAATTGTGTTATAATTGGTGCATGTTTTAGAAATATTTTGTTCTCAGGCTTATTAACAGTTTATTTCAAAGTGTAAACAACTTTTTAAAGATAAAAATATAAAAATGAGTGCAAAATAGAAAAATTACAAAAATTGTAAAGATTTAAATTAAGAACAAAATGTAAAAATAAAGAGTTTTTTTATTTTAAATTTCTTTAGTTTAGTTTTGATGGATTTGCAAAGTTTGCAATGTGCCCCAGTGAAAAGTTGTAATGATGCCCTTGAGCCAAGAAGCAGTAGCAGCTGATAATTAGGCTAAGTTTTTTCTCCCCCTTTTTTGTTCTCTTCATATATTGTCATCTAGGATGGAGAAAGAAAGAGGAAAAGAAAAGATTAATATCTGGAAGAATAAGATGATTGAAAAAATAAAATAAAACAAGAAACAAAACTGGAAAAGAAGAAAGCCTAGAGAGGATGAGCGACCATATTAGAGAAGTGCCTAGCCAAATAGATTCTGTGTAACACAGGGGAAAAATAATCAGATATAAAATGAAGCCAGCTTTGTTTTTAACTTGCTCCTGGCAAAGAAAAAAAAAGAAAAAATTTATTTGTGGACTTCAACTTGGGCAAATGTTCGAAGTAACAGCAGCAATAATAATACAAGATCAAGTTTAGCTCTTCTTTATAAGTGCTGGCCTTGAGAAAAGAAGTTGAAACAAAAGGTGTTGTATGAGGTGGGACAATGGATACAATCCAAGAGAAAAGCATTAAATTGTCATGATATAAACAACATCAGCAAGAGTGGCAGTATTACAAATCAGAATTGGTAATTTGAATAAGCAATATATTAGCTCCATCAAGATTTGATATTTAAAAAAAATGAATTTTCTCATTACTTCTCTTTATATTGTTACTGAAAAATGTTTCAATCATCCTTTTGAAACATATAAATTAGCATGCAGGAAACACTCTTGAAATTCTTTAGTCTTTTATAATTAAATTAAAGAATCCTTTCTTGTTAAATGCCTATACTCACTGCCTGTTACTATGGTAATTTCATTATCTGCCACAGATTCTGGTGTTTGTTTACAAGCTTATTTTTTACTTAATTGAAACTTATAGAAAATAATATATCCTTCATAAAAAGCAGTAATTAAAACAATCATTTATTTATTGTTTGTATCCTAAGAAATAATTTCTTTATAACTCTAAGCTATGATAATAAACAATAAACTGTTACATTAAATTAAAATGATCCACAATGGCTGCCAAAAACATTAGGGTCTAACAGAAAATCACTTTATTTTTAACAATGTATTTGTAAAAACTGTAATTTTTGCAGGAGTTTGTCAGTTGGTTAGAGAAAGCAATAATAGACAGATAAAAATGAAATCAATAATTAATCTGTAGAGTACTACTTAATTTCTTGCATAAAACATGTTTAGTAACAAAGAATGAGACATTCAATTCTAAAAAGTTGCAATTTAAGCACTCAGAAAAAAAAGTAATAATATTATCCACTGCCAAAAAGTTAGTAAAACTCTTCCCTCTTTTGCTAAGAATGAAATATTATTAAACTATATTTATCATAGTTTAAGATAGAGACTACAGAGAGGAATAATGGACATATTACACTTGAAAAACAAAAACAAAACAATCAAAAATGTTTTCATTGTTATTCTAGTTACCATTATTTCAGTATTTTATCTCAAATAGTAAGAAAAAAAGAGAAAAAATCTAGCTGAAAGATTTACATTGAAAAATAGCAAAAAGGAAGATAGTCTTTCTGACAGATTTTGTTCAGACTACCAAGTTTTTAATAGCTAGTACCAGAGTTCATAAATCAACTGTGGCAGCACAAATTAAGTTTGAATAGCTTTTTAATTTGAAACACAATTTTACACAAAAAACAGTTTCAAATTGAATTTGGTTAACTGTTCTCATAGCTCCTTAATTACAAATCACTGTAAATGTAATAAAAGATTTTAGCATCTACAGAACAAATTATTTAGGTCTTTTTTAATGAAAGAAATATCCACACAAATGTTTACAAAAAGAAGATACAACAAACCATAAGAACTTCTCCAGTGTTATGTCATAGTAACTTGATTTTTCTCAGTTGTAATACATTAGCATAAATGGGAACTTAAAAGATAGGAGACAGGGATCTAGTGGAAATACATATCCAAACCTCTAATAAATTTCAGTGTTAGAAGGTCAGAGTCAGGAGAGTGTGGGCAATTTTTGACAACTAGAGTACTTCAGAGAATGAAAAAGAAAAAAATATGACAGAAACAGAACATAGGTTGTTTCATACTAATATATATATATATATATATATATATATATATATATATATATATATATATATGCACTTACACTCAAAGCATATACAAATCTAAAAGCCACAGTGATTTAGAGCGACATATTCATAAATATAGAAATAGATTGACAAAATCATCACATGTATACACCTACTTTTTTCAATTGGTGTCCCCCCCACAAAACTAAAGAGGTAATTTGGATAATAAAAATTAATGAAACTGTTTTCATATTACTAACAAGAAGACCATTTCTTTTGTTCCTTGATAATTAATGAACATAAAGTCGGATGTTTTTTTAGTCTGATGGAATAATAGTGGCGTAAGCTGAAAGTATTTGGAAGGAAACCAAATGACTATTAAGAAACCAAGAAAAGATAATTATAGAATACAACAAAGGATTCACACAAAAACGTTGGACAACACCAAAGAGTTGCAATCAAATAAAAATACTGTTATATCAAAGAGAAAGTTAAAGAAAACTTAAGATGAAATACAGAAATAAAAATCTGAATAAGAGAAAGGGAGAGAACAAAAAAAAGAGAGAATTTTAAAAAAGATTTAACTACAAAAGATCCCAACAAACAGTGTTGTTCAAAAAAACAACTTGATTATGAAACAAATTAAGCCAAATATAATCTCTAATATTCACAGCACATCCTAAAATCAATTACAACACTTTAAAAATGGCCAGAAAAAAATTTTTGTAAGAAAGGAAAACAATGTACTTGGCAAACTCTGATAAAAATGAAAGCCAGCAAAAAGAGAGAAATTCTAATTTTTGCATTCACAAAAGGGAAAGAAAACATGAAAAATTTAGGACTACTGGGTATGACAAGAAATTCACAAATGTAACAAGATAGCATGATATTTTCTGACCAAATAGAAATCATTTGCAAACAGCATATTCCACTATTTTAGACAGTAGCAATCTGAGATTTACTTGAAGACTTGTCAACAGTATCAGCTGCTATTCATAAAGAGAATATTAGGTGCTCAGAATGGATTTTATATAACGCATATGACTCTCCAAAAAATTAAAGTGAATTTTATTGCCTTAATCACCAACCTTTTTCGTTCTTTGCTTTTAGTCCTTAACAGGGAAAATACCATTTCATTAACATCTTTTGGTGATTAATGTATCAATAGAAGTTAACTCTAGGCCCAGATTCATTTATACATTCAGTTGTTGAGTTATGATTAATAAAACTATATTGAACAAGTACAAGAAATTGTACCGCAAATCACACAATCCTACAAACTCAAGGAAATTGGTTACAATACAATAAATATTTTTCAGGATAAAACAACCAAACTAATGATATATTTTAAAGGATGAGTTAATTGATTTCATAATCTGTTAGGATACTAAAATTTTGTTTTTCCTGACATTTCAGAAGTTGGACGTTACTTGACTGTGTCCATTTTCACTCCAAGTACATGATATTTAGTACTGGGTTAGTGATACTTGTGGTAAAAATCCTGATTTTGCCAAAGTGCAAATTAATATTAAACTTTTATAGATGCCATAATAAAAATTATGATAAGACCACCAATCTAAGACTAGAATACCACAAGGTGGAGGATATTGGAAAATTCTTGGCTTGACCCACTTCCTAAAATATAACTAAATTATCAACATCAAATTCTTTTTTTTTTAATCTCTTCTTGGTGAGGCCAAGAACTTTTCAATACTACCTTGTATATTTGAAGAAAGCCATTCAATATCAAGACATGATTAAAGCTTATTACCATGTTTATAAGCTGACTTTAATGTGTAATAAGAGTTCATCTCCAAACACAATAAAGAGTTTTAAAAATATGTCTGACTTCATTAGAAAGCATAGACTTTAATGGGACCATGACCAAAGCAATATAGGTTGAAAGAAAGAAAATAAACAAGAATAGTATATTTAAATATAAATTTGTAAAGAAGAAATTTCTTCCTTTGCTGAAAGTAACAGATAAATGGAGGTAGGGAAAATTTACCTTGCTCCTTCAAGAGGGTTGAGGTAGACATCATTATTGGCAACAATGTCGACAATGCAATGCTCAGGCATAATGCCCAGACCACTGAGATGGATATCCTGTTGAACTGCTGCATCGGTGCGCCCAACCAACGTATGCTCCTGCAACAAAAGAACAATAAGGCCTTTGAACATTTCAACTCACCACATATCCTGTAATTAAAGCATTAAAGTTGGTAAATGAACAAACCTGGGATCATATAACAGTAATTTAGCAACTGTCAAGTCAATATAAACAAAATAAAATGAATATGCATGACAGAGAGAAAAAGGGAAAGACATGAAACAGTTAAGATATTCATATGAAGAGTGTAGAATATTTACAAGTGACCAATAGAAGGTTGATAAAAGTTAATTGAATTGTAATAATTTTATAGTAATAAAAAGATAAACTGATCATAGACATAATGAATAAAGTAACTAATTCATTAGAATCAAAGGGAATTGAACGGGGTTTGTTGAGATTTTCAGTTAGAAGTGGGATGGGGTACTCCAGGCTAAAAATGATGAGGAATTATGATTTGGAAATTATATATAAAGAACAGATCAGAGTGAAAATTGAAAACAATGTTGTTTAGAAAGCATACAAATCTAGAAAATTTCTAGCACTGATGTTCAATATTTGATAAATTGTTAAAATAAAAAGGCTTTATAAATTATTAAAATTATTTTTTTGTTTTATTATATTTTTTACTGATCTCTTCAGCAAATTTTTATCTATTTTTCTTTTGTGTTGGTTTATATAATTTCTGAGCTGGTTGTTTTCTAAGTATAAAATTTCAAGATTTTTGTTAAATATGGCAGTTAACGTTGAATGGATAATTTAATTTACTTTTCTTAGATATACATTACAAATATGGCCGAAGTATAAAATTAGCACAGCAAAAATAAAATTTACAGGGAACATTATTAATAATAAGTGAACATTTATTAACAATTTCTAGTTTAATTTCCTGTTTTTAAATGAAAAAGAAATCTCTGAGAGGATATAACAGGTCTTGTGTTGATTCTTTCTTTATTTTCAAAGTATGTGAGGAGGAGATTATCCAATGCATTGTTATTATGGATAGTAAGCCAAGTACTTAAGACTCTAGCAGTACAACAAATAAATTATGTGTACTAAATTGTTTTCCTTACCAAAAAAGATCTTCTCGTAAAACTAGTTTTTTTTTTTTATATATATAATATAGCAAGATCTTTGGGTATAAATGTGTGTGAGTGAGTCCTAATGTAACACCTTATGACATTTTTTCTTTGGGGCTGGTTAAAGGAGGAAGTCTTTGGAAGAAAGGTGAATATACAAGAAGTTATGTCTTCTATACCACAAGAGTTCCTGGTGAAATCAGTTGATGTGATTCCTGGGAAGCTCGAGAAACTGATATCAAAATCTGGTGCCGATATCAAATTTCAAATAAAACCTCATGTTAAACACTTTCCTCTCAAATCCATTTCTTGTAAAAATTATAGTTAATAAATAAATTATAAGTATTTTAAAAATGGGGAGTTACTTTTCAATAACCCTATATATATATATATATATATATATATATATATATATATATATTTAAAGATATTTTTGAAGGTACAAAATTTTATCACAGCAATGAAAGTATGAAGCTTGATATTACTAGAGATATTAAAAACAGGCGAAGCAACCGGTTTTGCTCCCACTCATCAGGCTTACAACAAGAGATTTAATTTAAATTAAAAAACACAAAAAATGTACAATGAAAAGGAAATGTGGAGGAGGAGGGAAAAAAAATTATGAGCAAAAGGAGCTAGAGGCAAATGACAGCGAGCCCCAACAAACACTCATATTGTTTGCACAAGGAAGGCTTGCGGGACCCAATGTAAATATATATATATATAAAATGTGAACAGGTAACTTTGAAAATATTTGTGCCTTGTGGAGTATGACTATTATACTTTACATGAACATAGGTAGGTAGAAGTCTTTTAGCTCACAAGGCAATAAGTATTGATAACATAATTCAAATTTTTCAATTTCTGATGCCTTATGAGGAATTATAGAATAACAAATATTAGAATTTTATTGATTTTGCTGTATTCTCCCATTCTAAACAGAAAAAAAGCATATAAAGAGCATACAGATACATCAACAAATTTCAGA
The DNA here is from genome assembly GCA_964036315.1 of Acanthosepion esculentum. NCBI lineage: Eukaryota > Metazoa > Mollusca > Cephalopoda > Sepiida > Sepiidae > Acanthosepion > Acanthosepion esculentum. The sequence continues at coordinate 18,336,162 of OZ038504.1, forward strand.
CACATTTTTCAAGTTGTTTTTGAGCTTTTTTCGAATGCAATAACTTGGGAGCCACACAAGTGTTTAGAAGCTGATGAAGAAGTAGATCGATCAAATAAGTGTGTTAACTTGCTGCCAATGCTTCACTGAGATCAGACACCAAAAGTTAAGGATAGAGATAAACCAAAGAGATGAAGCAGGCAGATTTCCTATCACTGATAACAGATTCCTTCTAACAAGATCACATGCAAGATGCTTCTTGCCTGGTGGGCCAAAAACAAATACAAAAGGAGAATCACTACAAGTCATTAGCAAGGAAGATCTCAGGAGAGAGAGAGAGGCCTGGGCAGGTTAGAAGGTGGGGGGTAACAGCAGCAACCTGATGCATGCTGTTTGGCGATGGAATAGAGCCATTATGTGACAGGCAGTTACAAATCAATACAATCAAGTGGTGTTGGGCCATTCAACACAAGCACACTGTTCATGTACAATCTGCAGTCAAGCATAAAGGCCAATTTTTACCACCAAGCTGTGACATTTTCACTTGAATACAAACATAAATTTCAGCACATTTCATCATTGGCCAGATTTATTTTTTGGCCTACAGCAATGATAAACATGCTATAGAGACTTTCTTGCACATTTCAGGATGATCACACTGTAATTATGGTTTTATATTCAAGAGATGAAATGTCAGTAGCCTTTATAGCTTGTTTTAGATTATAGTCTTCATTCTTACTACAGTATTTTTATTTCTATTAGATGAAGTATTGTCAACTGTTGTTAATTTTTGACTACTCTTTACTTTCGTATTAATTTCCAGTTGCTTTTTATTGCAACTTTTATTCAGCAGATCAATTTATGACAGTAAATAGACAATGAAAGTTCAGGAAAAAAAGAAACTGTCAGTGAGATTTAAATTCATGTTCCTTTTCTATTCATAAATCATTAACTATTCTCATAAATATATAAATGCTTCTTGTATATTCTGTAGGTTTTTTTTTATTGCCAATATACTTTTTCTACCTATTGTGACCAATTTTCTGCAACCTGTGATCAATTACATTTATAAATATCTGTCTTTATCCTGAATTTCAGTCAAAAGAACATAAAAAATGTGTCATGTGCAATAAAAGAAAGCTAAGAGCAAGTCATAAAATTCAGAAACAAAAGTAGATGATTAAAAAATGCCAAGATTGAATTTTGTCTTTGCAGCTGTTCTGTACAAAGGAAAATAGATTCAGATTGCTATTTTCTCAGAATCAAATCTAGTTTCTATTTCTGTACAGTAGTTGTTTTGGTCAGAAAAGTGATCCTCATAGCCACTTTCATCCATTTGTTTGTATAGCCTCAATAGAACACAGGCTCTGTGGAGCCACCTTGGCCTCAAGCTTTGAACAGAATACAACGAATGTGCTGCAGACATGGCTGCCTAGAAATACAACCTTTTCAGATATTTATTGCTATTGTAGATAGAAATGTTTTTCCACTTGGTTTCAAGCTATGTCTAAAGAAAGAGTGATAGAATGAAGATGAACAATGTCCTTGAAGGAAATTATGATTAATTGGATCAGACATTGGTGATTTAATATTATGAATACAAACAGTTCAGCAATATTTATCAAAGGTGATCAGGTCAAAGAACATGCATGCAATTACAAATAAATGTTGTTTGTAATTAAAAGTATGCAAGGCTGGGTGCTTCACAAAAATTAGGTATCAGGCATTTTTAATAATTATTTATACATACTAGTATTGGGAGGGACATCTCAAAAGTAAAAGCGTAAAATTAAAGCAGCTATTAAAGAGATCAAGTAAAATGATACAATATTTGAATTTTAATTTGATCTCACAATTATGAAAATTCTGTGATAACTGATTTTACATATTTTATTAAAATATGCTTAAAAATTATATTAATGAGACCGTCCTTTTTGCTACTTCATCTTTTGGTTATTGTGATTGGTTTCACTTAAAATACAGAAACTTACCGTTCAAAATATTTGTATAATCTTGCTTGTCAATGACCTAATTCATAATTGTATTGACTGTAAGATGGAATGACATATCTCGAATTTGTATTTAGATTAATTGTATTTATTTTCAATTTTTTCTAGTTGAATTGTTTGCCAACAATGCATATGATCCATTATTTTACATAATTAGGTTACAATAAAATTTGCATTTTATATGAATACTATCTTATGAAAATTGACATATAGCAGAGTGGGAGGGGGTTTTCATAGATCCGTTGAGGGGTTCACAAGACCCTTGCATCAGCCCTGTTTGTCACCAGAATCTATCTTAAATATTTATAAGTATACCATCCATCTATGCATTGAATATTGTTGTTATAACTGGTCTGGTGCTTCTACTATGTATTTAGAGATTCTTGACCAAATACAAAGAAGAATCGGCAATTTTATCTGAGGGAACTGTCAGAGATCCTAAATAAGAACAAGGTCTACTTCACATTGAATAAGTATAGACAGCTGACAACATTACACCACACTGACATATATGTACAGTCTTCTCAAGATTCACAAGTTAGTATTCCATTTAAACCTATAGTTAGCTGCAGGGACTCAGTATGTCACTTAGATTCCTGGTAAATAATCAACCAAGTAACAGGGAAGTCCTTGTCACAATTTTAAGAACACAGAACAGAATACTTTGTGGAATCAATCTGAGAGGCTCTCATCTATAAAAATCTGATGGTAAGCTTATAAGAAGTCTGTTCACCAGGGTTCCTACAATGAGTTTCTATCAGTGGTTCAAAACTGATTGGAATCAGATCCCTCCCTTGAAGGACATACTAGCATCCAACAGATAACCAAATGAAAATGTTGAAAATCT